>OZ023144.1:14868289-14928153 GCA_963675895.2 Styela plicata | reverse complement strand
TGTAATTTGCTGACGTTTTGAATGTTCATTCAGACATTCAGACGCAGTGAATCTTGTCTGAATAGACATTCGAAACGTCAGCCAATTACATCTTTTGTATTTCCCAGGTTTAGTACATCCGAGAGAACATAATATTTGTATGTTATCTATGAAACCCACATTTCGTCATCTAGCATCGCAAAATTGTCAATATGGACGGAAGTTCCAAACCATTACTTGGACATTGTAGCTCAACAAACTCTTTGGTTTCCATCACATCAGAAACGGTGAGAAAAATGACAGAAAACGTTTAATTATTGTTTATGTTCATTTTCATCCTACTTCGTAGGAATAGAATATGTTTCTAGTATTTTTTTACCAATGATTTAACTTTTCAAATAAAAATTTCAATTTTTATAAGTGGAAGATAAAATAAAAACAAACAATATTTTGATATTAAAAGGTTGATTCTTCGCAGATTAAAGAAGCAGTAGACAAAATTTTGTAGTTTTCTAGGCCCACACGTATTACTTGTATTCAACGAATTTAACAAACAAACCCTGAGTCTGAAAAATGCAACAAATGACCGAATCGCAGCGGCACTCCGTGTTCGAAAGTTTTTATATTGCATTATAAATAACAAAAAATATTTATTTTTACAGACAAGCAGCAGAAAAGGACTCGGCATCATCACCGCAGCAGTTTTTATAGTTGGAACAATATGTGGAACAGGTGTACAAACCATACCACAGGCTATTGTCTATTGTGGATACATCGGTAAGATCTATTTATTCACAAACATTCTAGCTAGGCACATTTGATTCTTTATATAACCATTCGCTTTTAGATGACCATGAAGTTGAAATAATACGTACTGGAATAACTTAATGTTTTCAGGGCTATCTTCAATGCACACAATTGGTGATAGTTTCTTCATTTCGACTTTTGTGCGGGTGTTAGAATTGTCCTAACCTTGTTCCTGCGTGTCGTAAGAGGCACTGAAAGGAAAAAAAAAGCAGTATATGATTTTACTGTCACAAAGGCCGGATATCACGCACTGCACTAAAAATTAAAATGGCTTAATATTCTCTGCCATGTTTTACACTCAGAGTGCAGTTAATGGCACTATATTTTTTGGCCATATAAATGTTTGTCAGATGGTTCTTTTTCGGCGCCTCCTCCGGCCTCTTTCACAGAGCAAACTCTATCGACAAAAAATCTAATAATCATATGTCTACTGAATAGGTACAATTATGCTAACATTAGGCCTAATTACATGTCCAATTTTATGTGGTCCAGTAGACCGGTTCTGTCAAAGTGGTCCACTGGAACGCTTAGCGCCTTCTATTAGCCTACATGTCCCACAATGACACCCCAATTACAACCATCATTCTGTAGCACTGACGCATACTAGGAGAAGACGTCAACAACTGGGTAGTTGGTTAATTCAAAATTCTATTTGATTTTATTTCAAAATTTATTTAGTTTAAAGCAAAATAATAATATATTGCGAATTTCGCGTAATTAAATCTAATATAAAGCATGCTTCCTCACATGCTCGCCGACTTCCATGTTCTGAATAATGGTTATTTTGGAATACTGTTCAACATCCGCCTTGAGATATCTACCGAATGCTCACATTTGTTAAATCCCAGCCCAGGGCGAAAATGCGGTTTCATCACAAACTCTCTCTTGTTATATTTCATTCATATTTTTATAACACAAATATACACAAAACACCACTTGAACAAAACCATGCAAAATAAAATCATTTTACAAAACTATTCAATCCTTATTCTTTATTTATGCGGGCACAAGATTCAGCCAACGCTCATTTATTGTCGGGTCATCAGCCTGCAATTAGGTATTCGATGAAACCAGCATTAGGCTATCTAAAAGCAGATATTAACGTCTTTAACACTGAACAGTTGGTCGCACGAAGCCTAGGCTATCATTATTTCTTCATATTATGATGACAAATTGATCAATGGTGACTGGTGTGATAGGCTAAATTACATTTCAGCAAAATTAACCGTTTGTGTCTCGAAACCCCCGCCCTCGGGCGTTGTGCACACTTCAAACATAAATTTAGATTTTTGATGAAAATAGCATAACATCAAGGTAAAAAAACAAAAACTTTCTTCCCGAAACCGGTTTTGCTAGTCTGAAAGCGTCGTTTTTTGAATTCCGGTCGACCTGTGAAGTTGTCTCTTTTGAGGTCCAGTGGACTGGTTTTTGTGGACATGTAATCAGGTGTTTTTGAATGCTGTTGCCTAGTTTTCGACTCATTCAAGTGCTTCATTGATTCCAAGGACATCCGAATGGTGCTCCTAACACTTTAGTTCGAATAAATGTATTTGAAAAAAATGACGTGGACAGATGTTTACGGTAATAAGTAAATATATCTTTGCAGGTCCAGTTATGGTAATAGCTTGTGGAATTTTGTCATCTTACACCGGAACTTTACTCGGAAAATGTTGGACTATCCTTAGAGCGAGATACCCAGAATATGAACATGAGAGAATCACTGATCCGTATCCTACTATTGCTCATAGAGCAGGGGGAAAAGTTGCTGAAATTGCAACGAGAGTCAGCATCGATATAACATTATTTGGTTCAGGTAAGCCTATGGGTAGATCCACATCAAATATCCGAACATGCAAGTGAAAGTTTGCATTATGTTAGGTTTCAAAAACACTGTATTGGTTATGGTTGAAATTAGTAGGTAGGCAATTCCAGAACGTTTAATTTAATGACATTGGGAAAGTTTAACCCGTTCGAAAAAATATAGAAACATGATTTGTCAAGCATGAGTCACTGATGGTTTGTGCCGATGAGGCGCGGTTCATCTGTGGCTCATGCTTTACCAAGTAAAATCTTCCATGTTACAAATTATCTCACAGACACGGTGTTCATGCTGCTGATATCAGAGAATCTTTCAAATTTAATAAAGAATATGGGACATGACGAGTTCTCTATTTGTTATCTCATGTTGATTATTACTGCAATAATAACGCCACTTACATGGTTTGGTACGCCGAAGGATTTCTGGCAAGGAGGAATAATAGGAGCACTTACGAGTATTGTGGCATCATTTCTTATATTCGGAAGCTTATTGGGGGTAGGTTGTATTTTTGTATTCAGCATAGCCACTTTCAAATACTTTACTGGGGTTTTATACTTAAATATTTGCAGTAGTAGACGAGATAGTTTCTTCGTCGTCCAGGACAGATACCGCTCACTGAACTCTGCTATATCGATTTTGTATATTGTTAAAGGTTTTACGCTATGGGTGCAGTTGTCGGTTTTCCAATTTTAGAATCTCTTTGTATAGCCCGCTTGATTAAACAGCTATAATACCACCGCCAGTGGGTTTAAATCTGGTCTGTCGTGTTGATAATAAAAATTAGAAATCTGTCTCAAAATGAGAATGCAATATAAAGTTGTTACTCTGCCTATCATCCTCTTTAGTATGAGCCGCATTTATCGCGTCATCGGTGATTCACACTAAAAAAAAATCCGGGTAGGTTGATTTCGAAACTTAAAAACAATCCATTCGAATAATTTGTCATTTCACGTAAACTAATATGGCATCTGCGGCAACCTTTAATTTTAAAACGCAGTTTTATTGTTATTGTAACCGGTTAAAAAACTTACACGGAAAGTGAAAAGGGGAAAAGTTACAAATTCAGGCAGACAGATTTTTTCTTTTTTTTTTCTTCTATTATATATTTCTATTCACTCGCAGTCTACTAACGAACACCCCAATCCACAACACGCAGAACCCCGTTGGTCTATGTTCTTCAGCGCTCTCGGAACAATACTTTATGCATACAGTGGAGCAAGTTGTTTTCCAACTATTCAAGTTGATATGGAAGAACCAAATAAATTCCCGATATCAGCGATTCTGGGAATTATAAGTAAGTTATATTTATTAGTAAGTTCACATTATTGAATCGAAAGTTTTTACGTTGCTGAGGCTGAGTCAAAGACAGACCGCGCCTTGGCGGCGCGATCCATCAGTGACTCATACTTCTCAATGCTTATATTATAACAAAAATGAAATACATAACGGCCTGTGAGAATCTATATAATCGAATACTTCGCCATAATTAACCTATGATTTCGGCCTTGAGCCACACAAATATGAAACCATTGTTAAAAGCGGACACGTCATTGTCGCATCCAAAAAAGTAGAAGGTCACCAAATAATGCCGTACAATGTCATAACACATGGTATATAACGTTTTGAGCAAAATTCGTACGCAATAACAAAAAATGTTTAATGAGTGAAAAAGGCCAAACTATAGATAACCTGTGGTCATCTGGACAGACACTCTAAAATATTTTAAACAATAGTGTAGTAGGGATCCCCAAACATAAGTCCCCGTCTGTCAGTGTCACATCGATTCTTTCTGCGCAGACGCGCTTTAGTTCGTAGGCTTAATTTTTGCTAGTTTTTTTGCTAGCGTTCGATTGCTGGAAATAGAAGTTTCTAGCAATATAATGATTATCATTATTTAATATTTCTTATCATCATCAATTTAAAGTTTCGTGAAGTATAACTAAAATTTTGTGGTTAATATTTTGAATCCAGTACTAACAATTATTTAAAATTAGGTTCAAACTGTCATTATCATAAATAGCCAAACTTATATAGTTTTTTTTTTCAAATTACAACTTGTTAAATATGAGACTTGCCCTCAGAGTCTCGTTCTTTCATGGTCAAGGATCGGCAAGGTTGAATATGTCCTGCGCAATTGTTCAGCCCTCCGTCAAAATCCCTTCTGTACTGTAATACATTTATGTAACAGTTGGTTGAATTTCAATTTCCTCTCCTGGCAATATATTATTACATTTTCAGCTGTTATGTCAGCCTATCTCCTTGTTGGAGTTTCTGGATTTGTTGTAGTTGGAGACGACATGGATGCGAATGTTCTTGAAGTTCTAGATGCTGGATGGATTTTATATTCTGTTAATATTTTAATCACTTCACATCTAATATTTGCATATCTTATCAATAATAATCCAGTGTGTCAGGAAATTGAAGGCTTCCTTGGAATACCAGACAGTGAGCATGCTTTACAAGAAAAAAATAGTAGATATAAAACTTGTTTATCTTATCAACCCTGTCAGAAACATTCAGAGTCACTGATGGATCGCGACGCCGACTTACGTGGAGATGTCTTACCGATGCGTTGCATTATGTTCCGGGTAATAAAATAAAAAAGGCAATGTACGCCTGTATTGGTTTGCGTTTATCGTGTCCACATGCGTACAAAGTACAAACGCAAAAAAGAAACAACCACTCCACGTTAGGTCTCATAACAAACCGTTCTGTTTTCCGTTGGAAAACGTAAGCAACCGCATGCAAAGCAAGCATTGCGCTTGTGTAAAACAAAAAGGTAAAATAAAATAAACCAAGAAAAAATGCAACCTACGCGAACGTGTAGTGCGGCCTTAAAGTGTACTGCTTATAATGTCATAAAAATGGCGATCATTAAACCTTAACTATAGGTCCTTGTAACAAGCTTCAATACTATTTCAGAAATATATTTTGTTCAACGGTTGATCTTGACAGGTGTAAGTATATATAGTATGCGAATGTGCGCAGAAAGACTCTCGAATCCTTCGTATAGCCTACATGTTTTTATTGCTTTGTCGCTTTCGTCCACTTTTGATAGTAGACGATTAAATAGGTCAAACAAATCGCAATATTGGTGGACATCTTTGTTTATGTGCGGCATATTTTATCATAATGCTTTTACATTGTTTTCAGAGTTTTGTTTTAAAAGAATACTGGTACGAACAATTCTTGCAGTTTTGGCAATGTTTATCGGTTTATCTGTTCCTCATTTTGACATCATCCTTTCAATCCTGGGTGGATCAACGATCGCTCTCACTAATTTTATTTTCCCGCCTTTATTCTACCTTCTACTATCAAGACAGAGAACCCCGTCACAAGCATACGGACCATTACCGTCGTACGTACCTATGCCAACTGATGATGTCTCGGATCCTAGTTCATTAGTGACTCAGGGTCATCTTCAAGCAACAAAAAAGGACTTTAAACATCCAAGATGGATGCAAGTAGACTTGGACTTTCATGTGAAAATTATTTTGATAGAAATTATCTGCATAGGAATATTCGGTGGAGCATCGTCGACGTATTTTTCATTCGCTTCACTTGTCAACGGTGAATCGGGTTTTACTGTTCCATGCTATTTGAATATGAGCGTAGGTCTGTAACATCATGTTCACGAATTTTGAACTACATGATATTTCATTGATTTTTCTCTTTTGAGAATTATTGAATACTCTATACGTAAATGGACTTTATTTCACACTTTGTAATTGACAATGTTTACAATTTTATCTGGCTGCGAGATTAGTCTTGTAAGGTTATCGAGCATCGTCTGAAGACTAGTTTAGGGCACCCCGTCCACTATCCGGCATAAAAATATTGCGACGTTTATAGCAGAATGGACAAAACATTTACAAAATTGCCGATATATCTCTATATGAGATCATAAAAAAATTAAAATCATTGGCTGTTTATATTATGATTTCTTTTTAATTTAATAAATGTGATCGAAAACTATTAATAACACAGCAATGAAAACGTGAGCCCCTGCATCTGTGCTCGATAACACTTGGGTGATTAGCAGAGTTTACACAATCATACGTTATCTGAAGGGCATATTTCAACCCCCCTCAATGAGCGGGTTCGGTCTACAGCATGGCCTATACTATAAAACATAAATAGACGGAACATGCTTATAGATGCTACAGTATAAGCGCAGGCTGGGTATGTCAAAATTGCATGCGCGCTTCAAAACCTAACTATTAATTCTAGTCGAACGGTCGAACAGACTTATCCGACCACAAAATCACACATCCAAAACAGGTATCGGGTTTTATTAAACATACACCTGAAGTTCATTCACAAGGCTTGTTGGCGAGTTCAGCAAAATCTTCTTCGTAATCAAGAGGTTTGGATAGAATAAGATGAACATGAAAAGTAAGATTGTGTTCTGTTTTGTATTCTTCAATTCTCCGCTTTAACTCAGATCGATGGCTCATTGCTATTTTTGCTGTTTTGGAACTGCTAGAACGTCTTCCGATATTCAAGCGTTCCCATTTTCGAGAGTTGTTGTTTGTATCGGAGGCAACCTCTTCGTCTTTTCGCAAAAAGTACAAAGCTCTTTTAAGAAAAAAAGAAAAGATATTTCATAAAAAACGAACAAAGTTCTGTTTTTTAATTGGTAGTATCGGGGCATTGTTAACGCACAGTTCTCAGGCGTTTCTTCGCGTTTTTCTACATAAACGAGAGGACGTTGATTGGGTTTTCGGAATATAGGGCAGTAAAACTCGAGGAGTTGTTGAAAAACTAAACTGATTCATTAAGCAAAGCAATGCAGACGCATATTGTTATCGTTTCGTTAGTTGCGACCAGAGGTGGCCGAAATCAGATATTTGCGGTTTCAGAATTAAATCGAACAACTTTTCCTAGTCGAATCGAACATGCGAATCAGAACTCATATATTAAACAAACAAGGACATCCTTTTATCAGCCTATAATATACGTGAAAATTCATATGAAAATGCGTTTATTTTTTTTAAAAAAAATTTGAAATTATCATTTTGTTGATTTCGCATTGATGCCGGGATCAAATAATTTATGATTAGAACATCGGAAACCATGATCCACAGATATACCGCGCTTCAACGGCGCAATCTCTTAGTGGCACATACTGGGCAAATCAACTAGCTATTATTTGCACTCGTACTTCACTTCACTTCTGTGTGAAACATCCGGTTAGTGTATATAAAACGTTGTTGTGCTATTCAGAACAACCGCACCTTCCCCTCCCACTATATTCATTAATGTAACAGTCACGACATGCGTTATCAAATTTTGTAGATTTTAACTTAAGTATATAGATGATTATAATGCAAACTTACTGTCACTTTTTGATGCAAGTAAACCGACAATGCGGAGAACGTGATTTGAGGACTTTTCAAAAAGAACTTAAAAATACAAATTTCTATCGAATCGAAAAATATAGTTGATATTTGCACTCAACCCAATGGAGTTACAATCTACAGGGGCTAGTTTTACATTTCATGTAGCTTATCGCTGTATGGGTGCTCGTTAGTTACAGGTCGTCTATTTCTTCAGGCAACTTTTTCCGGGGATATTACATTTCCAAAGCACCTAAATTCGACAGTAAAAAAACAAACAAAATACAATATCCCACAATTAGCAATACATAGCCATGGACTAGGTCTACATCTATGTAGTAAAATTATATTTATTTTGAATCCAGTCATACCTGAAGCCTGTTTTCTGGAAGCTGACTTTATTCCAACCATGCTCTTTCAAAAACGGTACAATTACCTTTCTGTGTAATGCAGAAGGCGGCTTTCCAGGCGTTGCTACGTGTAGGAAAAACGCACTGTCAGCATTACCGCTATTTTCCTCTTCCCTGACGACAGCAAGTATATCTTGAGTATCAAAATCCGCCATTTGTTTTGTTTATGTTTTCGAACCAAGTGCAAAACAATGTATCACACGTGCTATCCTATAGCGAGAAAAATCAACATTCGGGTGTTTTGGTAAACATCGACCACTGATGAATAACCCTGTAGCCTAATGATGGCTCGTATTCGACGAATTGTACTTCTCGGGTACTTCATACCAGTTCTAAATTACACTTGTTTACAATCACAAGTAGGCTACTATTCACTCGATGTCAGATGTCTGCGGGCGCGCCAGCGCGACCTTGATACAGACCTCTTACGCAAGCGGAATGATTTTCCTAAGCATAAGGCAAAAATTGAACGCACCTGGGCGGCGCGATCCATTAGTGACTCATGCTTTACAATAAGCATTAAGACCTATTTCTCAAAATTGCAGAAGAATAGAATCATAAATTATATGACATCTGATATTTCCTTTTATTTAGAGCTAGGTTTCACAGGAAGCGCTTGTGCGGCGTATTGAAATGCCCCTTAGCATCGCATTGATGCCACACTTTTGGCAAAAAAGGAACTGCTTGATTTTCAACACCAAAACTAATTGGTTATCCCCCGCCGCTGCCCCGATAATTTGGGCCTGGAAAACCGCAATTTAAATCTGATTTGGAGGATTTTTTCGAATCGGATCGAATGACTAATTCCATAAAAATAACAAATATATCATTCTTATTTTTTACAATCTGCCTTCAATAGAATAATCAAGAAATGCAAAGTTACGAATTGCTAATAGTAGCATAAACAGACTTAAAATCAATGTATTTTATTATCAATGTATTGATTCTGGTCAAATTCGTCGATGGAAAAACAAAAAATTCACTTCTTTTGGCAAATTTTGTTCTTATTTGCTGCGAATGAAGTAATATCATTCTCGCTGTTCAATTTCTACGCGTCATCGTATTGGCATTCGTTGTCACTGTATATTTTGAAGTTATTTTCACGCCTTTGGCCTCATAAAATCTAGCATCTTACATGGAGAGAAAAACGAATAGACGTAAGTCATGATGTAGGCGTTGCATCGAGGTCTTACCGAGAGCTACAAACTAGAATGCCTCTGGAAGTTGTTTGTAGCTTTAACTTAAATGTATTCAAATGTATGTGAGTTCGGGCAATAAAAAATGTATATGGAAATGTATTTGAATGCATGGTGGATGCTATATTTGGCGCAAGCTTGGGATCTTCAATATCATCGTAACAGACGTCCTTGCACTATAAAAGTTCTACGATGAATTCGAATAGTTTGTGCTTCGAATCGAATAATCGTCCTCGTATTATGATGCCACCGACCAACATGCCCCAGCATGAATATATATATGTTGTAAAGCGTTACGCAATTATATATGAAAAAATCATCTGAAAATGCTTCGTTTGGTATCCCATTCATGTTTTTGTGAACGCAGTGTGCTCGTTTAGTTTTATAAAGATTTCTGCTGTTTATGATTTGCCTTCCCTCTCCAACTGTTTTAGGGCCCAACAATCGGTAAAGATAGACCTTTGAAAGCAGTCCTTATAATATTGTGTATTTCAGCTACACTCACAAAATGTCTTGTTAAGGGTTCTTGACACACTGGTCCATCTAGCGGATTAAAATCTCGAGCATCACGTTTGAAAAAACCCAAAAAAATTAGATATCAAATATTAATGCGTGTACTATTATATTTTAATAAAAATCAATCGAATATACATATAATCAAAATTGGAATAATTTGTAAAAATATGCACAAATATATTTTCAACCATAAACCGTGGAAATTTTTTATATATCGTGGGTTGAAGTTCCAAACTTTGCGAGTGTGTATTTTAACTATTATTGTGTTAAACATAAGCCACAGATGTACCGTCGCCCTGACATTTATTTTCGAACTTTCTGATTCGGCATCCAGGTGGAACTTACAAAAAGAATTATTATTTGATATAAAGTTTTTCTGGGGTATACAAGGTGTATTTTCAAGGTTTTCACTTAATCGTTGTTCTGAATCTTATATCGAAGTATTTCAATCTTTAAGCACTAGGATTCATGTGAAGTTTCAAAGATTCTAGTAATGCTTCTGCACCAGCGTCATCTTCCTCCTCCTGTGAAGCTTCTATCATCTGCAGGAGCTCAGTGAGTTGGTCTGTATTAGAAAGTAAAAAATTCAATACGTATAGAACCTTATCCCATATAGAGTTTGATACAATTCATGTATGGCATTTTACTACAGAACAATGGAACGTGTTATTGACAAAGTTTTAGAGAAAAATGGAATATGAACCAGTTTTGGGAACGAGTCACTGCAATTCGAGTTCAAGTCTTACCAAAATTTAAATTAAATAAATCGAATCACTGAATCACGTTTGGTCTGTTTGTACACAGTTGGGCCTCGCCAACAAGAAGCAACCCATATTTAGTTCATTTTTGACATCCAACTTGAAGCCTTTTGTATGAATGACACCTTTATCACCAGTGCTAGTGTTATTGCAAAGATATCCCTTCCGATAAGGCCGACCCCATTGGATAAGAAAATCAGAGCTTTTTATTATTGAATTCAAAATGATGATAAGGCTCGGGCTCCAAAATTTCCACGACGTATTCATTACATGTCGTATCAGATGAGTACAGGAAAACAGAATAGGGGGCCATTCCCCAGCGCAGATATCATTTACTACACTTTATGATAGTGGTTCACTTTTCACTGGAACGTTTTCCACTTAGAGTGCCGTTTATTGTATGACATTGTGACCAATAAGAGGCCACTAGTTGGTTTAAGGTGCTTCTTCGGGCATCGTGGAAGCAAATTTAAATATAAAAAAAATTGTTCTCTTAATGAACCCCTAATTAACCTCCGTTGTCATATTGAGTGAACTTCCGCTAAGAAGCCTCTAAATCGTTTGAAGAAACATACTCTCTGTTTGATCCAATAAAATATAATTTTCAATGATGTTACGGTGATGGCATTATTCAGTATAGCACCGGAAAGTAATTTCTAACGCGGTAAGGTCACATCAGGAAGCAATGCATGCAGAGGATTAAAGGACGCGCTGCTATGTGTTAGCTTGCTAGAGGTTATGGCACTACCCTCTACATAAATGCCTCAGCGTTCACCAGGTCATAAAATTGGCCGAAAACTACTCAAAAGGCTTTTCGTATGTGCTTTGTCTGATAGAATAAATAATAAAAAAAATATTGGCGACGGGATGTAATCATATTTCCATCATATGCTTCAAAGAACGTCATTTGAGTAGATAATAGTATAGGTATACTTCACAAATCCATGACTCATCTCGTATAGAGTATGGTTGTCATATCTTGGTGGATATTCTTTTCCTACTGCTAAACTTGTTGTTGATCTTGCAACCTAGCTATTTGCACCACTGACGGTGAACCGGGGAAGTGAAATACATATCCCCAAAGTTTTAAAAGGGGTTTAGATTTGAAATCACCCACTGATATCCCTGATTGATAGCCCCGGTGAAGCGCGGTGCCTATGTTGCCCATGCCTAACAAAAGCACTTTCCGATTGGGTAACAATTTGTATGAAGTCATCGATCTACCTGATATCCTGCCGATATTGAAATTTTCTCCCGGTTCATCTAAAAATGATACCAGTGAAATTGTCTCTTTCTACTCAACATGTAAGCCATATTAATACTTGTCTGAATACTTTATTTTAGAAATTTATGCAACGATTTTTCCGATTTGCTTTTGAAAAAATATTTAATATAACATTTTCCACAATATTTTGAATGCATTCCATTATTGTTTTATGGTCGACTTTTGTTCGACGTCATCAAAATAATCCTGCATTTGGTGAGAAATGATGTCATCAGCGTCTTTGTATTTTGCCTGTATGACGTCATCGTCCAATTCAGCCACTATATCATCTAACACATCACCGGATGTGCGTTGCTTCTTATGCGCACAAGTATATATAGTATGCGAATGTGCGCAGAAAGACTCTCGAATCCTTCGTATAGCCTACGTGTTTTTATTGCTTTGTCGCTTTCCGTCCACTTTTGATAGTAGACGATTAAATAGGTCAAACAAATCGCAATATTGGTGGACATCTTTGTTTATGTGCGGCATATTTTATCACAATGCTTTTACATTGCTTTCAGAGTTTTGTTTTAAAAAAATACTGATACGAACAATTCTTGCAGTTTTGGCAATGTTTATCGGTTTATCTGTTCCTCATTTTGACATCATCCTTTCAATCCTGGGTGGATCAACGATCGCTCTCACTAATTTTCCCGCCTTTATTCTACCTTCTACTATCAAGACAGAGAACCCCGTCACAAGCATACGGACCATTACCGTCGTACGTACCTATGCCAACTGATGATGTCTCGGATCCTAGTTCATTAGTGACTCAGGGTCATCTTCAAGCAACAAAAGAGGACTTTAAACATCCAAGATGAATGCAAGTAGACTTGGACTTTCATGTGAAAATTATTTTGATAGAAATTATCTGCATAGGAATATTCGGTGGAGCATCGTCGACGTATTTTTCGTTAGCTTCACTTGTCAACGGTGAATCGGGTTTTACTGTTCCATGCTATTTGAATATGAGCGTAGGTCTGTAACATCATGTTCACGAATTTTGAACTGCATGATATTTCATTGATTTTTCCTTTTTCTGAATTATTGAATACTCTGTACGCAAATGGACTTTATTCCACACTTTGTAATTGACAATGTTTACAATTTTATCTGGATGCGAGATTAGTCTTGTAAGGTTATCGAGCATCGTCTGAAGACTAGTTTAGGGCACCCCGTCCACTATCCGGCATAAAAATGTTGCGACGTTTACAGCAGAATGGACAAAACATTTACAAAATTGCCGATATCTCTCTATATCAGATCATAAAAAGATTAAAATCATTGGCTGTTTATATTATGATTTATTTTTAATTTTATAAATGTGATCGAGAACTATTAATACCACAGCAATGAAAACGTGAGCCCCTGCATCTGTGCTCGATAACAATTGGGTGATAAGAGTAAACTAACATTAGCAGAGTTTACACAGTCATACGCTATCTGAAGGGCATATTTCAAGCAAGTATATCTTGAGTATCAAAATCCGCCATTTGTTTTGTTGATGTTTTCGAACCAAGTACAAAACAAAAACAATGTATCACACGTGCTATCCTATAGCGAGAAAAATTAACATTTGGGTGTTTTGGTAAACATCGACCACTGATGAATAACCCTGTATCCTAATGATGGCTCGTATTCGACGAAGTGTACTTCTCGGGCACTTCATACCAGTTCTAATTTACACTTGTTTACAATCACAAGTAGGCTACTATTCACTCGATGTCAGATGTCTGCGAGCGCGCCAGCGCGACCTTCATACAGACCTCTTACACAAGCGGAACGATTTTCCTAAGCATAAGGCAAAAATTGAACGCACCTGGGCGGCGCGATCCATTAGTGGCTCATGTTTTACAATAAGCATTTCGCCCTATTTCTCAAAATTGCAGAAGAATAGAATCATAAATTATATGACATCTGATATTTCCTTTTATTTAGAGCTAGGTTTCACAGGAAGCTCTTGTGCGGCGTATTGAAATGCCCCTTAGCATCGTATTGATGCCACACTTTTGGCAAAAAAGGAACTGCTTGATTTTCAACACCAAAACTAATTGGTTACCCCCCGCCGCTGCCCCGATAATTTAGGCCTGGAAAACCGAATCATTCGCAATTTAAATCTGATTTGGAGGATTTTTTCGAATCGGATCGAATGACTAATTCCATAAAAATAACAAATATATCATTCTTATTTTTTACAATCTGTCTTCAATAGAATAATCAAGAAATGCAAAGTTACGAATTGCTAATAGTAGCATAAACAGACTTAAAATCAATGTATTTTATTATCAATGTATTGATTACACTCTGGTCAATGTATTCATTCTGGTCAAATTCGTCGATGGAAAAACGAAAAATTCACTTCTTTTAGCAAATTTTGTTCTTATTTGCTGCGAATGAAGTAATATCATTCTCGCTGTTCATTTTCTACGCGTCATCATATTGGCATTCGTTGTCACTGTATATCTAGAAGTTATTTTCACGCCTTTGGCATTGTAAAATCTAGCATCTTATATGGAGAGAAAAACGAATAGACGTAAGTCATAATGTAGGCGTTGCATCGAGCTCTTACCGAGAGCTACAAACTAGAATGCCTCTGGAAGATGTTTGTAGCTTTAACGTAAATGTATTCGAATGTATGTGAGTTCGGGCAATAAAAAATGTATATGGAAATGTATTTGCATGCATGTTGGATGCTATATTTGGTGCAAGCTTGGGACCTTCAATATCATCGTAACAGACGTCCCTGCACTATAAAAGTTCTACGATGAATTCGAATAGCTTGTGCTTCGAATCGAATAATCGTCCTCGTATTATGATGCCACCGACCAACATGCCCCAGCATGAATATATATGTTGTAAAGCGTTACGCAATTATATATGAAAAAATCATCTGAAAATGCTTCGTTTGGTATCCTCTTCATGTTTTTGTGAACGCAGTTCAATTTATGTTTGAGCCAAATTGTGAAGTTGATCTTGTGCTCGTTTAGTTTTATAAAGGTTTCTTCTGTTTATGATTTTCCTTCCCTCTCCAACTGTTTTAAGGCCCAACAATCGGTAAACATAGACCTTTAAAGGCAGTCCTTATAATATTGTGTATTTCAGCTACACTCACAAAATGTCTTGTTAAGGGTTTTTGACACACTGGTCCATCTAACGGATTAAAATCTCGAGCATCACGTTTGAAAAAACGCCAAAAAATTAGACATCAAATATTAATGCGTGTAGTATTATATTTTAATAAAAATCAATCGAATATACATATAATCAAAATTGGAATAATTTGTAAAAATATGCACAAATATATTTTCAACCATAATCCGTGGAAATTTTTCATATATCGTGGATTGAAGTTCAAAACTTTGCAAGTGTGTATTCTAACACAGATGTACCGTCGCCCTGACATTCATTTTCGAACTTTCTGATTCGGCATCCAGGTGGAACTTACAAAAAGAATTATTATTTGATGTAAAGTTTTTCTGGGGTATACAAGGTGTATTTTCAAGGTTTTCACTTAATCGTTGTTCTGAATCTTATATCGAAGTATTTCAATCTTTAAGCACTAGGATTCATGTGAAGTTTCAAAGATTCTAGTAATGCTTCTGCACCAGCGTCATCTTCCTCCTCCTGTGAAGCTTCCTTCATCTGCAAGAGCTCACTGAGTTCGTCTGTATTAGAAAGTAAAAAATTCAATACGTATATAACCTTATCTCATATAGAGTTTGATACAATTTATGTATGGCATTTTACTACAGAACAATGGAACGTGTCATTGACAAAGTTTTAGAGAAAAATGGAATATGAACCAGTTTTGGGAACGAGTCACTGCAATTCGAGTTCAAGTATTACCAAAATTTAAATTAAATAAATCGAGTCACTGTAATTCCAAATCGCAAATCAAGTCGAATCATACATTTACGGGTGGCGAGTCAAGTCACGAGTCGATTTCTAATTCTACTCAGCACCAATGACAGATTAATTTGCCGCTTTAAAAGTACTCACTTATTCACTTTAAATCACTTTAAAAGTACTCACTTAGAATCATCATCTGACCACATTTGGATCATTGAAAAAGTCATTGAAAAGGTGACTCAAGTGCGATTCGCGCCAAGTGCTTGACTCCAGTCCCCCCAACGCTGATTTGAACATGAGTACGCCATTACACTTTTTGCAAGAAAAATATAGAAGCCTATATACATATAGGGTCTTTTTTATGTATACTCCTGTGTGGGTGTTTTGTGTCTTCCACTTGTTTATGTAAAGAAGATGGAACCACACATGCCCCCCTCGTTATCAATATTTCAAATATTTTTTGCAAAATTTGATACTTTGCAATTCTTTTCGGTTTCGAACGATATTAAGTATGGGCGGATCGGATACGCAATATATGTATCTTCTATCTATACGTACTTACCTTCGGAGAGGCTGAGCATTTTGTTCAGACCCCGCATAGTCTCATCGAAAGTTTCTTCATCAAGCTCTTCAGACAAATCAGCTTCTACTTTCGACATTATTTCGGAAAGTTTCGCGTCATCCTACAAAGCATAACAATTCATTAAACTCATTTCTAAAGGTATAAATCTTCCGGCCCAAAGATATTGGCATTAAAACAATTACCAATTAAGCGATCAACAAGTGAAATTGAGAGATTATTTTAAACGAAGCTTAAATAAACTCGAAGTGAATCAGGTGTTTCAAGAAATACTGGTACGAGAATAAATTTATTATATAAAGACATATAACCATATTAGACAATACATATCAATATCGTACCATATTCTTGAGTTTCATAATATTATCCCATAACTTTGATGCGGTCTTCGCCGCATTTTTAACAACATGTCTAACAGCGCTGTAAAATAATAATAAAAAGTATTGATAAAGAAAAATTCCTATAAAAAATGCTTGCATTATTTTAATTCTTTTTTAGCTATTATAGTTTTTTTGAGCCACTCACACGTATGGACCTATACCCTGAACGTTGCTGAAAAAATACGATCTTTCAGATTCGAGCCGAGCCTGTCGATAATATTACATCCATGGGCTATCAATAGCGACGTCTGAGTGGAATAGAGTTGCACGACGGAAAATTCTAAAATAATTTCTATAGCATTAATAATTGTACTCTACGTATAGGATTTTCCAATCGAAAAAGAAATAATGCGTGGGCGTGCCTTCGAGGCGCCATCTTTGACTCGGAGTTGGCAAAATGGAATTTATGATATTATTGATTCTTGTCCCTGGAGCTGATGTTTGATTTAAAAATTAAAAGTTTGTTTCCTCTCATAGTTCGTTTATATCATTGGTATCTAATTTGCACCTGCAGATCTATTGGGTTTGATTATGAAAATGAAATTTCGAATTGTGGTATGCAAATGTCAATATACCAGTTCGAGTGCTGAGCAATTACTCTACACAGTATGAATAAAATTTTCACTATTTTGCTATTTAATATATAAAATAAGAAACTTACGGATATTTCTTCCAAACATGAACTGCATTTCTCACAGTTCTTTTTATCCATCCTCTTCTCCTTCTTCTTCCCCAGCCCCAGCCTTGCACATCCACAATCAACAAGGCTGCCAACAATGCAAGAAGTAGAACAGTTTTTGTCTTCATCTTGGAAATTTTTAATTTCGATGAAATTTAAAATCGTCAGGAAAATTTTTTTTCTTGTACCGTTTTCAATCAATAGTCACAAGATTTTGAAAAAGGTATTGATTTCCATGGAAGCGAGCTCCATATTTATAGATTTTCTTCATGAAAACAGGATGCTTCTTTGTTTTTTATACTGTACCAAAAATGCACTAAAATAAACGTTCTGTTACTGTAATTTTAAGTGGTACTGTTAAAATGTACCTTATAGTAGACTCTTCCTGCCTGTTATCGCCGGCGAAGGCGCGATCCATCAACGGCCCTTAATTGGCATCAACAAAAAAAGATGGCGACATCAAAATATAATTAAAATAATGATAAAAATTGCCCACATATTTTGTTATTATGATAGGCTTTCACAGTTTCCGAATATCTAAATGTAAAGATCAAATATGTTTTGATTAAAAACGCGTTTATGCTTATTCTTTTACAACCTTCTGATTGATGTACAACATCGTTTTTACCTTCGCCCAGAACAGACAATACTTACTGCACTTTACCATGGTATACTTTACTTTATGTTTGCGCTTCACAGGCGTGTGTCTACAATTACCGCAAAGCAATGCCGGTTTGCATAGCCAACTTGTTTTGTTGTCTGAAACGTAATGTAATACAACGGTAAGACGACTTTACATGTATTGAAGGATTTTGAGGCGTTAACAATTGCAAGCAAGACCCGGTTTATCGGTTTGATTTAATTGTGAAACTGAGACAAAAATAAGTATTTTCAAATATTTTTGGTTGCTGGGGTGTTAGAGGCCCTCGTCGGAGCGATCCATCAGTGACCCATGCTTAGCAAAAACATGCGCGCTCATAAAATTTCTGACTGCATGGGCTATCAATGCTATTTAGTGGATGTTGCTTTCTATTTGATTTCTTTGAAAACTAAAACTGTTTTAAGGCCCAACAATCGGTAAACATAGACCTTTAAAGGCAGTCCTTATAATATTGTGTATTTCAGCTACACTCACAAAATGTCTTGTTAAGGGTTTTTGACACACTGGTCCATCTAACGGATTAAAATCTCGAGCATCACGTTTGAAAAAACGCCAAAAAATT
Organism: Styela plicata; assembly: GCA_963675895.2. Lineage (NCBI taxonomy): Eukaryota > Metazoa > Chordata > Ascidiacea > Stolidobranchia > Styelidae > Styela > Styela plicata. Next base: position 14,909,351 of record OZ023144.1, on the reverse strand, counting down.
AGACATCAAATATTAATGCGTGTAGTATTATATTTTAATAAAAATCAATCGAATATACATATAATCAAAATTGGAATAATTTGTAAAAATATGCACAAATATATTTTCAACCATAATCCGTGGAAATTTTTCATATATCGTGGATTGAAGTTCAAAACTTTGCAAGTGTGTATTCTAACACAGATGTACCGTCGCCCTGACATTCATTTTCGAACTTTCTGATTCGGCATCCAGGTGGAACTTACAAAAAGAATTATTATTTGATGTAAAGTTTTTCTGGGGTATACAAGGTGTATTTTCAAGGTTTTCACTTAATCGTTGTTCTGAATCTTATATCGAAGTATTTCAATCTTTAAGCACTAGGATTCATGTGAAGTTTCAAAGATTCTAGTAATGCTTCTGCACCAGCGTCATCTTCCTCCTCCTGTGAAGCTTCCTTCATCTGCAAGAGCTCACTGAGTTCGTCTGTATTAGAAAGTAAAAAATTCAATACGTATATAACCTTATCTCATATAGAGTTTGATACAATTTATGTATGGCATTTTACTACAGAACAATGGAACGTGTCATTGACAAAGTTTTAGAGAAAAATGGAATATGAACCAGTTTTGGGAACGAGTCACTGCAATTCGAGTTCAAGTATTACCAAAATTTAAATTAAATAAATCGAGTCACTGTAATTCCAAATCGCAAATCAAGTCGAATCATACATTTACGGGTGGCGAGTCAAGTCACGAGTCGATTTCTAATTCTACTCAGCACCAATGACAGATTAATTTGCCGCTTTAAAAGTACTCACTTATTCACTTTAAATCACTTTAAAAGTACTCACTTAGAATCATCATCTGACCACATTTGGATCATTGAAAAAGTCATTGAAAAGGTGACTCAAGTGCGATTCGCGCCAAGTGCTTGACTCCAGTCCCCCCAACGCTGATTTGAACATGAGTACGCCATTACACTTTTTGCAAGAAAAATATAGAAGCCTATATACATATAGGGTCTTTTTTTATGTATACTCCTGTGTGGGTGTTTTGTGTCTTCCACTTGTTTATGTAAAGAAGATGGAACCACACATGCCCCCCTCGTTATCAATATTTCAAATATTTTTTTTGCAAAATTTGATACTTTGCAATTCTTTTCGGTTTCGAACGATATTAAGTATGGGCGGATCGGATACGCAATATATGTATCTTCTATCTATACGTACTTACCTTCGGAGAGGCTGAGCATTTTGTTCAGACCCCGCATAGTCTCATCGAAAGTTTCTTCATCAAGCTCTTCAGACAAATCAGCTTCTACTTTCGACATTATTTCGGAAAGTTTCGCGTCATCCTACAAAGCATAACAATTCATTAAACTCATTTCTAAAGGTATAAATCTTCCGGCCCAAAGATATTGGCATTAAAACAATTACCAATTAAGCGATCAACAAGTGAAATTGAGAGATTATTTTAAACGAAGCTTAAATAAACTCGAAGTGAATCAGGTGTTTCAAGAAATACTGGTACGAGAATAAATTTATTATATAAAGACATATAACCATATTAGACAATACATATCAATATCGTACCATATTCTTGAGTTTCATAATATTATCCCATAACTTTGATGCGGTCTTCGCCGCATTTTTAACAACATGTCTAACAGCGCTGTAAAATAATAATAAAAAGTATTGATAAAGAAAAAATTCCTATAAAAAAATGCTTGCATTATTTTAATTCTTTTTTAGCTATTATAGTTTTTTTGAGCCACTCACACGTATGGACCTATACCCTGAACGTTGCTGAAAAAAATACGATCTTTCAGATTCGAGCCGAGCCTGTCGATAATATTACATCCATGGGCTATCAATAGCGACGTCTGAGTGGAATAGAGTTGCACGACGGAAAATTCTAAAATAATTTCTATAGCATTAATAATTGTACTCTACGTATAGGATTTTCCAATCGAAAAAGAAATAATGCGTGGGCGTGCCTTCGAGGCGCCATCTTTGACTCGGAGTTGGCAAAATGGAATTTATGATATTATTGATTCTTGTCCCTGGAGCTGATGTTTGATTTAAAAATTAAAAGTTTGTTTCCTCTCATAGTTCGTTTATATCATTGGTATCTAATTTGCACCTGCAGATCTATTGGGTTTGATTATGAAAATGAAATTTCGAATTGTGGTATGCAAATGTCAATATACCAGTTCGAGTGCTGAGCAATTACTCTACACAGTATGAATAAAATTTTCACTATTTTGCTATTTAATATATAAAATAAGAAACTTACGGATATTTCTTCCAAACATGAACTGCATTTCTCACAGTTCTTTTTATCCATCCTCTTCTCCTTCTTCTTCCCCAGCCCCAGCCTTGCACATCCACAATCAACAAGGCTGCCAACAATGCAAGAAGTAGAACAGTTTTTGTCTTCATCTTGGAAATTTTTAATTTCGATGAAATTTAAAATCGTCAGGAAAATTTTTTTTCTTGTACCGTTTTCAATCAATAGTCACAAGATTTTGAAAAAGGTATTGATTTCCATGGAAGCGAGCTCCATATTTATAGATTTTCTTCATGAAAACAGGATGCTTCTTTGTTTTTTATACTGTACCAAAAATGCACTAAAATAAACGTTCTGTTACTGTAATTTTAAGTGGTACTGTTTAAAATGTACCTTATAGTAGACTCTTCCTGCCTGTTATCGCCGGCGAAGGCGCGATCCATCAACGGCCCTTAATTGGCATCAAAAAAAAAAGATGGCGACATCAAAATATAATTAAAATAATGATAAAAATTGCCCACATATTTTGTTATTATGATAGGCTTTCACAGTTTCCGAATATCTAAATGTAAAGATCAAATATGTTTTGATTAAAAACGCGTTTATGCTTATTCTTTTACAACCTTCTGATTGATGTACAACATCGTTTTTTTTACCTTCGCCCAGAACAGACAATACTTACTGCACTTTACCATGGTATACTTTACTTTATGTTTGCGCTTCACAGGCGTGTGTCTACAATTACCGCAAAGCAATGCCGGTTTGCATAGCCAACTTGTTTTGTTGTCTGAAACGTAATGTAATACAACGGTAAGACGACTTTACATGTATTGAAGGATTTTGAGGCGTTAACAATTGCAAGCAAGACCCGGTTTATCGGTTTGATTTAATTGTGAAACTGAGACAAAAATAAGTATTTTCAAATATTTTTGGTTGCTGGGGTGTTAGAGGCCCTCGTCGGAGCGATCCATCAGTGACCCATGCTTAGCAAAAACATGCGCGCTCATAAAATTTCTGACTGCATGGGCTATCAATGCTATTTAGTGGATGTTGCTTTCTATTTGATTTCTTTGAAAACTAATTGTTTTCAAATATTTTGACCTACACTACACAACAATGTGAATTTTGCTCTATTGACCCATAATTTTACAATTTCATATCTTCAGCTCTATTATTTATTTGAACCATGCACTATTCCTAATGTGGCCTTACCGCGTCAAAAATTAATTTCCGGTACTATACTAAATACTAATATTGCTCTTACGTCCGTAACCTCGTTGCAAATTATGTTTTATTGGGTGAAACAGAGGGTATGTTTCTTAAGAATATTTAGGGAATTGTTGACGGAAGTTCACTCAATATGACAACAGAGGTTAAATAGGAGGTTCAATAAAAGAACAATTTTTTCATATTTAAATTTGCTTCAGCGAGGCCAGAAGCCGCTCCTGAAACGAACCAACTAGCGGCCCCTTATAGGTCAAATGTAGTACAATAAAACGCACTCTGAGTGGAAAACATTCCAGAAAAGACTGAACAACTATAAGAAAGTGTAATAAATGATATCTGTTTTGGGAAATGGCCCTCTTCTTACGACATGTAGTAAAAACGTCAGGAAAATTCTGGAGCTCAAGCTTTATCATCGTTTTGAAAAAGATCTGTTGAATTGAATTATAAAAAGCTCAGATTCTCTTTCCCAACGTTGACTTATCGGAACGTTGATCTTCAAAATAACACTGTTTGATTAAAGTTACCACTGGTGGTAAAGGTGTCATTCAACCAAAAAAGCTTCAAGTTCAAGGATGTCAAAAATAAACTAAATATGGGTCGCTTCTAGCTGGCGAAGCCCAACTGAGTACAATCAGACAAAACGTGACATGACCTACATTTTGTTACTGGCAGACGTGAACAATTTAAATCAGTGATTCGAATAGATACGAAACACGAAATATTCAAATCGATTGTAAGTCGATCATACGGACAAAACACAAATTAAAAAAAAATGAAGAACGGATATCATGTTTTCCGTCAAAATACAACTGAAATATAATTTCGATTTCATTCAAATTTATTTTTGGTCTGAGAAATGGCGTTTAAATTAAAAATATATTGCCTTTAATAGTTAGTTTGTTTCATTATTAGTGGATTCACAGCTATAGCTTTTTGATTTGATAATAAAATGCAAGTCATAGAGATACAAAGAACCGGTGAATCGAATCGAAAGGAAGTAGAATTTCAAGTGATTTTACACATTAAAGACACTAAGACACTAAAATGACTGAGCGTCGTTTATAGTTAACAACGAGTGGCGCACAAACAAAAACCATACCACACTCTCATGTGCACCACTCGTTTTTGTGCTTGTATCACGTGCTAAACTCATTTTCGTTAGCATCACTTGCACCACTCGTTTTCTGTGGAACTACACGCACAACTTGCTCCCGAACATTTTCAGAGTAACCCAGTGTACAGAACTATGCGGATATAGTAGAGATTGTGAGTGGGATCTCCCCTTGGCAATGCTAAAACTGTCCGCTACTTCTTCCTTTTATTGGCCTCAAACAATTCACAGTAAATACGTTGAGCCAAGAAGAAGCTCGCAGCGCCTACGTGGGTTTAGACATCAGACAACTGCTATGAAATGTTTTGTGAATATAATAAAAACGACTATTTTTTCAATATCTCATCCATTACAAGTGCAGATATTGTTTTATATATGAGTATTATATGAAAAAGCGCTTTTCAATTGCTTGTTTGAGTCCAGAATTCGAGTTTTCGGAAATTTTTGTGCCGTGTTATACAATTTTTCCACTGTTTTCATTCCTTTTAAACTTTTGTCCTTTTATTTATAAACTAAGAGAGTAGATGGGGCCGTCGGGGCACTTATGGACAGACAGGGTTACAAATGCTGGAAATCTATGATCGTTCCCTGTTCGGGGCGTAGCCTACCCAAGTTATAACTTCCTGGGTTGATTGGTAGGCATGGATGAACGAGTCGGACTGGCCGAGACTCAAACCCGAGTTCTTCAACCTTTAGCGCATCTCTTCGCCAATTGCTTTTAGTCGATTGAGTTAATCAAATTTTAAAAATTAATATGATAGGAATAAATGAGAGCATCAATTTAATCAATAGAAGAATGGGATGCATTAAAGTAATTTTAACTCTTTATAATCAATTTTTAGCAATTTGAGAACTTATTACGATTATTCATACAATATATATTCTCAAGAATTTTTGTAATTCGAGTTTGAAATCAAATTATTTTCATTATTTAGAGCTCATATAAAATGATACCCACCTCCACTTTTCATCGAAGAGATATTTAATATAAAGTATGTTTGGTTTCCTTCACTTCTTCTTATTTTATACTCAACCCAAACAAATAGCGGAAGTCGACAACTGCCAATACTAAGAGCTAAGAGTGTAAACTATTTGTTTTTAAAAACGCAGTCACGTTAGTAGTGCAACAACAACGCCCATGCATTGATGGCAAAGGTGTACTAAAGCACGTAGCAAAAAATGCTGGCGAAAAATCTTCGTCTATAGTAAAACACGATCAGAAAAACTTGTGCCGTTTTGTTGACAAAAAACGACAGTTGGTCGTTGTAGTGTCTTCATGTCTTAGTGTCTTTATTGTGTAAAATCACTTGAAATTCGATTTCTTTTTGGATCAATTCACAAGTTCTCTGTATCTCTATGAGTTCTGCCTTTCATTATCAAATCAAAAAGCTATAGCTGTGAATCCACTAAAAATGGAGCAAATCTACTATTAAAGGCAATGTATTTTCAATTCAAACTCAATTTCTGAAAGCACAAATAAAATTGAATGAAATCGAAATTATTTATTTAGTCGTATTTTGACGTAAAACACGAGAATTTTGTCCGTGTGATCAACTTACGACCAACGTTGGTAGTACGGTACGGTACGAAGTTCGGTACGGTACGATTGAATTTTTCGGTACGATAGTACGGTACGATTCGTTTTTCAATCTTCGTACTTGGTACGATACGGTACGAAGTCCGGTATTTATTTCGTACCGTACCGTACTCTTTTTCGTACCTTCGCATCACACTTTATTCTTCTCAAATAAATTTAAAAAAAAATCCTTTAACATCTATGCTGTTTCATAACGGGGCGCTGATAATATAAATTGTGTCTATCAAAGAATTTTTAAACTCAAGGGCAATTTTAAAATGATTAAAAGCGGCGCAGGTATGGTAATAAAAATGCAACTGATTCACTTGAGCTGATAAGATGAGCTATGTAGAATATCGGTTTTACTGTAAAACTTCGTGATTACGTGGAAATACATATAGGCCGCTGATTTATGACGTCTTAATCTGAACGCATTTTTCTGTAAAATTCAGGTGGGGGGGGGGAGGGGTACATTTTTCCCAACATGCAAACATAGGCTTTCAAATTTTGAAAAAGATTAGGGTGCCGGAAGCGCGCAAAATTTGATGAAAAACGAAACAAAAATACATGTTTTAAGAGTGAAATAAACATTACCAGACAGGAAAATGTATCTGCGCGCCGGAAGCTCGCTGAAATTTTTGTAAAAATTAAATAAATATTCTTACTTTAAAGACTAAATGCTACGAAATATAGAAAATTAATCAGGGAAAAATAATGCGCAACGCAGGCGCGCGAAAATTTTATGAAAATTTAATTAAAAACTCTCTCCCGCTGACCAACTATGCAACTAAGTTAACCAGTAACCACCGCTATTACGTTTTGTTTGTACTCTGACACGTAGAAATAAATTATCAGAGCAGAAACATTAGAATATAAAGATATATTTAGGCTGTTTCGAGTTGATTGTTAGCTGATGTTCATCATAATTAGAAGATATATTTTGTAAAAAAAAAACAGCCAAGTCACGATATAGACAACGGGGCATGTTGGGAATACGTTTGTCTGGTATGAAAAAATAAATAGCATTATTCAGTAATGTGAAGAGAACGTAAATTGCACCAGAAATACCAGATGCAAAAAGGCACAATGATAATGTACTTATAAGCATGCGATGATATTGGGGAGACATATGCAATTACGCCCATGTTTTACTGTCCTGGATTTTAAACCAGATAGCATAAAACCGCATCACTTTGATGTAAGATGTTGGTGACGTTTTTTAAGGTGGCCAGGTCTTACAAATAAAGCTGATTTGGATATCGGTAGTTGGTACGGTACAAAATTGCTGCCCAGTGAATCGTACCTGTTTTCGTATTGGTACGAAATTTATTACGATAAATGAAACATATTAATCGAACGTAATTTCGTACTGGTACGAAGTTCGGTACGATGTACGAGAAAAATAATATCGTACGGTACGGTACGAAAAATTTTCGAAAGGTAGGGTACAAAGCTTGGTACGTAATTACTTTGTTGGTTCGAAGTACGATAAAAATTTCGTACCGTACCGTGCTACCACCCTTGCCTACGACCGATTTTAATATTTTGTGTTTCGTATATATTCGGATCACTGGTTCAAATTGCTCAAGTCTACCGTCAACAAAATGTGGGTCATGTCACGTTTGGTCTGTTTGTACACAGTTGGGCCTCGCCAACAAGAAGCGACCCATATTTAGTTCATTTTTGACATCCAACTTGAAGCCTTTTTTATGAATGACACCTTAATCACCAGTGCTAGTGTTATTGCGAAGATATCCCTTTCAATAAGGCCGACCCCATTGGATAAGAAAATCAGAGCTTTTTATTATTGAATTCAAAATGATGATAAGGCTCGGGCTCCAAAATTTTCATGACGTATTCATTACATGTCGTATCAGATGAGTTCAGGAAAACAGAATAGAGGGCCATTCCCCAGCGCAGATATCATTTACTACACTTTATGATAGTGGTTCACTTTTCACTCGAACGTTTTCCACTTAGAGTGCCGTTTATTGTATGACATTGTGACCAATAAGAGGCCACTAGTTGGTTTAAGGTGGTTCTTCGGGCCTCGTGGAAGCAAATTTAAATATAAAAAAAATTGTTCTCTTATTGAACCCCTGATTAACCTCCGTTGTCATATTGAGTGAACTTCCGTTAAGAAGCCCCTAAATCGTTTGAAGAAACATACTCTCTGTTTGAACCAATAAAATATAATTTTCAATGAGGTTACGGGGATGGCATTATTCAGTATAGCGCCGGAAAGTAATTTCTAACGCGGTAAGGTCACATTAGGAAGCAATGCATGCAGGGGATTAAAGGACACGCTGCTATGTGTTAGCTTGCTAGAGGTTATGGCACTACCCTCTACATAAATGCCTCAGCGTTCATCAGGTCATAAAATTGGCCAAAAACTACTCAAAAGGCTTTTCGTATGTGCTTTGTCTGATAGAATAAATAATAAAAAAAATGTTGGCGACGGGTAGTAATCATATTTCCATCATACGCTTCAAAGAACGTCATTTGAGTAGATAATAGTATAGGTATACTTCACAAATCCGTGACTCATCTCGTATAGAGTATGGTTGTCATACCTTGGTGGATATTCTTTCCCTACTGCTAAACTTGTTGTTGATCTTGCAACCTAGCTATTTGCACCACTGGCGGTGAACCGGGGAAGTGAAATACATATCCCCAAAGTTTTAAAAGGGGTTTAGATTTGAAATCACCCACTGATGTCCCTGATTGATAGCCCCGGTGAAGCGCGGTGCCTATGTTGCGCATGCCTAACAAAAGCACTTTCCGACTGGGTAACAATTTGTATGAAGTCATCGATCTACCTGATATCCTGCCGATATTGAAATTTTCTCCCGGTTCATCTAAAAATGATACCAGTGAAATTGTCTCTTTCTACTCGACATGTAAGCTATATTAATACTTGTCTGAATACTTTATTTTAGAAATTTATGCAACGATTTTTCCGATTTGCTTTTGAAAAAATATTTAATATAACATTTTCCACGATATTTTGAATGTATTCCATTATTGTTTTATGGTCGTCTTTTGTTCGACGTCTTCAAAATAATCCTGCATTTGGTGAGAAATGATGTCATCAGCGTCTTTGTATTTTGCCTGTATGACGTCTTCGTCCAATTCAGCCACTATATCATCTAACACATCACCGGATGTGCGTTGCTTCTTATGCGCACAAGTATATATAGTATGCGAATGTGCGCAGAAAGACTCTCGAATCCTTCGTATAGCCTACGTGTTTTTATTGCTTTGTCGCTTTCCGTCCACTTTTGATAGTAGACGATTAAATAGGTCAAACAAATCGCAATATTGGTGGACATCTTTGTTTATGTGCGGCATATTTTATCACAATGCTTTTACATTGCTTTCAGAGTTTTGTTTTAAAAAATACTGGTACGAACAATTCTTGCAGTTTTGGCAATGTTTATCGGTTTATCTGTTCCTCATTATGACATCATCCTTTCAATCCTGGGTGGATCAACGATCGCTCTCACTAATTTTCCCGCCTTTATTCTACCTTCTACTATCAAGACAGAGAACCCCGTCACAAGCATACGGACCATTACCGTCGTACGTACCTATGCCAACTGATGATGTCTCGGATCCTAGTTCATTAGTGACTCAGGGGGTCATCTTCAAGCAACAAAAGAGGACTTTAAACATCCAAGATGGATGCAAGTAGACTTGGACTTTCATGTGAAAATTATTTTGATATAAATTATCTGCATAGGAATATTCGGTGGAGCATCGTCGACGTATTTTTCATTAGCTTCACTTGTCAACGGTGAATCGGGTTTTACTGTTCCATACTATTTGATTATGAGCGTAGGTCTGTAACATCATGTTCACGAATTTTGAACGGCATGATATTTCATTGATTTTTCCTTTTTGAGAATTATTGAATACTCTATACGTAAATGGACTTTATTTCACACTTTGTAATTGACAATGTTAACAATTTTATCTGGCTGCGAGATTAGTCTTGTAAGGTTATCGAGCATCGTCTGAAGACTAGTTTAGGGCACCCCGCCCGCTATCCGGCATAAAAAATGTTGCGACGTTTACAGCAGAATGGACAAAACATTTACAAAATTGCCGATATATCTCTATATGAGATCATAAAAAGATTAAAATCATTGGCTGTTTATATTATGATTTCTTTTTAATTTTATAAATGTGATCGAGAACTATTAATAACACAGCAATGAAAACGTGAGCCCCTGCATCTGTGCTCGATAACACTTGGGTGATAAGAGTAAACTAACATTAGCAGAGTTTACACAATCATACGCTATCTGAAGGGCATATTTCAAGCAAGTATATCTTGAGTATCAAAATCCGCCATTTGTTTTGTTGATGTTTTCGAACCAAGTGCAAAACAAAAACAATGTATCACACGTGCTATCCTATAGCGAGAAAAATTAACATTTGGGTGTTTTGGTAAACATCGACCACTGATGAATAACCCTGTATCCTATTGATGGCTCGTATTCGACGAAGTGTACTTCTCGGGCACTTCATACCAGTTCTAAATTACACTTGTTTACAATCACAAGTAGGCTACTATTCACTCGATGTCAGATGTCTGCGAGCGCGCCAGCGCGACCTTGATACAGACCTCTTACACAAGCGGAACGATTTTCCCAAGCATAAGGCAAAAATTGAACGCACCTGGGCGGCGCGATCCATTAGTGGCTCATGTTTTACAATAAGCATTTCGCCCTATTTCTCAAAATTGCAGAAGAATAGAATCATAAATTATATGACATCTGATATTTCCTTTTATTTAGAGCTAGGTTTCACAGGAAGCTCTTGTGCGGCGTATTGAAATGCCCCTTAGCATCGCATTGATGCCACACTTTTGGCAAAAAAGGAACTGCTTGTTTTTCAACACCAAAACTAATTGGTTACAAATTATTCCCCGCCGCTGCCCCGATAATTTAGGCCTGGAAAACCGCATCCTCCGCAATTTAAATCTGATTTGGAGGATTTTTTCGAATCGGATCGAATGACTAATTCCATAAAAATAACAAATATATCATTCTTATTTTTTACAATCTGTCTTCAATAGAATAATCAAGAAATGCAAAGTTACGAATTGCTAATAGTAGCATAAACAGACTTAAAATCAATGTATTTTATTATCAATGTATTGATTACACTCCATTTCCAAAATCTAAAACTTCCTTTTCAACGACAATAGATTCTGGTCAAATTCGTCGATGGAAAAACGAAAAATTCACTTCTTTTAGCAAATTTTGTTTTTATTTGCTGCGAATGAAGTAATATCATTCTCGCTGTTCAATTTCTACGCGTCATCATATTGGCATTCGTTGTCACTGTATATTTTGAAGTTATTTTCACGCCTTTGGCATCATAAAATCTGGCATCTTATATGGAGAGAAAAACGAATAGACGTAAGTCATAATGTAGGCGTTGCATTGAGGTCTTACCGAGAGCTACAAACTAGAATGCCTCTGGAAGTTGTTTGTAGCTTTAACTTAAATGTAATCAAATGTATGTGAGTTCGGGCAATAAAAAATGTATATGGAAATGTATTTGGATGAATGGTGGATGCTATATTTGGTACAAGCTTGGGATCTTCAATATCATCGTAACAGACGTCCCTGCACTATAAAAGTTCTACGATGAATTCGAATAGCTTGTGCTTCGAATCGAATAATCGTCCTCGTATTATGATGCCACCGACCAACATGCCCCAGCATTAATATATATATGTTGTAAAGCGTTACGCAATTATATATGAAAAAATCATCTGAAAATGCTTCTTTTGGTATCCTCTTCATGTTTTGTGAACGCAGTGTGCTCGTTTAGTTTTATAAAGATTTCTTCTGTTTATAATTTGCCTTCCCTCTCCAACTGTTTTAAGGCCCAACAATCGGTAAACATAGACCTTTGAAGGCAGTCCTTATAATATTGTGTATTTCAGCTACACTCACAAAATGTTTTGTTAAGGGTTTTTGACACATTGGCCCATCTAGCGGATTAAAATCTCGAGCATCACGTTTGAAAAACGCCAAAAAATTAGACATCAAATATTTATGCGTGTAGTATTATATTTTAATAAAAATCAATCGAATATACATATAATCAAAATTGCAATAATTTGTAAAAATATGCACAAATATATTTTCAACCATAAACCGTGGAAATTTTTTATATATCGTGGATTGAAGTTCCAAACTTTGCAAGTGTGTATTTTAACAATTATTGTGTTAAACATAAGCCACAGATGCACCGTCGCCCTGATATTTACTTTCGAACTTTCTGATTCGGCATCCAGGTGGAACTTACAAAAAGAATTATTATTTGATATAAAGTTTTTCTGGGGTATACAAGGTGTATTTTCAAGGTTTTCACTTAATCGTTGTTCTGAATCTTATATCGAAGTATTTCAATCTTTAAGCACTAGGATTCATGTGAAGTTTCAAAGATTCTAGTAATGCTTCTGCACCAGCGTCATCTTCCTCCTCCTGTGAAGCTTCCTTCATCTGCAAGAGCTCACTGAGTTCGTCTGTATTTGAAAGTAAAACATTCAATACGTATAGAACCTTATCCCATATAGAGTTTGATACAAATCATGCATGGCATTTTACTACAGAACTATGGAACGTGTCATTGACAAAGTTTTAGAGAAAAATGGAATATGAACCAGTTTTGGGAACGAGTCACTGCAATTCGAGTTCAAGTCTTACCAAAATTTAAATTAAATAAATCGAGTCACTGTAATTCCAAATCGCAAATCAGGTCGAATCATAAATTTACGGGTGGCGAGTCGAGTCACAAGTCGATTTTTAATTCTACTCAGCAGCAATGACAGTTTAATTTGCCGCTTATCACTTTAAAAGTACTCACTTGGTATCATCATCTGACCACATTTGGATCATTGAAAAAGTCATTGAAAAGGTGACTCGAGTGCGATTCGCGCCAAGTGATTGACTCCAGTCCCCCCAACACTGATTTAAACATGAGTACGCCATTACACTTTTTGCAAGAAAAATATAGAATCCTATATACATATAGGGTCTTTTTAATGTATACTCCTGTGTGGGTGTTTTGTGTCTTTCACTTGTTTATGTAAAGAAGATGGAACCACACATGCCCCCCTCGTTATCAATATTTCAAATATTTTTTGCAAAATTTGATACTTTGAAATTCTTTTCGGTTTCGAACGATTTTAAGTATGGACGGAATCGGATACGCAATATATGTATCTTCTATCTATACGTACTTACCTTCGGAGAGGCTGAGCATTTTGTTCAGACCCTGCATACTCTCATCGAAAGTTCCGTCATCAAGCTCTTCAGACAAATCAGCTTCTACTTTCGACATTATTTCGGAAAGTTCTGCGTCATCCTACAAAGCATAACAATTCATTAAACTCATTTTCTAATGGTATAAATCTTCCGGCCCAAAGATATTGGCATTAAAGCAATTACCAATTAAGCGATTAACAAGTGAAATTGAGAGATTATATTAAACGAGGCTTAAATAAACTCGAAGTGAATCAAGTGTTTCAAGAAATACTGGTACGACAATAAATTTATTATACAAAAACATATAACCATATTAGACAATACATATCAATATCGTACCATATTCTTGAGTTTCATAATATTATCCCATGACTTTAATGCGTTCTTCGCGGCATTTTTAACAACATGTCTAACAGCGCTGTAAAATAAAAATAAAAAGTATTGATAAAGAAAAATTACCTTCAAAAATGCTTCCATTATTTTAATTAATTCTTTTTTAGCTATAATAGTTTTTTTGAGCCACTCACACGTATGGACCTATACCCTGAACGTTGCTGAAAAAATACGATCTTTCAGATAATATTATATCCATGGGCTATCAATAGCGACGTCTGAGTGGAATAGAGTTGCATGACGGAAAATTCTAAAATAATTTCTATAGCATTAATAATTGTACTCTACGTATAGGATTTTCCAATCGAAAAAGAAATAATGCGTGGGCGTGCCCCCGAGGCGCCATCTTTGACTCGGAGTTGGCAAAATGGAATTTATGATATTATTGATTCTTGTCCCTGGAGCTGATGTTCGATTTGAAAATGAAATTTCGAATTGTGGTATGCAAATGTCAATATACCAGTTCGAGTGCCGAGCAATTACTCTACACAGTATGAATAAAATGTTCACTATTTTGCTATTTAATATATAAAATAAGAAACTTACGGATATTTCTTCCAAACATGAACTGCTTTTCTCACAGTTCTTTTTATCCATCCTCTTCTCCTTCTTCTTCCCCAGCCTTGCACATCCACAATCAACAAGGCTGCCAACAATGCAAGAAGTAGAACAGTTTTTGTCTTCATCTTGGAAATTTTTAATTTCGATGATATTTAAAATCGTCAGGAAAATTTTATTTTTCTTGTACCGTTTTCAATCAATAGTCAAGATTTTGAAAAAGGTATGGATTTCCATGGAAGCGAGCTCCATATTTATAGATTTTCTTCATGAAAACAAGATGCTTCTTTGTTTTTTGTACTGTAACAAAAATGCACTAAAATCAACGTTCTGTTACTGTAATTTTAACTGGTACTGTTAAAATGTACCTTATAGTAGACTCTTCCTGCCTGTTGTCGCCGGCGAAGGCGCGATCCATCAACGGCCCTTAATTGGCATCAACAAAAAAAGATGACGAAATCAAAATATAATTACAATAAAGATAAAAATTGCCCACATATTTTGTTATTATGATAGGCTTTCACAGTTTCCGAATATCTAAATGTAAAGATCAAATATGCGTTTATGCTTATTTATTTACAACCTTCTGATTGATGCATAACATCGTTTTTACCTTCGCCCAGAACAGACAATACTTGCTGCACTTTACCATGGTATAGTTTACTTTATGTTTGCGCTTCACAGGCGTGTGTCTACAATTACAGCAAAGCAATGCCGGTTTGCATAGCCAACTTGTTTTGTTGTCTGAAACGTAATGTAATACAACGGTAAGACGACTTTACATGTATTGAAGGATTTTGAGGCGTTAACAATTGCAAGCAAGACCCGGTTTATCGGTTTGATTTAATTGTGAAACTGAAACAAAAATAATTATTTTTAAATATTTTTGGTTGCTGGGGTGTTAGAGGCCCTCGTCGGAGCGATTCATCAGTGACCCATGCTTAACAAAAACATGCGCGCTCATAAAATTTCTGACTGCATGGGCTATCAATGCTATTTAGTGGATGTTGCTTTCTATTTGATTTCTTTGAAAACTAATTGTTTTCAAATATTTTGACCTACACTACACAACAATGTGAATTTTGCTCTATTGACCCATAATTTTACAATTTCATATCTTCAGCTCTATTATTTATTTGAACCATGCACTATTCCTAATGTGGCCTTACCGCGTCAAAAATTAATTTCCGGTACTATACTAAATACTAATATTGCTCTTACGTCCGTAACCTCGTTGCAAATTATGTTTTATTGGGTGAAACAGAGGGTATGTTTCTTAAGAATATTTAGGGACTTGTTGACGGAAGTTCACTCAATATGACAACAGAGGGTAAATAGGAGGTTCAATAAAAGAACAATTTTTTCATATTCAAATTTGCTTCAGCGAGGCCAGAAGCCGCTCCTGAAACGAACCAACTAGCGACCCCTTATAGGTCAAATGTAGTACATAAAAACGCACTCTGAGTGGAAAACATTCCAGAAAAGACTGAACAACTATAAGAAAGTGTAATAAATGATATCTGTTTTGGGAAATGGCCCTCTTCTTACGACATGTAGTAAATACGTCAGGAAAATTCTGGAGCTCAAGCTTTATCATCGTTTTGAAAAAGATCTGTTGAATTATAAAAAGCTCAGATTCTCTTTCCCAACGTTGACTTATCGGAACGTTGATCTTCAAAATAACACTGTTTGATTAATGTTACCACTGGTGGTAAAGGTGTCATTCAACCAAAAAAGCTTCAAGTTCAAGGTCAAAAATAAACTAAATATGGGTCGCTTCTTGCTGGCGAAGCCCAACTGAGTACAATCAGACAAAACGTGGCATGACCTACATTTTGTTACTGGCAGACGTGAACAATTTAAATCAGTGATTCGAATAGATACGAAACACGAAATATTCAAATCGATTGTAAGTCGATCATACGGACAAAACACAAATTCAAAAAAATGAAGAACGGATATCATGTTTTCCGTCAAAATACAACTGAAATATAATTTCGATTTCATTCAAATTTATTTTTGGTCTGAGAAATGGCGTTTAAATTGAAAATATATTGCCTTTAATAGCTAGTTTGCTTCATTATTAGTGGATTCACAGCTATAGCTTTTTGATTTGAAAATAAAATGCAAGTCATAGAGATACAAAGAACCGGTGAATCGAATCGAAAGGAAGTAGAATTTCAAGTGATTTTACACATTAAAGACACTAAGACACTAAAATGACTGAGCGTCGTTTATAGTTAACAACGAGTGGCGCACAAACAAAAACCATACCACACTCTCATGTGCACCACTCGTTTTTGTGCTTGTATCACGTGCTAAACTCATTTTCGTAAGCATCACCTGCACCACTCGTTTTCTGTGGAACTACACGCACAACTTGCTCCCGAACATTTTCAGAGTAACCCAGTGTACAGAACTATGCGGATACAGTAGAGATTGTGAGTGGGATCTCCCCTTGGCAATGCTAAAACTGTCCGCTACTTCTTCCTTTTATTGGCCTCAAACAATTCACAGTAAATACGTTGAGCCAAGAAGAAGCTCGCAGCGCCTACGTGGGTTTAGACATCAGACAACTGCTATGAAATGTTTTGTGAATATAATAAAAACGACTATTTTTTCAATATCTCATCCATTACAATTGCAGATATTGTTTTATATATGAGTATTATATGAAAAAGCGCTTTTCAATTGCTTGTTTGAGTCCAGAATTCGAGTTTTCGGAAATTTTTGTGCCGTGTAATACAATTTTTCCACTGTTTTCATTCCTTTTAAACTTTTGTCCTTTTATTTATAAACTAAGAGAGTAGAAGGGGCCGTCGGGGCACTTGGACAGACAGGGTTACAAATGCTGGAAATCTATGATCGTTCCCTGTTCGGGGCATAGCTTACCCAAGTTATAACTTCCTGGGTTGATTGGTAGGCATGGATGAACGAGTCGGACTGGCCGAGACTCAAGCCCGAGTTCTTCAACCTTTAGCGCATCTCTTCGCCAATTGCCTTTAGTCGATTCAGTTAATCAAATTTTAAAAATTAATATGATAGGAATAAATGAGAGCATCAATTTAATCAATAGAAGAATGGGATGCATTAAAGTAATTTTAACTCTTTATAATCAATTTTTAGCAATTTGAGAACTTATTACGATTATTCATACAATATATATTCTCAAGACTTTTTGTAATTCGAGTTTGAAATCAAATTATTTTCATTATTTAGAGCTCATATAAAATGATACCCACCTCCACTTTTCATCGAAGAGATATTTAATATAAAGTATGTTTGGATTCCTTCACTTCTTCTTATTTTATACTCAACCCAAACAAATAGCGGAAGTCGACAACTGCCAATACTAAGAGCTAAGAGTGTAAACTATTTGTTATTAAAAACGCAGTCACGTTAGTAGTGCAACAACAACGCCCATACATTGATGGCAAAGGTGTACTAAAGCACGTAGCAAAAAATGCTGGCGAAAAATCTTCGTCTATAGTAAAACACGATCAGAAAAACTTGTGCCGTTTTGTTGACAAAAAACGACAGTTGGTCGTTGTAGTGTCTTCATGTCTTAGTGTCTTTAATGTGTAAAATCACTTGAAATTCGATTTCTTTTTGGATCAATTCACAAGTTCTCTGTATCTCTATGAGTTCTGCCTTTCATTATCAAATCAAAAAGCTATAGCTGTGAATCCACTAAAAATGGAGCAAATCTACTATTAAAGGCAATGTATTTTCAATTCAAACTCAATTTCTGAAAGCACAAATAAAATTGAATGAAATCGAAATTATTTATTTAGTCGTATTTTGACGTAAAACACGGGAATTTTGTCCGTGTGATCGACTTACGACCAACGTTGGTAGTACGGTACGGTACGAAGTTCGGTACGGTACGATTGAATTTTTCGGTACGATAGTACGGTACGATTCGTTTTTCAATCTTCGTACTTGGTACGATACGGTACGAAGTCCGGTATTTATTTCGTACCGTACCGTACTCTTTTTCGTACCTTCGCATTACACTTTATTCTTCTCAAATAAATTTAAAAAAAAATCCTTTAACATCTATGCTGTTTCATAACGGGGCGCTGATAATATAAATTGTGTCTATCAAAGAATTTTTAAACTCAAGAGCAATTTTAAAATGATTAAAAGCGGCGCAGGTATGGTAATAAAAATGCAACTGATTCACTTGAGCTGATAAGATGAGCTATGTAGAATATCGGTTTTACTGTAAAACTTCGTGATTACGTGGAAATACATATAGGCCGCTGATTTATGACGTCTTAATCTGAACGCATTTTTCTGTAAAATTCAGGTGGGTGGGGGAGGGGTACATTTTTCCCAACATGCAAACATAGGCTTTCAAATTTTGAAAAAGATTAGGGTGCCGGAGGCGCGAAAAATTTGATGAAAAACGAAACAAAAATACATGTTTTAAGAGTGAAATAAACATTACCAGACAGGAAAATGTATCTGCGCGCCGGAAGCTCGCTGAAATTTTTGTAAAAATTAAATAAATATTCTTACTTTAAAGACTAAATGCTACGAAATATAGAAAATTAATCAGGGAAAAATATTGCGCAACGCAGGCGCGCGAAAATTTTATGAAAATTTAATTAAAAACTCTCTCCCGCTGACCAACTATGCAACTAAGTTAACCAGTAACCACCGCTATTACGTTTTGTTTGTACTCTGACACGTAGAAATAAATTATCAGAGCAGAAACATTAGAATATAAAGATATATTTAGGCTGTTTCGAGTTGATTGTTAGCTGATGTTCATCATAATTAGAAGATATATTTTGTAAAAAAAAACAGCCAAGTCACGATATAGACAACGGGGCATGTTGGGAATACGTTTGTCTGGTATGAAAAAATAAATAGCATTATTCAGTAATGTGAAGAGAACGTAAATTGCACCAGAAATACCAGATGCAAAAAGGCACAATGATAATGTACTTATAAGCATGCGATGATATTGGGGAGACATCTGCATAATTACGCCCATGTTTTACTGTCCTGGATTTTAAACCAGATAGCATAAAACCGCATCACTTTGATGTAAGATGTTGGTGACGTTTTTTAAGGTGGCCAGGTCTTACAAATAAAGCTGATTTGGATATCGGTAGTTGGTACGGTACAAAATTGCTGCCCAGTGAATCGTACCTGTTTTCGTATTGGTACGAAATTTATTACGATAAATGAAACATATTAATCGAACGTAATTTCGTACTGGTACGAAGTTCGGTACGATGTACGAGAAAAATAATATCGTACGGTACGGTACGAAAAATTTTCGAAAGGTAAGGTACAAAGCTTGGTACGTAATTACTTTGTTGGTTCGAAGTACGAGAAAAATTTCGTACCGTACCGTGGCTTCTTCGGGCCTCGTGGAAGCAAATTTAAATATAAAAAAAATTGTTCTCTTATTGAACCCCTAATTAACCTCCGTTGTCATAACTTCCGCTAAGAAGCCCCTAAATCGTTTGAAGAAACATACTCTCTGTTTGACCCAATAAAATATAATTTTCAATGAGGTTACGGTGATGGCATTATTCAGTATAGCGCCGGAAAGTAATTTCTAACGCGGTAAGGTCACATTAGGAAGCAATGCATGCAGGGGATTAAAGGACACGCTGCTATGTGTTAGCTTGCTAGAGGTTATGGCACTACTCTCTACATAAATGCCTCAGCGTTCATCAGGTCATAAAATTGGACAAAAACTACTTAAAAGGCTTTTCGTATGTGCTTTGTCTGATAGAATAAATAATAAAAAAAATATTGGCGACGGGATGTAATCATATTTCCATCATACGCTTCAAAGAACGTCATTTGAGTAGATAATAGTATAGGTATACTTCACGAATCCATGACTCATCTCGTATAGAGTATGATTGTCATACCTTGGTGGATATTATTTCCCTGCTGCTAAACTTGTTGTTGATCTTGCAACCTAGCTATTTGCACTACTGACGGTGAACCGGGGAAGTGAAATACATATCCCCAAAGTTTTAAAAGGGGTTTAGATTTGAAATCACCCACTGATGTCCCTGATTGATAGCCCCGGTGAAGCGCGGTGCCTATGTTGCTCATGCCTAACAAAAGCACTTTCCGATTGGGTAACAATTTGTATGAAGTCATCGATCTACCTGATACCTTGCCGATTTTGAAATTTCCTTCCGGTCCATCTAAAAATGATACCAGTGAAATTGTCTCTTTCTACTCAACATGTAAGCCATATTAATACCTGTCTGAATACTTTATTTTAGAAAATTATGCAACGATTTTTCCGATTTGCTTTTAAAAAAATATTTAATATAACATTTTCCACGATATTTTGAATGCATTCCATTATTGTTTTATGGTGATGATGTCATCAGCGTCTTTGTATTTTGCCTGTATGACGTCATCGTCCAATTCAGCCACTATATCATCTAACACATCACCGTATGTGCGTTGCTTCTTATGCGCACAAGTATATATAGTATGCGAATGTGATAGTAGACGATTAAATAGGTCAAGCAAATCGCAATATTGGTGGACATCTTTGTTTATGTGCGGCATATTTTATCATAATGCTTTTACATTGTTTTCAGAGTTTTGTTTTAAAAAAATACTGGTACGAACAATTCTTGCAGTTTTGGCAATGTTTATCGGTTTATCTGTTCGTCATTTTGACATCATCCTTTCAATCCTGGGTGGATCAACGATCGCTCTCACAGAGAACCCCGTCACAAGCATACGGACCATTACCGTCGTACGTACCTATGCCAACTGATGATGTCTCGGATCCTAGTTCATTAGTGACTCAGGGTCATCTTCAAGCAACAAAAGAGGACTTTAAACATCCAAGATGGATGCAAGTAGACTTGGACTTTCATGTGAAAATTATTTTGATAGAAATTATCTGCATAGGAATATTCGGTGGAGCATCGTCGACGTATTTTTCATTCGCTTCACTTGTCAACGGTGAATCGGGTTTTACTGTTCCATGCTATTTGAATATGAGCGTAGGTCTGTAACATCATGTTCACGAATTTTGAACTGCATGATATTTCATTGATTTTTCCTTTTTGAGAATTATTGAATACTCTATACGTAAATGAACTTTATTTCACACTTTGTAATTGACAATGTTTACAATTTTATCTGGCTGCGAGATTAGTCTTGTAAGGTTATCGAGCATCGTCTGAAGACTAGTTTAGGGCACCCCGTCCACTATCCGGCATAAAAATATTGCGACGTTTACAGCAGAATGGACAAAACATTTACAAAATTGCCGATATATTTCTATATGAGATCATAAAAAGATTAAAATCATTGGCTGTTTATATTATGATTTCTTTTTAATTTTATAAATGTGATCGAGAACTATTAATAACACAGCAATAAAAACGTGAGCCCCTGCATCTGTGCTCGATAACACTTGGGTGAACCTTCGATGGAAGAAAATCGGCTGATAAGAGTAAACTAACATTAGCAGAGTTTACACAATCATACGCTATCTGAAGGGCATATTTCAACCCCCCTCAATAAGCGGGTTCGGTCTACAGCATGGCCTATACTATAAACCATAAATAGACGGAACATGCTTATAGTTGCTACAGTATATAGCGCAGGCTGGGTCTGTCAAAATTGCATGCGCGCTTCAAAACCTAACTATTAATTCTAGTCGAACGGTCGAACAGACTTATCCGACCACAAAATCACACATCCAAAACAGGTATCGGGTTTCATTAAACATACACCTGAAGTTCATTCACAAGGCTTGTTGGCGAGTTCAGCAAAATCTTCCTCGTAATCAAGAGGTTTGGATAGAATAAGATGAACATGAAAAGTAAGATTGTGTTCTGGTTTGTATTCTTCAATTCTCCGCTTTAACTCAGATCGATGGCTCATTGCTATTTTTGCTGTTTTGGAACTGCTAAAACGTCTTCCGATATTCAAGTTTTCCCATTTTCGAGAGTTGTTGTTTGTATCGGAGGCAACCTCTTTGTCTTTTCGCAAAAAGTACAATGCTCTTAAGAAAAAAAGAAAAGATATTCCATAAAAAACGAACAAAGTTATGTTTTTTAATTGCTAGTATCGGGGCATTGTTAACGCACAGTTCTCAGGCGTTTCTTCGCGTTTTTCTACGTAAACGATAACAGGGCAGCAAAACTCGAAGAGTTGTTGAAAAACTAAACTGATTCATTAACGCAAAGCAATGCAGACGCATATTGTTATCGTTTCGTTAGTTGCGACCAGAGGTGGCCGAAATCAAATATTTGCGGTTTCAGAATTAAATCGAACAACTTTTCCTAGTCGAATCGAACATGCGAATCAGAACTCATATATTAAACAAACAAGGACATCCTTTTATCAGCCTATATTTACGTGAAAATTCATATTAAATTCGTTTATTTTTTTTTAAAAAAATTTGAAATTATCATTTTGTTGATTTCGAATTGATGCAGGGATCAAATAATTTATGATTACAACATCGGAAACCATGATCCACAGATATACCGCGTTTCAACGGCGCAATCTTTTAGTGGCACATACTTGGCAAGTCAACTAGCTATTATTCGCACTCGTACTTCATTTCACTTATGTGTGGAATATCCGGTTGTTGTATATAAAACGTTGTTGTGCTATTCAGAACAACCGCACCTGCCCCTCCCACTATATTCAATAACGTAACAGTCACGACATGCGTTATCAAATTTTGTAGATTTTAACTTAAGTCTATAGATGATTATAATGCAAACTTACTGTCACTTTTTGATGCAAGTAAACCG
Source organism: Styela plicata (assembly GCA_963675895.2). NCBI lineage: Eukaryota > Metazoa > Chordata > Ascidiacea > Stolidobranchia > Styelidae > Styela > Styela plicata. The sequence continues at coordinate 14,886,150 of OZ023144.1, read as the reverse complement.
ACAATGCCGAGAACGTGATTTGAGAACTTTTCAAAAAGCACTTAAAAATACAAATTCCTATCGAATCGAAAAATATAGTTGAAATTTGCAATCAACCCAATGGAGTTACAATCTGCAGGGGGGCTAGTTTTACATTTCATGTAGCTTATCGCTATACGGGTGCTCGTTAGTTACAGGTCGTCTATTTCTTCAGGCAACTTTTTCCGGGAATATTACATTTCCAAAGCACCTAAATTCGACTGTAAAAAAGAAATAAAATACAATATCTATCCCTTCCGATAAGGCCGATCCCATTGGATAAGAAAATCAGAGCTTTTTTATTATTGAATTCAAAATGATGATAAGGCTCGGGCTCCAAAATTTCCATGACGTATTCATTACATGTCGTATCAGATGAGTACAGGAAAACAGAATAGAGGGCCATTCCCCAGCGCAGATATCATTTACTACACTTTATGATAGTGGTTCACTTTTCACTGGAACATTTTCCACTTAGAGTGCCGTTTATTGTATGACATTGTGACCAATAAAAGGCCACTAGTTGGTTTAAGGTGCTTCTTCGGGCCTCGTGGAAGCAAATTTAAATATAAAAAAAATTGTTCTCTTATTGAACCCCTAATTAACCTCCGTTGTCATATTGAGTGAACTTCCCCTAAGAAGCCCCTAAATCGTTTGAAGAAACATACTCTCTGTTTGACCTAATAAAATATAATTTTCAATGATGTTACGGTGATGGCATTATTCAGAATAGCACCGGAAAGTAATTTCTAACGCGTTAGGGTCACATTAGGAAGCAATGCATGCAGGGGATTAAAGGACACGCTGCTATGTGTTAGCTTGCTAGAGGTTATGGCACTACCCTCTACATAAATGCCTCAGCGTTCACCAGGTCATAAAATTGGCCAAAAACTACTTTTCGTATGTGCTTTGTCTGATAGAATAAATAATAAAAAAAATATTGGCGACGGGATGTAATCATATTTCCATCATATGCTTCAGAGAACGTCATTTGAGTAGATAATAGTATAGGTATACTTCACTGCTAAACTTGTTGTTGATCTTGCAACCTAGCTATTTGCACCACTGGCGGTGAACCGGGGAAGTGAAATACATATCCCCAAAGTTTTAAAGAAGGTTTAGATTTTAAATCACCCACTGACGTCCCTGATTGATAGCCCCGGTGAAGCGCGGTGCCTATGTTGTCATGCCTAACAAAAGTACTTTCCGATTGGGTAACAATTTGTATAAAGTCATCGATCTACCTGATATCTTGCCGATTTTGAAATTTTCTTCCGGTCCATCTAAAAATGATACCAGTGAAATTGTCTCTTTCTACTCAACATGTAAGCCATATTAATACTTGTCTGAATACTTTATTTTAGAAATTTATGCAACGATTTTTCCGATTTGCCTTTGAAAAAATATTTAATATAACATTTTCCACGAAAGTTTGAATGCATTCCAATATTGTTTTATGGTCGACTTTTGTTCGACGTCATCAAAATAATCCTGCATTTGGTGAGAAATGATGTCATCAGCGTCTTTGTATTTTGCCTGTATGACGTCATCGTCCAATTCAGCCACTATATCATCTAACACATCACCGGATGTGCGCTGCTTCTTATGCGCACAAGTATATATAGTATGCGAATGTGCGCAGAAAGACTCTCGAATCCTTCGTATAGCCTACGTGTTTTTATTGCTTTGTCGCTTACCGTCCACTTTTGATAGTAGACGATTAAATAGGTCAAACAAATCGCAATATTGGTGGACATCTTTGTTTATGTGCGGCACATTTTATCATAATGCTTTTACATTGTTTTCAGAGTTTTGTTTTAAAAAAATACTGGTACGAACAATTCTTGCAGTTTTGGCAATGTTCATCGGTTTATCTGTTCCTCATTTTGACATCATCCTTTCAATCCTGGGTGGATCAACGATCGCTCTCACTAATTTTCTCGCCTTTATTCTACCTTCTACTATCAAGACAGAGAACCCCGTCACAAGCATACGGACCATTACCGTCGTACGTACCTATGCCAACTGATGATGTCTCTGATCCTAGTTCATTAGTGACTCAGGGTCATCTTCAAGCAACAAAAGAGGACTTTAAACATCCAAGATGGATTCAAGTATAGATTTGGACTTTCATGTGAAAATTCCTATTATCTGCATAGGAATATTCGGTGGAGCATCGTCGACGTATTTTTCATTCGCTTCACTTGTCATCGGTGAATCGGGTTTTACTGTTCCATGCTATTTGAATATGAGCGTAGGTCTGTAACATCATGTTCACGAATTTTGAACTGCATGATATTTCATTGATTTTTCCTTTTTGAGAATTATTGAATACTCTATACGTAAATGAACTTTATTTCACACTTTGTAATTGACAATGTTTACAATTTTATCTGGCTGCGAGATTAGTCTTGTAAGGTTATCGAGCACCGTCTGAAGACTAGTTTAGGGCACCCCGTCCACTATCCGGCATAAAAATATTGCGACGTTTACAGCAGAATGGACAAAACATTTACAAAATTGCCGATATATCTCTATATGAGATCATAAAAAGATAAAAATCATTGGCTGTTTATATTATAATTTCTTTTTAATTTTATAAATGTGATCGAGAACTATTAATAACACAGCAATGAAAACGTGAGCCCCTGCATCTGTGCTCGATAACACTTGGGTGATAAGAGTAAACTAACATTAACAGAGTTTACACAATCATACGCTATCTGAAGGGCATATTTCAAGCAAGTATATCTTGAGTATCAAAATCCGCCATTTGTTTTGTTTATGTTTTCGAACCAAGTGCAAAACAAAAACAACGTATCACACGTGCTATCCTATAGCGAGAAAAATTAACATTCGGGTGTTTTGGTAAACATCGACCACTGATGAATAACCCTGTAGCCTAATGATGGCTCGTATTCGACGAATTGTACTTCTCGGGCACTTCACACCAGTTCTAAATTACACTTGTTTACAATCACAAGTAGGCTACTATTCACTCGATGTCAGATGTCTGCGAGCGCGCCAGCGCGACCTTGATACAGACCTCTTACGCAAGCGGAATGATTTTCCTAAGCATAATGCAAAAATTGAAAGCACCTGGGCGGCGCTATCCATTAGTGACTCATGTTTTACAATAAGCATTTCGCCCTATTTCTCAAAATTGCAGAAGAATAGAATCATAAATTATATGATATCTGATATTTCCTTTTATTTAGAGCTAGGTTTCACAGGAAGCTCTTGTGCGGCGTATTGAAATGCCCCTTAGCATCGCATTGACGCCACACTTTTGGCAAAAAAGGAACTGCTTGATTTTCAACACCAAAACCAATTGGTTACAAATTATTCCCCGCCGCTGCCCCGATAATTTAGGCCTGGAAAACCGAATCATTCAAAATTTAAATCTGATTTGGAGGATTTTTTCGAATCGGATCGAATGACTAATTCCATAAAAAGAACAAATATATCATTCTTATTTTTTACAATCTGCCTTCAATAGAATAATCAAGAAATGCAAAGTTACGAATTGCTAATAGTAGCATAAACAGACTTAAAATCAATGTATTTTATTATCAATGTATTGATTACACTCTGGTCAATGTATTGATTCTGGTCAAATTCGTCGATGGAAAAACGAAAAATTCACTTCTTTTAGCAAATTTTGTTCTTATTTGCTGCGAATTAAGTAATATCATTCTCGCTGTTCAATTTCTACGCGTTCTCATATTGGCATTTGTTGTCACTGTATATTTTGAAGTTATTTTCACGCATTTGGCATCATAAAATCTAGCATCTTATATGGAGAGAAAAACGAATAGACGTAAGTCATGATGTAGGCGTTGCATCGAGGTTTTACCGAGAGCTACAAACTAGAATGCCTCTGGAAGATGTTTGTAGCTTTAACTTAAATGTATTCAAATGTATGTGAGTTCGGGCAATAAAAAATGTATATGGAAATGTATTTGGATGCATGGTGGATGCTATATTTGGTGCAAGCTAGCTTGGGATCTTCAATATCATCGTAACAGACGTCCCTGCACTATAAAAGTTCTACGATGAATTCGAATAGCTTGTGCTTCGAATCGAATAATCGTCCTCGTATTATGATGCCACCGACCAACATGCCCCAGCATGAATATATATATGTTGTAAAGCGTTACGCAATTATATATGAAAAAATCATCTGAAAATGCTTCGTTTGGTATCCTCTTCATGTTTTTGTGAACGCAGTGTGCTCGTTTAGTTTTATAAAGATTTCTTCTGTTTATGATTTTCCTTCCCTCTCCAACTGTTTTAGGGCCCAACAATCGGTAAACATGGACCTTTGAAGGCAGTCCTTATAATATTGTGTATTTCAGCTACACTCACAAAATGTCTTGTTAAGGGTTTTCGACACACTGGTCCATCTAGCGGATTAAAATCTCGAGCATCACGTTTGAAAAAACGCCAAAAAATTAGACATCAAATATTAATGCGTGTAGTATTATATTTTAATAAAAATCAATCGAATATACATATAATCAAAATTGGAATAATTTGTAAAAAAATGCACAAATATATTTTCAACCATAAACCGTTGAAATTTTTTATATACCGTGGATTGAAGTTCCAAACTTTGCAAGTGTGTATTTTAACTATTATTGTGTTAAACATAAGCCACAGATGTACCGTCGCCCTGACATTTACTCTCGAACTTTCTGATTCGGCATCCAGGTGGAACTTACAAAAAGAATTCTTATTTGATATAAAGTTTTTCTGGGGTATACAAGGTGTATTTTCAAGGTTTTCACTTAATCGTTGTTCTGAATCTTATATGGAAGTATTTCAATCTTTAAGCACTAGGATTCATGTGAAGTTTCAAAGATTCTAGTAATGCTTCTGCACCAGCGTCATCTTCCTCTTCCTGTGAAGCTTCCTTCATCTGCAAGAGCTCACTGAGTTCGTCTGTATTTGAAAGTAAAACATTCAATACGTATAGAACCTTATCCCATATAGAGTTTGATACAATTCATGTATGGCATTTTACTACAGAACAATGGAACGTGTCATTGACAAAGTTTTAGAGGGAAATGGAATATGAACCAGTTTTGGGAACGAGCCACTGCAATTCGAGTTCAAGTCTTACCAAAATTTAAATTAAATAAATCGAGTCACCGTAATTCCAAATCGCAAATCAAGTCGAATCATACATTTACGGGTGGCGAGTCGAGTCACGAGTCGATTTTTAATTCTACTCAGCAGCAATGACAGTTTAATTTGCCGCTTATCACTTTAAAAGTACTCACTTAGTATCATCATCTGACCACATTTGGATCATTGAAAAAGTCATTGAAAAGGTGACTCGAGTGCGATTCGCGCCAAGTGATTGACTCCAGTCCCCCCAACACTGATTTGAACATGAGTACGCCATTACACTTTTTGCAAGAAAAATATAGAAGCCTATATACATATAGGGTCTTTTTTATGTATACTCTTGTGTGAGTGTTTTGTGTCTTTCACTTGTTTATGTAAAGAAGATAGAACCACACATGCCCCCTCGTTATCAATATTTCAAATATTTTTTGCAAAATTTGATACTTTGAAATTCTTTTCGGTTTCGAACGATTTTAAGTATGGACGGAATCGGATACGCAATATATGTATCTTCTATCTATACGTACTTACCTTTGGAGAGGCTGAGCATTTTGTTCAGACCCTGCATAGTCTCATCGAAAGTTTCGTCATCAAGCTCTTCAGACAAATCAGCTTCTACTTTCGACATTATTTCGGAAAGTTCTGCGTCATCCTACAAAGCATAACAATTCATTAAACTCATTTTCTAAAGGTATAAATCTTCCGGCCTAAAGATATTGGCATTAAAGCAATTACCTATTAAGCGATCAACAAGTGAAATTGAGAGATTATATTAAACGAGGCTTAAATAAACTCGAAGTGAATCAGGTATTTCAAGAAATACTGGTACGAGAATGAATTTATTATACAAAAACATATAACCATATTAGACAATATATATCAATATCGTACCATATTCTTGAGTTTCATAATATTATCCCATGACATTAATGCGGTCTTCGCGGCATTTTTAACAACATATCTAACAGCGCTGTAAAATAAAAATAAAAAGTATTGATAAAGAAAAATTCCCTTCAAAAATGCTTCCATTATTTTAATTCTTTTTTAGCTATTATAGTTTTTTTGAGCCACTCACACGTATGGACCTATACCCTGAACGTTGCTGAAAAAATACGATCTTTCAGATTCGAGCCGAGCCTGTCGATAATATTACATCCATGGGCTATCAATAGCGACGTCTGAGTGAAATAGAGTTGCACGACGGAAAATTCTAAAATAATTTCTATAGCATTAATAATTGTACTCTACGTATAGGATTTTCCAATCGAAAAAGAAATAATGCGTGGGCGTGCCCCCGAGGCGCCATCTTTGACTCGGAGTTGGCAAAATGGAATTTATGATATTATTGATTCTTGTCCCTGGAGCTGATGTTTGATTTAAAAATTAAAAGTTTGTTTCCTCTCATAGTTCGTTTATATCATTGGTATCTAATTTGCAGCTGCAGATCTATTGGGTTTGATTATGAAAATGAAATTTCGAATTGTGGTATGCAAATGTCAATATACCAGTTCGAGTGCTGTGCAATTACTCTACACAGTATGAATAAAATTTTCACTATTTTGCTATTTAATATATAAAATAAGAAACTTACGGATATTTCTTCCAAACATGAACTGCTTTTCTCACAGTTCTTTTTATCCATCCTCTTCTCCTTCTTCTTCCCCAGCCCCAGCCTTGCACATCCACAATCAACAAGGCTGCCAACAATGCGAGAAGTAGAAAAGTTTTTGTCTTCATCTTGGAAATTTTTAATTTCGATGAAATTTAAAATCGTCAGGAAAATTTTATTTTTCCTGAACCGTTTTCAATCAATAGTCAAGATTTTGAAAAAGGTATGGATTTCCATGGAAGCGAGCTCCATATTTATAGATTTTCTTCATGAAAACAGGATGCTTCTTTGTTTTTTATACTGTAACAAAAATGCACTAAAATTAACGTTCTGTGACAGTAATTTTAAGTGGTACTGTTAAAATGTACCTTATAGTAGACTCTTCCTGCCTGTTGTCGCCGGCAAATGCGCGATCCATCAACGGCCCTTAATTGGCATCAACAAAAAAAGATGGCGACATCAAAATATAATTACAATATTGATAAAAATTCCCCACATATTTTGTTATTATGATAGGCTTTCACAGTTTCCGAATATCTAAATGTAAAGATCAAATATGTTTTGATTAAAAACGCGTTTATGCTTATTCTTTTACAACCTTCTGATTGATGCATAACATCGTTTTTACCTTCGCCCAGAACAGACAATACTTACTGCACTTTACCATGGTATAGTTTACTTTATGTTTGCGCTTCACAGGCGCGTGTCTACAATTACAGCAAAGCAATGCCGGTTTGCATAGCCAACTTGTTTTGTTGTCTGAAACGTAATGTAATACAACGGTAAGACGACTTTACATGTATTGAAGGATTTTGAGGCGTTAACAATTGCAAGCAAGACCCGGTTTATCGGTTTGATTTAATTGTGAAACTGAAACAAAAATAAGTATTTTTAAATATTTTTGGTTGCTGGGGTGTTAGAGGCCCTCGTCGGAGCGATCCATCAGTGACCCATGCTTAGCAAAAACATGCGCGCTCATAAAATTTCTGACTGCATGGGCTATCAATGCTATTTAGTGGATGTTGCTTTCTATTTGATTTCTTTGAAAACTAATTGTTTTCAAATATTTTGACCTACACTACACAACAATGCGAATTTTGCTCTATTGACCCATAATTTTACAATTTCACATCTTCAGCTCTATTATTTATTTGAACCATGCACCATTCCTAATGTGGCCTTACCGCGTCAAAAATTAATTTCCGGTACTATACTAAATACTAATATTGCTCTTACGTCCGTAACCTCGTTGCAAATTATGTTTTATTGGGTGAAACAGAGGGTATGTTTCTTCAGAATATTTAGGGACTTGTTGACGGAAGTTCACTCAATATGACAACAGAGGTTAAATAGGAGGTTCAATAAAAGAACAATTTTTTCATATTTAAATTTGCTTCAGCGAGGCCAGAAGCCGCTCCTGAAACGAACCAACTAGCGGCCCCTTATAGGTCAAATGTAGTACAATAAAACGCACTCTGAGTGGAAAACATTCCAGAAAAGACTGAACAACTATAAGAAAGTGTAATAAATGATATCTGTTTTGGGAAATGGCCCTCTTCTTACGACATGTAGTAAAAACGTCAGGAAAATTCTGGAGCTCAAGCTTTATCATCGTTTTGAAAAAGATCTGTTGAATTGAATTATAAAAAGCTCAGATTCTCTTTCCCAACGTTGACTTATCGGAACGTTGATCTTCAAAATAACACTGTTTGATTAAAGTTACCACTGGTGGTAAAGGTGTCATTCAACCAAAAAAGCTTCAAGTTCAAGGATGTCAAAAATAAACTAAATATGGGTCGCTTCTAGCTGGCGAAGCCCAACTGAGTACAATCAGACAAAACGTGACATGACCTACATTTTGTTACTGGTAGACGTGAACAATTTAAATCAGTGATTCGAATAGATACGAAACACGAAATATTCAAATTGATTGTAAGTCGATCATACGGACAAAACACAAATTAAAAAAAATGAAGAACGGATATCATGTTTTTCGTCAAAATACAACTGAAATATAATTTCGATTTCATTCAAACTTATTTTTGGTCTGAGAAATGGCGTTTAAATTGAAAATATATTGCCTTTAATAGTTAGTTTGCTTCATTATTAGTGGATTCACAGCTATAGCTTTTTGATTTGAAAATAAAATGCAAGTCATAGAGATACAAAGAACCGGTGAATCGAGTCGAAAGGAAGTAGAATTTCAAGTGATTTTACACATTAAAGACACTAAGACACTAAAATGACTGAGCGTCGTTTATAGTTAAAAACGAGTGGCGCACAAACAAAAACCATACCACACTCTCATGTGCACCACTCGTTTTTGTGCTTGTATCACGTGCTAAACTCATTTTCGTTAGCATCACCTGCACCACTCGTTTTACTGTGGAACTACTCGCACAACTTGCTCCCGTACATTTTCAGAGTAACCCAGTGTACAGAACTATGCGGATATAGTAGAGATTGTGAGTGGGATCTCCCCTTGGCAATGCTAAAACTATCCGCTACTTCTTCCTTTTATTGGCCTCAAACAATTCACAGTAAATACGTTGAGCCAAGTGTAAAGAAGCTCGCAGCGCCTACGTGGGTTTAGACATCAGACCACTGCTATGAAATGTTTTGTGAATATAATAAAAACGACTATTTTTTCAATATCTCATCCATTACAAGTGCAGATATTTTTTTATATATGAGTATTATATGACAAAGCCGTGTAATACAATTTTTCCACTGTTTTCATTCCTTTTAAACTTTTGTCTTTTTATTTATTAACTAAGAGAGTAGAAGGGGCTGTCGGGGCACTTATGGACAGACAGGGTTACAAATGCTGGAAATCTATGATCTATGTTCGAGTATAGCCTACCCAAGTTATAACTTCCTGGGTTGATTGGTAGGCATGGATGAACGAGTCGGACTGGCCGAGACTCAAACCCGAGTTCTTCAACCTTTAGCGCATCTTTTCGCCAATTGCCTTTAGTCGATTCAGTTAATCAAATTTTAAAAATTAATATGATAGAAATAAATGATAGGATCAATTTAATCAATAGAAGAATTGGATGCATTAAAGTAATTTTAACTCTTTATAATCAATTTTTAGCAATTTGAGAAATTATTACGCTTATTCATACAATATATATTCTCAAGAATTTTTGTAATTCGAGTTTGAAATCAAATTATTTTCATTATTTAGAGCTCATATAAAATGATACCCACCTCCACTTTTCATCGAGGAGATATATAATATCAAGTATGTTTGGTTTCCTTCACTTCTTCTTATTTTATACTCAACCCAACCAAATAGCGGAAGTCGACAACTGCCAATACTAAGAGCTAAGAGTGTAAACTATTTGTTATTAAAAACGCTGTCACGTTAGTAGTGCAACAACAACGCCCATGCATTGATCCAAAGGTGTACTAAAGCACGTAGCAAAAAATGCTGGCGAAAAATCTTCGTCTATAGTAAAACACGATCAGAAAAACTTGTGCCGTTTTTGTTGACAAAAAACGACAGTTGGTCGTTGTAGTGTCTTCATGTCTTAGTGTCTTTAATGTGTAAAATCACTTGAAATTCGATTTCTTTTTGGGTCGATTCACCAGTTCTCTGTATCTCTATGAGTTCTGCCTTTCATTATCAAATCAAAAAGCTATAGCTGTGAATCCACTAAAAATGGAGCAAATCTACTATTAAAGGCAATGTATTTTCAATTCAAACTCAATTTCTGAAAGCACAAATAAAATTGAATGAAATCGAAATTATTTATTTAGTCGTATTTTGACGTAAAACACGAGAATTTTGTCCTTGTGATCGACTTACGACCAAGGCTGGTAGTACGGTACGGTACGAAGTTCGGTAGCGTACGATTGAATTTTTCGGTACGATAGTACGGTACGATTCGTTTTTCAATTGTCGTACTTGGTACGATACGGTACGAAGTCCGGTATTTATTTCGTACCGTATCGTACTCTTTTCCGTACCTTCGCATTACACTTTATTCTTCTCAAATAAAATAAAAAAAAAAACATTTTTCCCAACATGCAAACATAGGCTTTCAAATTTTAAAAAAGATTAGGGTGCCGGAGGCGCGCAAAATTTTAAGAAAAACGAAACAAAAATACCTGTTTTAAGAGTGAAATAAACATTACCAGACAGGAAAATGTATCTGCGCTCCGGAGGCTCGCTGAAATTTTTGTAAAAATTGAATAAATATTCTTACTTTAAAGACTAAATGCTACGAAATATATAAAATTAATCAGGGAAAAATATTGCGCAACGCAGGCGCGCGAAAATTTTATGAAAATTTAATTAAAAACTCTCTCCCCCTGACCAACTATGCAACTAAGTTAATCAGTAACCACCGCTATTACGTTTTGTTTGTACTCTGACACGTAGAAATAAATTATCAGAGCAGAAACATTAGAATATAAAGATATATTCAGGCTGTTTCGAGTTGATTGTTAGCTGATGTTCATCATAATTAGAAGATATATTTTGTAAAAAAAAACAGCCAAGTCAGGATATAGACAACGGGGCATGTTGGGAATACGTTTGTATGGTATGAAAAAATAAATAGCATTATTCAGTAATGTGAAGAGAACGTAAATTGCACCAGAAATACCAGATGCAAAAAGGCACAATGATAATGTACTTATAAGCATGCGATGATATTGGGGAGACATATGCATAGTTACGCCCATGTTTTACTGTCCTGGATTTTAAACCAGATAGCATAAAACCGCATCACTTTGATGTAAGATGTTGGTGACGTTTCTTAAGGTGGCCAGATCTTACAAATAAAGCTGATTTGGATATCGGTAGTTGGTACGGTACAAAATTGCTACCCAGCGAATCGTACCTGTTTTCGTATTGGTGCGAAATTTATTACGATAAATGAAACATATTAATCGAACTTAATTTCGTACTGGTACGAAGTTCGGTACGATGTACGAGTAAAATAATATCGTACGGTACGGTACGGAAAATTTTCGAAAGGTACGGTACGAAGTTTGGTATGTAATTACTTTGTTGGTTCGAAGTACGATAAAAATTTCGTACCGTACCGTGCTACCACCCTTGCCTACGACCGATTTTAATATTTTGTGTTTCGTATATATTCGGATCACTGGTTCAAATTGCTCAAGTCTACCGTCAACAAAATGTGGGTCATGTCACGTTTGGTCTGTTTGTACACAGTTGGGCCTCGCCAACAAGAAGCGACCCAAATTTAGTTCATTTTTGACATCCAACTTGAGTCCTTTTTTATGAATGACACCTTTATCACCAGTGCTAGTGTTATTGCGAAGATATCCCTTCCGATAAGGCCGACCCCATTGGATAAGAAAATCAGAGCTTTTTATTATCGAATTCAAAATGATGATAAGGCTCGGGCTCCAAAATTTCCATGACGTATTCATTACATGTCGTATCAGATGAGTTCAGGAAAACAGATTAGAGGACCATTCCCCAGCGCAGATATCATTTACTACACTTTATGATAGTGGTTCACTTTTCACTGGAACGTTTTCCACTTAAAGTGCCGTTTATTGTATGACATTGTGACCAATAAGAGGCCACTATTTGGTTTAAGGTGCTCCTTCGGGCATTGTGGAAGCAAATTTAAATATAAAAAAAATTGTTCTCTTATTGAACCCCTAATTAACCTCCGTTGTCATATTGAGTGAACTTCCCCTAAGAAGCCCCTAAATCGTTTGAAGAAACATACTCTCTGTTTGACCCAATAAAATATAATTTTCAATGAGGTTACGGTGATGGCATTATTCAGTATAGCGCCGGAAAGTAATTTCTAACGCGGTAAGGTCACATTAGGAAGCAATGCATGCAGGGGATTAAAGGACACGCTGCTATGTGTTAGCTTGCTAGAGGTTATGGCACTACCCTCTACATAAATGCCTCAGCGTTCATCAGGTCATAAAATTGGCCAAAAACTACTTAAAAGGCTTTTCGTATGTGCTTTGTCTGATAGAATAAATAATAAAAAAAAAATTGGCGACGGGATGTAATCATATTTCCATCATATGCTTCAAACAACGTCATTTGAGTAGATAATAGTATAGGTATACTTCACAAATCCATGACTCATCTCGTATAGAGTATGGTTGTCATACCTTGGTGGACATTCTTTCCCTACTGCTAAACTTGTTGTTGATCTTGCAACCTAAATATTTGCACCACTGACGGTGAACCGGGGAAGTGAAATACTTATCCCCAAAGTTTTAAAAGGGGTTTAGATTTGAAATCACCCACTGATGTCCCTGATTGATAGCCCCGGTGAAGCGCGGTGCCTATGTTGCTCATGCCTAACAAAAGCACTTTCCGATTGGGTTACAATTTGTATGAAGTATTCGATCTACCTGATATCTTGCCGATTTTGAAATTTCCTTCCGGTCCATCTAAAAATGATACCAGTAAAATTGTCTCTTTCTACTCAACATGTAAGCCATATTAATACTTGTCTGAATACTTTATTTTAGAAATTTATGCAACGATTTTTCCGATTTGCTTTTGAAAAAATATTTAATATAACATTTTCCACGATATTTTGAATGCATTCCATTATTGTTTTATGGTCTTCTTTTGTTCGACGTCATCAAAATAATCCTGCATTTGGTGAGAAATGATGTCATCAGCGTCTTTGTATTTTGCCTGTATGACGTCATCGTTCAATTCAGCCACTATATCATCTAACACATCACCGGATGTGCGTTGCTTCTTATGCGCACAAGTATATATAGTATGCGAATGTGCGCAGAAAGACTCTCGAATCCTTCGTATAGCCTACGTGTTTTTATTGCTTTGTCGCTTTCCGTCCACTTTTGATAGTAGACGATTAAATAGGTCAAACAAATCGCAATATTGGTGGACATCTTTGTTTATGTGCGGCATATTTTATCACAATGCTTTTACATTGCTTTCAGAGTTTTGTTTTAAAAAAATACTGATACGAACAATTCTTGCAGTTTTGGCAATGTTTATCGGTTTATCTGTTCCTCATTATGACATCATTCTTTTTCAATCCTGAGTGGATCAACGATCGCTCTCACTAATTTTCCTGCTTCATTCTACCTTCTACTATCAAGACAGAGAACCCCGTCACAAGCATACGGACCATTACCGTCGTACGTACCTATGCCAACTGATGATGTCTCGGATCCTAGTTCATTAGTGACTCAGGGTCATCTTCAAGCAACAAAAGAGGACTTTAAACATCCAAGATGAATGCTAGTAGAAATTGGACTTTCATGTGAAAATTTTTTTGATAGAAATTATCTGCATAGGAATATTCGGTGGAGCATCGTCAACGTATTTTTCATTCGCTTCACTTGTCATCGGTGAATCGGGTTTTACTGTTCCATGCTATTTGAATATGAGCGTAGGTCTGTAACATCATGTTCACGAATTTTGAACTGCATGATATTTCATTGATTTTTCCTTTTTGAGAATTATTAAATACTCTATACGTAAATGGACTTTATTTCACACTTTGTAATTGACAATGTTTACAATTTTATCTGGCTGCGAGATTAGTCTTGTAAGGTTATCGAGCATCGTCTGAAGACTAGTTTAGGGCACCCCGTCCACTATCCGGCATAAAAATATTGCGACGTTTACAGCAGAATGGACAAAACATTTACAAAATTGCCGATATATCTCTATATGAGATCATAAAAATATAAAAATCATTGGCTGTTTATATTGTAATTTATTTTTAATTTTATAAACGTGATCTAGAACTAATAATAAAACAGCAATAAAAACGTGAGCCCCTGCATCTGTGCTCGATAACACTTGGGTGATAAGAGTAAACTAACATTAGCAGAGTTTACACAATCATACGCTATCTGAAGGGCATATTTCAAGCAAGTATATCTTGAGTATCAAAATCCGCCATTTGTTTTGTTGATGTTTTCGAACCAAGTGCAAAACAAAAACAATGTATCACACGTGCTATCCTATAGCGAGAAAAATTAACATTTGGGTGTTTTGGTAAACATCGACCACTGATGAATAACCCTGTAGCCTAATGATGGCTCGTATTCGACGAATTGTACTTCTCTGGCACTTCATACCAGTTCTAAATTACACTTTTACAATCACAAGTAGGCTACTATTCACTCGATGTCAGATGTCTGCGAGCGCGTCAGCGCGACCTTGATACAGACCTCTTACACAAGCGGAATGATTATCCTTAGCATAAGGCAAAAATTGAACGCACCTGGGCGGCGCGATCCATTAGTGACTCATGTTTTACAATAAGCATTTCGCCCTATTTATCAAAATTGCAGAAGAATAGAATCATAAATTATATGACATCTGATATTTCCTTTTATTTAGAGCTAGGTTTCACAGGGAGCTCTTGTGCGGCGTATTGAAATGCCCCTTAGCATCGCATTGATGTCACACTTTTGGCAAAAAAGGAACTGCTTGTTTTTCAACACCAAAACCAATTGGTTACAAACTAACCCCCGCCGCTGCCCTGATAATTTAGGCCTGGAAAACCGAATCATTTGAAATTCAAATTTGATTTGGAGGATTTTTTCGAATCGGATCGAATGACTAATACCATAAAAATAACAAATATATCATTCTTATTTTTTACAATCTGCCTTCAATAGAATAACCAAGAAATGCAAAGTTACGAATTGCTAATAGTAGCATAAACAGACTTAAAATAAATGTATTTTATTATCAATGTATTGATTACACTTTGGCCAGTGTGTTGATTCTGGTCAAATTCGTCGATGGAAAAACGAAAAATTCACTTCTTTTAGCAAATTTTGTTCTTATTTGCCGCGAATGAAGTAATATCATTCTCGCTGTTCAATTGCTGCACGTCATCATATTGGCATTCGTTGTCACTGTATATTTTGAAGTTATTTTCACGCCTTTGGCATCATAAAATCTAGCATCTTATATGGAGAGAAAAACGAATAGACGTAAGTCATGATGTAGGAGTTGCATCGACAAACTAGAATGCCTCTGGAAGTTGTTTGTAGCTTTAACTTAAATGTATTCAAATCTATGTGAGTTCGGGCAATAAAAAATGTATATGGAAATGTATTTGGATGCATGGTGGATGCTATATTTGGCGCAGGCTTGGGATCTTCAATATCATCGTAACAGACGTCCCTGCACTATAAAAGTTCTACGATGAATTCGAATAGCTTGTGCGTCGTCCTCGTATTATGACGCCACCAACCAACATGCCCCAGCATGAATATATATGTTGTAAAGCGTTACGCAATTATATTTGAAAAATCATCTGAAAATGCTTCGTTTGGTATCCCATTCATGTTTTTGTGAACGCAGTTCAATTTATGTTTGAGCGAAATTGTGAAGGTGATCTTGTGCTCGTTTAGTTTTATAAAGGTAAACATAGACCTTTAAAGGCAGTCCTTATAATATTGTGTATTTCAGCTACACTCACAAAATGTCTTGTTAAGGGTTTTTGACACACTGGTCCATCTAGCGGATTAAAATCTCGAGCATCACGTTTGAAAAAACGCCAAAAAATTAGACATCAAATATTAATGCGTGTAGTATTATATTTTAATAAAAATCAATCGAATATACATATAATCAAAATTGGAATAATTTGTAAAAATATGCACAAATATATTTTCAACCATAAACCGTGGAAATTTTTTATATATCGTGGATTGAAGTTCAAAACTTTGCAAGTGTGTATTCTAACACAGATGTACCGTCGCCCTGACATTCATTTTCGAACTTTCTGATTCGGCATCCAGGTGGAACTTACAAAAAGAATTATTATTTGATATAAAGTTTTTCTGGGGTATACAAGGTGTATTTTCAAAGTTTTCACTTAATCGTTGTTCTGAATCTTATATGGAAGTATTTCAATCTTTAAGCACTAGGATTCATGTGAAGTTTCAAAGATTCTAGTAATGCTTCTGCACCAGCGTCATCTTCCTCCTCCTGGGAAGCTTCCTTCATCTGCAAGAGCTCACTGAGTTCGTCTGTATTAGAAAGTAAAAAATTCAATACGTATATAAACTTATCTCATATAGAGTTTGATACAATTTATGTATGGCATTTTACTACAGAACAATGGAACGTGTCAATGACAAAGTTTTAGAGAAAAATGGAATATGAACCAGTTTTGGGAACGAGTCACTGCAATTCGAGTTCAAGTCTTACCAAAATTTAAATTAAATAAATCGAGTCACTGTAATTCCAAATCGCAAATCAAGTCGAATCATACATTTACGGGTGGCAGGTCGAGTCACGAGTCGATTTCTAATTCTACTCAGCACCAATGACAGATTAATTTGCCGCTTTAAAAGTACTCACTTATTCACTTTAAATCACTTTAAAAGTACTCACTTAGAATCATCATCTGACCACATTTGGATCATTGAAAAGGTGACTCAAGTGCGATTCGCGCCAAGTGCTTAACTCCAGTCCCCTCAACGCTGATTTGAACATGAGTACGCCATTACACTTTTTGCAAGAAAAATATAGAAGCCTATATACATATAGGGTCTTTTTTATGTATACTCCTGTGTGGGTGTTTTGTGTCTTCCACTTGTTTATGTAAAGAAGATGGAACCACACGTGCCCCCCTCGTTATCAATATTTCAAATATTTTTTGCAAAATTTGATACTTTGCAATTCTTTTCGGTTTCGAACGATATTAAGTATGGACGGATCGGATACGCAATATATGTATCATCTATCTATACGTACTTACCTTCGGAGAGGCTGAGCATTTTGTTCAGACCCCGCATAGTCTCATCGAAAGTTTCTTCATCAAGCTCTTCAGACAAATCAGCTTCTACTTTCGACATTATTTCGGAAAGTTTCGCGTCATCCTACAAAGCATAACAATTCATTAAACTCATTTCTAAAGGTATAAATCTTCCGGCCCAAAGATATTGGCATTAAAACAATTACCAATTAAGCGATCAATAAGTGAAATTGAGAGATCATTTTAAACGAAGCTTAAATAAACTCGAAGTGAATCAAGTGTTTCAAGAAATACTGGTACGACAATAAATTTATTATACAAAAACATATAACCCTATTAGACAATACATATCAATATCGTACCATATTCTTGAG
>OZ023144.1:13366608-13560726 GCA_963675895.2 Styela plicata | reverse complement strand
GTACCAACATCTTTACATTCTGATGTTTCTGCTCTGATAATTCTACGTGTCAGAGTACAAACAAAACATAATAGCGTTGGTTACTGGTTAACTTAGTTGCATAGTTGGTGAGGGGGAGAGAGTTTTTAATTTAATTTCCATAAAATTTCCGCACGCTTGCGTTGCGCAATATTTTCCCCGATTAATTTTGTATATTTCGTTGCATTTAGCTTTTAAAGTTAGAATTTTTATTCAATTTTACAAAAATTTCAGCGAGCTTTCGGCGCAAAGCTGCATTTTTCTGACTGGTAATGTTTATTTCACTCTTAAAACATGTATTTTTGTTTCGTTCTCGATAAAATTTTGCGCGCCTCCGGCACCCTGGGCTTTTTTTAAATTTGAAAGTCTATGTTTGCATGTTGAAAAAAATGTGCTCCCCCCAAATTATTTTCTGGATCCGCCATTGTAGTCGGCATATACGAGGCAGCGCGTGAGTCTCTTAATCTCAAGGTCGTGAGTTCGATCCTCACTCGAGGCATAGCTTCTTTTGTCGAGATTCTCGAACAATCATAGAGTCAGGCTACAGTAGAATTTTAAGGCCCAAAACACGGATCATTTTTTAAAACGCCTACGAATCGTTCTTTACATTTTGTAATGTAAATACTCGAAAAAAATGCGAGATTTGTTCCGTCTTTAGGTATAGAGTGAGAGAGAGGGGGAGAGGGAAGCTAAAAGTTCTTTTTGAGTATGCTACAGCCTCTGAAAATCTTTTTTCTAACATACATTCAAGTCTAGCTTTTTTGCATCTTCCTGGGGTTGAGCCCGAATGGCGCGGTATGCAGTACGTGAGTCTCACATTCTCGAGTTCGTCAGTTCGATCCCCACTCGGGGGTTTCGTTTATTATAGTTTTATGCATAAAAATTATAATCGTCTTCATTTTAATTATATAGACGAAATATTAATCAGTTTCTTCGAACAATCTTTTTAACTATAATGTGGACACGCAGTTTTCTGCCGAAATTTCCCCGTTGACGGAGTGGCCGATTGGTCGGCGGCGCCCCCCCCACTTCTGTCGTTCATCTTTCAAGGTTTATTCGTGGAGAAGGATTTACAATTTATCATTCGTTATAGTTGACCACATTTAATCCTTTTCTTAATTTACAGCTAAAATGCTTCTGAACATATTGAACAAAAACGTAAACCACGAGATTTAAATTTTCATCATTCGCATATATGCTATTTCAAAGAGAAAATGAAATGTTATAGATTTCGGTGCCTTCTCGCATGCCTCGATGGCGCAGTAGGCAGCGCGTGATTCTCATAATCTCAAGTCGTGAGCTTAATCCTCACTCAGCAAAGGTTACGATTACTTTAGTTTTACGCATAAAAATTACAGTCGTCTTTATTTTAATTATATAGACGAAAAATTAATTTGTTTATTTTAATAACTTGTTTAACAAATGATGTGGACATGCTGTTTTCTCCGAATGTTTCCCGCTGGCAGAATGGCCGAGTTGTCTAAGGCGCTGCATTCAGGTCGCAGTCTCCTCTGGAGGCGTGGGTTCGAACCCCACTTCTGTCATTCATCTTTACATTTTATCAAGAGATATCGTGGACTGCATTTAATCCTTTTCTTAATTTGCAGCAGGAATTTTTCTGAACTTATTGAACGAAAACGTGAACCACAAGATTTAAATTTTCATCACTCGCATATACGCTAATTCAAGAGAAAATGAAATGCTATAGATTTCGGTGCCTTCTAGCGTGCCTCGATAGCGCAGTAGGCAGCGTGTGAGTCTCATAATCTCAAGGTCGTGATTACGATCCTCACTCGGGGCATTGTTTCTTTTGTCGAGTAGGTCGAACAATCATAGAGTCAGGCTGCAGTAAACTTTTAAGGCCCAAAACACGAATCATTTTTAAACGCCTACCATTATTCTTTACATTTTCTAAAGTAAATACCCAAAAGATAACGAGATTTGCTCCGTCTAAAGGTATATATATATAGAGATAGAAGGGGGAAAGGGAAGCTAACAGTTCTTTTTGAGTAAGATATAGCCACGAATAATTTTTTTCTTACACACAGTCAAGTCTAGCATTATTATCATCTCCATGCGGCCCTCGCCCCGGTGGCGCAGTAGGCAGCGCGTGAGTCTCATGATTTCAAAGTCGTGAGTTGAACACTCACTTGGCGAAGGTTTCGATTACTGTAGTTTTACGCATAAAAATTTATAGTCGTCTGTATTTTAATTACATCGACGAAAAATTAATCTGTTTCTTTCAATAACCTGTTTAACAAAAGATGAGGACATTCTTTTTTCTTCCTAATGTTTTGCCCGCTGGCAGAGTGGCCGAGTGGTCTAAGGCGCTGCGTTTCAGGTCGCAGTCTCCTCTGGAGGCGTGGGTTCTAACCCCAATTCTGTCATTCGTATCCACGATTTATCACGCGTTATTCTGGACCGCATTTAACCCTTTTCTAATTTGTAGCAAAAATGTATCTGAACATATATTGAACGTAAATGGGAACCACGAGATTTAAATTTTCATCATTCGCATATATGCTGATTCAAGAGAGAATAAAATGTTGTAGATTTCGATGCCTTCTCGCGTGCCTCGATGGCGCAGTATGCAGCGCGTGAGTCTCATAATCTCAAGGTCGTGAGTTCGATCCTCACTCGAGGCATTGATTCTTTTGTCGTGATTCGCGAACAATCATTGAGTCAGGCTACAGTAGAGTTTTAAGGCCCAAAACACGGATCATTTTTAAACGCCTAAGATCGTTCTTCACATTTTGTAATGTAAATACCCAAAAGATTGCGAGATTTGTTCTGTCTTAAGGTATAGAGTGAGAGAGAGGGGGGAGGGAAGCTAACACCTTTTTGAGTATGCTACAGCGTCGAATATTTTTTTTCAAACATACGATCATATCTAGCATTTTTTGCGTCTTCCTGTGGTCGAGCAAAGATAGCGCGGATGGGGAACGCATGAATCTCACTTTCTCAAGGTCGAAAGTTCGATCCTCACTCGGGGCAGGTTTTTTTTATTATAGTTTTATGCATAAAAATTACAGTCGTCTTTATTTTAATTATATAGACGAAAAATTAATTTGTATAATTGAATAACTTGTTTAACAACTGATATGGACATGCTGTTTTCTCCGAACGTTTCCCGCTGGCCGAATGGCCGAGTGGTCTAAGGCGCTGCGTTCAGGTCGCAGTCTCCTCTGGAGGCGTGGGCTCGAACCCCACTTCTGTGATTCATCTTTACATTTTATCAAGAGTTATTGTGGACTGCATTTAATCCTTTTCTTAGTTTGTAGCAGGAATTTTTCTGAACTTATTGAACGAAAACGTGAACCACGAGATTTAAATTTTCATCACTCACATATACGCTAATTCAAGACAAAATGATATGCTATAGATTTCGGTCTCTTCTCGCGTGCCTCGATGGTGCGGTAGGCAGCACGTGAGTCTCATAATCTCAAGGTCGTGAGTTCGATCCTCACTCGGGGCATAGTTTCTTTTGTCGAGATCGTCGAACAATCATAGAGTCAGTCTACAATAGAATTTTAAGGCCCAAAACACGGATCCTTTTGTAAACGCCTACGATCGTTCATTACATTTTGTAATGTAAATACCCGAAAGATTGCGAGATTTGTTCCGTCTTTAGGTATAGAGTGAGAGAGAGGGGGAAAGGGAAGCTAACAGTTTTTTTTGAGTAAGCTACAGCCACGAATAATTTTTTTTTACACACCGTCTTGTGTAGACGAAAAATTAATTTGTTTATTTGAATATCTTGTTTAACAACTGATATGGACATGCTGTTCTCTCCGAATGTTTCCCGCTGGCCGAATGGCCGAGTGGTCTAAGGCGCTGCGTTCAGGTCGCAGTCTCCTCTGGAGGCGTGGGTTCGTTCCCCACTTCTGTGATTCATCTTTACATTTTATCAAGAGGTATTGTGGACTGCATTTAATCCTTTTCTTAATTTGCAGCAGGAATTTTTCTGAACTTATTGAACGAAAACGTGAACCACGAGATTTAAATTTTCATCACTCACATATACGCTAATTCAAGACAAAATGATATGCTATAGATTTCGGTCTCTTCTCGCGTGCCTCGATGGCGCAGTAGGCAGCGCGTGAGTCTCATAGTCTCAAGGTCGTGAGTTCGATCCTCACTCGGGGCATAGTTTCTTTTGTCGAGATCGTCGAACAATCATAGAGTCAGTCTACAGTAGACTTTTAAGGCCCAAAACACGAATCATTTTTAAACGCCTCCCCTTGTTCTTCACATTTTGTAAAGTGAATACCCAAAAGATTTCATGATTTGTTCCGTCTTGAGGTATATATATATATATATATATATATATATATATAGAGGAGGGAAAAGGAAGCTAATAGTTATTTTTAAGTAAGCTACAGCCTCGAATAATCTTTTTTCTAACACACAATCAATTCTAGCATTATTATCCCCTCCCTGCGGCCTCGCCCTGTTGGCGCAGTAGGCAGCGCGAGAGTCTCGTAACCTGAGAGCCGTGAGTTCAATCATCACTCGGCGAGTGGTCTAAGGCGCTGCGTTCAGGTCGCAGTATCCTCTGGAGGCGTGGGTTCGAACCCCACTTCTGTGATTCATCTTTACATTTTATCAAGAGTTATTGTGGACTGCATTTAATCCTTTTCTTAGTTTGCAGCAGGAATTTTTCTGAACTTATTGAACTAAAACGTGAACCACGAGATTTAAATTTTCATCACTCACATATACGCTAATTCAAGACAAAATGATATGCTATAGATTTCGGTCTCCTCTCGCGTGCCTCGATGGCGCAGTAGGCAGCGCGTGAGTCTCATAATCTCAAGGTCGTGAGTTCGATCCTCACTCGGGCCATAGTTTCTTTTGTCGAGATCGTCGAACAATCATAGAGTCAGGCTACAATAGAATTTTAAGGCCCAAAACACGGATCCTTTTGTAAACGCCTACGATCGTTCATTACATTTTGTAATGTAAATACCCGAAAGATTGCGAGATTTGTTCCGTCTTTAGGTATAGAGTGAGAGAGAGGGGGAAAGGGAAGCTAACAGTTTTTTTTTGAGTAAGCTACAGCCACGAATAATTTTTTTTTTACACACCGTCTTGTGTAGACGAAAAATTAATTTGTTTATTTGAATATCTTGTTTAACAACTGATATGGACATGCTGTTCTCTCCGAATGTTTCCCGCTGGCCGAATGGCCGAGTGGTCTAAGGCGCTGCGTTCAGGTCGCAGTCTCCTCTGGAGGCGTGGGTTCGTTCCCCGCTTCTGTGATTCATCTTTACATTTTATCAAGAGTTATTGTGGACTGCATTTAATCCTTTTCTTAATTTGCAGCAGGAATTTTTCTGAACTTATTGAACGAAAACGTGAACCACACGAGATTTAAATTTTCATCACTCACATATACGCTAATTCAAGACAAAATGATATGCTATAGATTTCGGTCTCTTCTCGCGTGCCTCGATGGCGCAGTAGGCAGCGCGTGAGTCTCATAATCTCAAGGTCGTGAGTTTGATCCTCACTCGGGGCATAGTTTCTTTTGTCGAGATCGTCGAACAATCATAGAGTCAGTCTACAGTAGACTTTTAAAGGCCCAAAAACACGAATCATTTTTAAAACGCCTCCCATTGTTCTTCACATTTTGTAAAGTGAATACCCAAAAGATTTCATGATTTGTTCCGTCTTGAGGTATATATATATATATATATATATATATAGAGGAGGGAAAAGGAAGCTAATAGTTATTTTTAAGTAAGCTACAGCCCTCGAATAATCTTTTTTCTAACACACAATCAAGTCTAGCATTATTATCCCCTCCCTGCGGCCTCGCCCTGTTGGCGCAGTAGGCAGAGCGAGAGTCTCGTAATCTGAGAGCCGTGAGTTCAATCATCACTCGGCGAAGATTTGGATTGCTGTTAGTTTTTATGCATAAAAATTATAGTCGTCTGTGTTTCATTAAATAGACGTAAAATTTTATCTGTTTCTCTGGATAAACTGTATAACAAATGATCCTTTTCTTAAGTTGCAGCAAAAATCTTTCTGAACATATTAAACGAAAACTTGAACCACGAGATTTAAATTTTCATCATTCGCATATATGCTAATTCAAGAGAAAATATAATGTTATAGATTTCGATGCCTTCGCGCATGCCTCGATGGCGCAGTAGGCAGCGCGTGAGTCTCATAATCTCAATGTCGTGAGTTCGATCCTCACTCGGGGCACAGTTTCTTTTGTCGAGATCGTCGAACAATCATAGAGTCAGGCTACAGGAGAATTTTAAGGCCCAAAACACGGATAATTTTTTAAACGCCTACGATCGTTCTTCACATTTTGTAATGTAAATACCCAAAAGATTGCGAGATTTGTTCCGTCTTAAGGTATAGAGTGAGAGTGAGGGGGGAAAGGGAAGCTAACATATTTTTGAGTATGCTACAGCCTCGAATATTTTTTTTTCAAAATATACGGTCATGTCTAGCATTTTTTGCATCTTCCAGCGGTCGAGCCCCCGATGGCGCGGAGGGCAGCGCGTGAATCTCACTTTCTCAAGGTCGTAAGTTTCGATCCTCACTCGGGGCAGGATTCGTTTATTATAGTTTTTATGCATAAAAAATCACAGTCGTCTTTATTTTAATTATATAGACGAAAAAATTAATTTGTTTATTTTAATAACTTGTTTAACAACTGATGTGGACATGCTGTTTTCTCCAAATGTTTCCCGCTGGCAGAATGACCGAGTGGTCTAAGGCGCTGCGTTCAGGTCGCACTCCTCTGGAGGCGTGGGTTCGAACCCCACTTCTGTCATTCATCTTTACATTTTATCAAGAGTTTATTGTGGAACTGCATTTAATCCTTTTCTTAATTTGCAGCAGGAATTTTTCTGAACTTATTGAACGAAAACGTGAACCACAAGATTTAAATTTTCATCACTCGCATATACGCTAATTCAAGAGATAATGAAATGCTATAGATTTCGGTGCCTTCTAGCGTGCCTCGATGGCGCAGTAGGCAGCGTGTGAGTCTCATAATCTCAAGGTCGTGATTTCGATCCTCACTCGGGGCATTGTTTTCTTTTGTCGAGTAGGTCGAACAATCATAGAGTCAGGCTGCAGAAAACTTTTAAGGCCCAAAACACGAATCAGTTTTTTTAAACGCCTAACCATTTTTCTTTACATTTTCTAAAAGTAAATACCCAAAAGATAACGAGATTTGCTCCGTCTAAAGGTATATATATATATAGAGATAGAAGGGGGGAAAGGGAAGCTAACAGTTCTTTTTGAGTAAGATATAGCCACGAATAATTTTTTTTTCTTACACACAGTCAAGTCTAGCATTATTATCATCTCCATGCGGCCTCGCCCCGGTGGCGCAGTAGGCAGCGCGTGAGTCTCATGATTTCAAAGTCGTGAGTTTGAACACTCACTTGGCGAAGGTTTCGATTACTGTAGTTTTATACGCATAAAAAAAAATTATAGTCGTCTGTATTTTAATTACATCGACGAAAAATTAATCTGTTTCTTTCAATAACCTGTTTAACAAAAGATGAGGACATTCTTTTTTCTTCCTAATGTTTCCCGCTGGCAGAGTGGCCGAGTGGTCTAAGGCGCTGCGTTCAGGTCGCAGTCTCCTCTGGAGTCGTGGGTTCTAACCCCAATTCTGTCATTCGTATCCACGATTTATCACGCGTTATTGTGGACCGCATTTAACCCTTTTCTAATTTGTAGCAAAAATGTATCTGAACATATTGAACGTAAACGGGAACCCCAAGATTTAAATTTTCATCATTCGCATATATGCTGATTCAAGAGAGAATAAAATGTTGTAGATTTCGATGCCTTCTCGCGTGCCTCGATGGCGCAGTAGGCAGCGCGTGAGTCTCATAATCTCAAGGTCGTGAGTTCGATCCTTACTCGAGGCATTGATTCTTCTGTCGAGATTCGCGAACAATCGTTGAGTCAGGCTACAGTAGAGTTTTAAGGCCCAAAACACGGATCATTTTTAAACGCCTAAGATCGTTCTTCACATTTTGTAATGTAAATACCCAAAAGATTGCGAGATTTGTTCTGTCTTAAGGTATAGAGTGAGAGAGAGGGGGGGAGAGA
This sequence comes from Styela plicata, assembly GCA_963675895.2. Lineage (NCBI taxonomy): Eukaryota > Metazoa > Chordata > Ascidiacea > Stolidobranchia > Styelidae > Styela > Styela plicata. The sequence goes on along the minus strand of OZ023144.1, from coordinate 13,552,617 downwards.
AGCTAACACCTTTATGAGTATGCTACATCCTCGAATATTTTTTTTCAAACATACGATCATATCTAGCATTTTTTGCGTCTTCCTGTGGTCGAGCCCCGATAGCGCGGATGGGGAACGCATGAATCTCACTTTCTCAAGGTCGTAAGTTCGATCCTCACTCGGGGCAGGTTTCTTTTATTATAGTTTTATGCATAAAAATTAAAGTCGTCTTTATTTTAATTATATAGACTAAAAATTAATTTGTTTATTTGAATAACTTGTTTAACAACTGATATGGACATGCTGTTTTCTCCGAACGTTTCCCGCTGCCCGAGTGGCCGAGTGGTCTAAGGCGCTGCGTTCAGGTCGCAGTCTCCTCTGGAGGCGTGGGTTCGAACCCCACTTCTGTGATTCATCTTTACATTTTATCAAGAGTTATTGTGGACTGCATTTAATCCTTTTCTTAATTTGCAGCAGGAATTTTTCTGAACTTATTGAACTTATTGAACGCCTCCCATTGTTCTTCACATTTTGTAAAGTGAATACCCAAAATATTTCATGATTTCTTCCGTCTTGAGGTATATATATATATATATATATATATATATATATATATATATAGAGGAGGGAAAAGGAAGCTAATAGTAATTTTTAAGTAAGCTACAGCCTCGAATAATCTTTTTTCTAACACACAATCAAGTCTAGCATTATTATCCCCTCCCTGCGGCCTCGCCCTGTTGGCGCAGTAGGCAGCGCGAGAGTCTCGTAATCTGAGAGCCGTGAGTTCAATCATCACTCGGCGAAGATTTGGATTGCTGTAGTTTTATGCATAAAAATTATAGTCGTCTGTGTTTCATTAAATAGACGTAAAATTTATCTGTTTCTCTGGATAAAACTGTATAACAAATGATCCTTTTCTTAATTTTGCAGCAAAAATCTTTCTGAACATATTAAACGAAAACTTGAACCACGAGATTTAAATTTTTCATCATTCGCATATATGCTAATTCAAGAGAAAATAAAATGTTATAGATTTCGATGCCTTCTCGCATGAGTCGATGGCGCAGTAGGCAGCGCGTGAGTCTCATAATCTCAAGGTCGTGAGTTCGATCCTCACTCGGGGCACAGTTTCTTTTGTCGAGATCGTCGAACAATCATAGAGTCAGGCTACAGGAGAATTTTAAGGCCCAAAACACGGATCATTTTTTAAACGCCTACGATCGTTCTTCACATTTTGTAATGTAAATACCCAAAAGATTGCGAGATTTGTTCCGTCTTAAGGTATAGAGTGAGAGTGAGTTGGGAAAGGGAAGCTAACATATTTTTGAGTATGCTACAGCCTCGAATATTTTTTTTCAAATATACGGTCATGTCTAGCATTTTTTGCATCTTCCTGCGGTCGAGCCCCGATGGCGCGGAGGGCAGCGCGTGAATCTCACTTTCTCAAGGTCGTAAGTTCGATCCTCACTCGGGGCAGGATTCGTTTATTATAGTTTTATGCATAAAAATCACAGTCGTCTTTATTTTAATTATATTGTGAGTTATTGTGGACTGCATTTAATCCTTTTCTTAATTTGCAGCAGGAATATTTCTGAACTTATTGAACGAAAACGTGAACCACAAGATTTAAATTTTCATCACTCGCATATACGCTAATTCAAGAGAAAATGAAATGCTATAGATTTCGGTGCCTTCTAGCGTGCCTCGATGGCGCAGTAGGCAGCGTGTGAGTCTCATAATCTCAAGGTCGTGATTTCGATCCTCACTCGGGGCATTGTTTCTTTTGTCGAGTAGGTCGAACAATCATAGAGTCAGGCTGCAGTAAAACTTTTAAGGCCCAAAACACGAATCATTTTTAAACGCCTACCATTATTCTTTACATTTTTCTAAAGTAAATACCCAAAAGATAACGAGATTTGCTCCGTCTAAAGGTATATATATATAGAGATAGAAGGGGGAAAGAGAAAGCTAACAGTTCTTTTTGAGTAAGATGCAGCCACGAATAATTTTTTTTCTAACACACAGTCAAGTCTCTAGCATTATTATCATCTCCATGCGGCCTCGCCCCGGTGGCGCAGTAGGCAGCGCGTGAGTCTCATGATTTCAAAGTCGTGAGTTGAACACTCACTTGGCGAAGGTTTCGATTAATGTAGTTTTACGCATAAAAAATTATAGTCGTCTGTATTTTTTAATTACATCGACGACGAAAAATAATCTGTTTCTTTGAATAACCTGTTTAACAAAAGATGAGGACATTCTTTTTTCTTCCTAACGTTTCCCACTGGCATTGTGGCCGAGTGGTCTAAGGCGCTGCGTTCAGGTCGCAGTCTCCCTCTGGAGGCGTGGGTTCTAACCCCAATTCTGTCATTCATATCCACGATTTATCACGCGTTATTGTGGACCGCATTTAATCCTTTTCTAATTTGTAGCAAAAATGTATCTGAACATATTGAACGTAAACGGGAACCACGAGATTTAAATTTTTCATCATTCGCATATATGCTGATTTCAAGAGAGAATAAAATGTTGTAGATTTCGATGCCTTCTCGCATGCCTCGATGGCGCAGTAGGCAGCGCATGAGTCTCATAATCTCAAGGTCGTGAGTTCGATCCTCACTCGAGGCATTGATTCTTTTTTGTCGAGATTCGCGAACAATCATTGAGTCAGGCTACAGTAGAGTTTTAAGGCCTAAAACACGGATCATTTTTAAACGCCTAAGATCGTTTCTTCACATTTTGTAATGTAAATACCCAAAAGATTGCGAGATTTGTTCTGTCTTAAGGTATATAGAGTGAGAGAGAGGGGGGGAGGGAAGCAAACACCTTTTTGAGTATGCTGCAGCCTCGAATATTTTGTTTTCAAACATACGATCATATCTAGCATTTTTTTGCGTCTTTCCTGTGGTCGAGCCCCGATAGCGTGGATGGGGAAACGCGTGAATCTCACTTTCTCTCAAGGTCGTAAGTTCGATCCTCACTCGGGGCAGGTTTCTTTTATTTATAGTTTTTATGCATAAAAATTGCAGTCGTCTTTATTTTAATTATATAGACGAAAAATTAATTTGTTTATTTGAATAACTTGTTTAACAACTGATATGGACATGCTGTTTTCTCCGAACGTTCCCCGCTGGCCGGATGGCCGAGCGGTCTAAGGCGCTGCGTTCAGGTCGCAGTCTCCTCTGGAGGCGTGGGTTCGAACCCCACTTCTGTGATTCATCTTTACATTTTATCAGGAGTTATTGTGGACTGTTTTAATCCTTTTCTTAGTTTGCAGCAGGAATTTTTCTGAACTTATTGAACGAAAACGTGAACCACGAGATTTAAATTTTCATCACTCACATATACGCTAATTCAAGACAAAATGATATGCTATAGATTTCGGCCTCTTCTCGCGTGCCTCGATGGCGCAGTAGGCAGCGCGTGAGTCTCATAATCTCAAGGTCGTGAGTTCGATCCTCACTCGGGGCATAGTTTCTTTTGTCGAGATCGTCGAACAATCATAGAGTCAGGCTACAATAGAATTTTAAGGCCCAAAACACGGATCCTTTTGTAAACGCCTACGATCGTTCGTTACATTTTGTAATGTAAATACCCGAAAGATTGCGAGATTTGTTCTGTCTTTAGGTATAGAGTGAGAGAGAGGGGGGGAAAGGGAAGCTAACAGTTTTTTTTTGAGTAAGCTACAGCCACGAATAATTTTTTTTTACACACCGTCTTGTGTAGACGAAAAATTAATTTGTTTATTTGAATATCTTGTTTAACAACTGATATGGACATGCTGTTTTCTCCGAACGTTTCCCGCTGGCCGAATGGCCGAGTGGTCTAAAGGCGCTGCGTTCAGGTCGCAGTCTCCCTCTGGAGGCGTGGGTTCGTTCCCCCACTTCTGTGATTCATCTTTACATTTTATCAAGAGTTATTGTGGACTGCATTTAATCCTTTTCTTAATTTGCAGCAGGAATTTTTCTGAACTTATTGAACCGAAAAACGTGAACCACGAGATTTAAATTTTCATCACTCACATATACGCTAATTCAAGACAAAATGATATGCTATAGATTTCGGTCTCTTCTCGCGTGCCTCGATGGCGCAGTAGGCAGCGCGTGAGTCTCATAATCTCAATGTCGTGAGTTCGATCCTCACTCGGGGGCATAGTTTCTTTTGTCGAGATCGTCGAACAATCATAGAGTCAGTCTACAGTAGACTTTTAAGGCCCAAAACACGAATCATTTTTAAAACGCCCTCCCATTGTTCTTCACATTTTGTAAAGTGAATACCCAAAAGATTTCATGATTTGTTCCGTCTTGAGGTATATATATATATATATATATATAAATATAGAGAAGGGAAAAAGGAAGCTAATAGTTATTTTTAAGTAAGCTACAGCATCGAATAATCTTTTTTTCTAACACACAATCAAGTCTAGCATTATCATCCTCTCCCTGCCTGCGGCCTCGCCCTGTTGGCGCAGTAGGCAGCGCGAGAGTCTCGCAATCTGAGAGCCGTGAGTTCAATCATCACTCGGCGAAGATTTTGGATTGCTGTAGTTTTATGCTTAAAAATTATAGTCGTCTGTGTTTCATTAAATAGACGTAAAATTTATCTGTTTTCTTTGGATAAACTGTATAAACAAATGATCCTTTCTTAATTTGCAGCAAAAATCCTTCTGAACATATTAAACGTAAACTTGAACCACGAGATTTAAATTTTCATCATTCGCATATATGCTAATTCAAGATCAAATAAAATGTTATAGATTTCGATGCCTTCGCGCATGCCTCGATGGCGCAGTAGGCAGAGCGTGAGTCTCATAATCTCAAGGTCGTGAGTTCGATTCGAGTTTCTTTTGTCGAGATCGTCGAACAATCATAGAGTCAGTCTACAGCAAGGGCGGCAGTACGGTACGGTACGAAATTTTTATCGTACTTCGATCCAGCAAAATAATTTCGTACCGAACTTCGTACCGTACCTTTCGAAAATTTTTCGTACCGTACCGTACGATATTATTTTTTTCGTACATCGTACCGAACTTCGTACCAGTACGAAATTAAGTTCGATTAATATTTTCCCCGATTAATTTTGTATATTTCGTAGCATTTAGCTTTTAAAGTTAGAAATTTTATTCAATTTTACAAAAATTTCAGCGAGCTTCCGGCGCGAAGATGCATTTTTCTGACTGGTAAGGTTTATTTCACTCTTAAAACATGTATTTTTGTTTCGTTCTCGATAAAATTTTGCGCGCCTCCGGCACCCTGGGCTTTTTTTAAATTTGAAAGTCTATGTTTGCATGTTGAAAAAAATGTGCTCCCCCTAAATTATTTTCTGGATCCGCCATTGTAGTCGGCATATTCGGGCAGTGCTTCCTTCGCCATTGTGAATTTTAAATAAAAACAGGTCAAAGCACATCGGCGATGCTCACGATATATTCAGAAACTACATCGTGATTTTTAGTATTATGAATGCTGCTTATCTTCTCGATTTTAATTGGGCTATCACAACTTTCGTTATTACAGAAAATGCATTCAGATTAAGACGTCATAAATCAGCGGTCTATATGTATTTCCACGCAATCACAAAATTTTTACGCCACTGCAGTAAAACCGATATACGACATAGCTCATCTAATCAGCTCAAGTGAATCCGTTGCATTTTTATTACCATACCTGCGCCGCTTTCAATAATTTTAAAATTTCCCTTTAGTTTTTAAAATTCTTTGATAGACGCAATTTTATATTATCAGCGCCCTGTTATGAAACGGCATAGATGTTAAATGAAAAATTATTTTTTTTGAATTCATTTGAGAAAAAATAAAGTGTAAATGCGAAGGTACGAAAAAGAGTACGGTACGGTACGAAATAAATACCGAACTTCGTACCGTACCGTACCAAAGTACGAAAATTGAAAAATGAATCGTACCGTACTATCGTACCGGAAAATTCAATCGTACCATACCGAACTTCGTACCGTACCGTACCGTACTGCGCCAGCCTTGGTCTACAGTAGACTTTTAGGGCCCAAAACACGAATCATTTTTAAACGCCCTCCCATTGTTCTTCACATTTTGTAAAGTGAATACCCAAAAGATTTCATGATTTGTTCCGTCTTGAGGTATATATATATATATATATATATATATATATATATATATATATATATATATATATATATATATATATATATATATATATAATATAGAGAAGGGAAAAGGAAGCTAATAGTCATTTTTTGAACGCCTACGATCGTATAGGCAGCGCGTGAGTCTCATAATCTCAAGGTCGTGAGTTCGATCCTCACTCGAGGCATAGTTTCTTTTGTCGAGATTCTCGAACAATCATAGAGTCAAGCTACAGTAGAATTTTAAGGCCCAAAACACGGATCATTTTGTAAACGCCTACGATCGTTCTTTACATTTTGTAATGTAAATACCCGAAAGATTGCGAGATTTGTTCCGTCTTTAGGTATAGAGTGAGAGAGAGGGGGAAAGGGAAGCTAACAGTTCTTTTTGAGTAAGCTACAGCCACGAATAATTTTTTTTCTTACACACCGTCAAGTCTAGCATTATTGTCATCACCCTGCGACCTCGCCCCGATGACGCGGTAGGCAGCGCGTGAGTCTAAATAATCTCAAAGTCGTGAATTCAATCCTCGCTCGGCGAAGGTTACGATTACTTTAGCTTTACGCATAAAAAATTATAGTCGTGCGTATTTTAAATATATCGACGAAAAATTAATCTGTTTCTTTGAATAAACCTAATTAACAAATGATGTGGACATTCTTTTTTCTTCCTAATGTTTCCAGCTGGCAGAATGGCCGAGTGGTTTAATGCGCTGCGTTCAGGTCGCAGTCTCCTCTGGAGGCGTGGGTTTTAACCCCAATTCTTTCATTCATATCCACGATTTATCACGCGTTATTGTGGACCGCATTTAATCCTTTTCTAATTTGTAGCAAAAATGTATCTGAACATATTAAACGTAAACGTGAACCACGAGATTTAAATTTTCATCCTTCACACATATGCTAATTCAAGAGAGAATAAAATGTTATAGATTTCGATGGCTTCTCGAATGCCTCGATGGCGCAGTAGGCAGCGCGTGAGTCTCAAAATCTCAAGGTTGTGAGTTCGATCCTCACTCGAGGCGTAGTTTCTTTTGTCGAGATTCTCGAACAATCATAGAGTCAGGCTACAGTAGAATTTTAAGGCCCAAAACACGAATCATTTTTAAACGCCTCCCATTGTTCTTCACATTTTGTAAAGTGAATACCCAAAAGATTTCATGATTTGTTCCGTCTTGAGGTATATATATATATATATATAGAGAGGAGGGAAAAGGAAGCTAATAGTTATTTTTAAGTATGCTACAGCCTCGAATAATCTTCTTTCTAACACACAATCAAGTCTAGCATTATTATCCCCTCCCTGCGGCCTCGCCCTGTTGGCGCAGTAAGCAGCGCGAGAGTCTCGTAATCTGAGAGCCGTGAGTTCAATCATCACTCGGCGAAGATTTGGATTGCTGTAGTTTTATGCATAAAAATTATAGTCGTCTGTGTTTCATTAAATAGACGTAAAATTTATCTGTTTCTCTGGATAAACTGTATAACAAATGATCCTTTTCTTAATTTGCAGCAAAAATCTTTCTGAACATATTAAACCAAAACTTGAACCACGAGATTTAAATTTTCATCATTCGCATATATGCTAATTCAAGAGAAAATAAAATGTCATTCGGTTGAGCCCGAATGGCGCGGTATGCAGTACGTGAGTCTCACATTCTCGAGTTCGTCAGTTCGATCCCCACTCGGGGCAGGTTTCGTTTATTATAGTTTTATGCATAAAAATTATAATCGTCTTTATTTTAATTATATAGACGAAATTATAATCAGTTTCTTCGAACAATCTTTTTAACTATAATGTGGACACGCAGTTTTCTTCCGAAATTTTCCCGTTGACGGAGTGGCCGGTTGGTCGGCGGCGCTGCGTTCAGGTTGCAGATTTTCCTGTAGGCGTGGGTTCGAACCCCCCTTCTGTCGTTCATCTTTCAAGGTTTATTCGTGAAGAAGGATTTACAATTTATCATTCGTTATAGTTGACCACATTTAATCCTTTTCTTAATTTACAGCTAAAATGCTTCTGAACAAATTGAACAAAAACGTGAACCACGAGATTAAAATTTTCATCATTCGCATATATGCTATTTCAAAGAGAAAATGAAATGTTATAGATTTCGGTGCCTTCTCGCATGCCTCGATGGCGCAGTAGGCAGCGCGTGATTCTCATAATCTCAAGTCGTGAGCTTAATCCTCACTCAGCAAAGGTTACGATTACTTTAGTTTTACGCATAAAAATTACAGTCGTCTTTATTTTAATTATATAGACGAAAAATTAATTTGTTTATTTTAATAACTTGTTTAACAAATGATGTGGACATGCTGTTTTCTCCGAATGTTTTCCCGCTGGCAGAATGGCCCGAGTTGTCTAAGGCGCTGCATTCAGGTCGCAGTCTCCTCTGGAGGCGTGGGTTCGAACCCCACTTCTGTCATTCATCTTTACATTTTATCAAGAGATATCGTGGACTGCATTTAATCCTTTTCTTAATTTGCAGCAGGAATTTTTCTGAACTTATTGAACGAAAACGTGAACCACAAGATTTAAATTTTCATCACTCGCATATACGCTAATTCAAGAGAAAATGAAATGCTATAGATTTCGGTGCCTTCTAGCGTGCCTCGATGGCGCAGTAGGCAGCGTGTGAGTCTCATAATCTCAAGGTCGTGATTTCGATCCTCACTCGGGGCATTGTTTCTTTTGTCGAGTAGGTCGAACAATCATAGAGTCAGGCTGCAGTAAACTTTTAAGGCCCAAAACACGAATTCATTTTTAAAACGCCTACCATTATTCTTTACATTTTCTAAAGTAAATACCCAAAAGATAACGAGATTTGCTCCGTCTAAAGGTATATATATATAGAGATAGAAGGGGGAAAGGGAAGCTAACAGTTCTTTTTGAGTAAGATATAGCCACGAATAATTTTTTTCTTACACACAGTCAAGTCTATCATTATTATCATCTCCATGCGGCCTCGCCCCGGTGGCGCAGTAGGCAGCGCGTGAGTCTCATGATTTCAAAGTCGTGAGTTGAACACTCACTTGGCGAAGGTTTCGATTACTGTAGTTTTACGCATATAAAAATTATAGTCGTCTGTATTTTAATTACATCGACGAAAAATTAATCTGTTTCTTTTCAATAACCTGTTTAACAAAAAGATGAGGACATTCTTTTTTCTTCCTAATGTTTCCCGCTGGCAGAGTGGCCGAGTGGTCTAAGGCGCTGCGTTCAGGTCGCAGTCTCCTCTGGAGGCGTGGGTTCTAACCCCAATTCTGTCATTCGTATCCACGATTTATCACGCGTTATTCTGGACCGCATTTAACCCTTTTCTAATTTGTAGCAAAAATGTATCTGAACATATTGAACGTAAACGGGAACCACGAGATTTAAATTTTCATCATTCGCATATATGCTGATTCAAGAGAGAATAAAATGTTGTAGATTTCGATGCCTTCTCGCATGCCTCGATGGTGCAGTAGGCAGCGCGTGAGTCTCATAATCTCAAGGTCGTGAGTTCGATCCTCACTCGGGCCATAGTTTCTTTTGTCGAGATCGTCGAACAATCATAGAGTCAGGCTACAATAGAAATTTTAAGGCCCAAAACACGGATCCTTTTGTAAACGCCTACGATCGTTCATTACATTTTTGTAATGTAAAATACCCGAAAGATTGCGAGAGATTTGTTCCGTCTTTAGGTATAGAGTGAGAGAGAGGGGGAAAGGGAAGCTAACAGTTTTTTTTGAGTAAGCTACAGCCACGAATAATTTTTTTTTACACACCGTCTTGTGTAGACGAAAAATTAATTTGTTTATTTGAATATCTTGTTTAACAACTGATATGGACATGCTGTTCTCTCCGAATGTTTCCCCCGCTGGCCGAATGGCCGAGTGGTCTAAGGCGCTGCGTTCTGGTCGCAGTCTTCTCTGGAGGCGTGAGTTCGAGCCCCCATTCTGTCATTCATCTTTACAGTTTTTCAAGAGTTATTGTGGACTGCATTTAATCCTTTTCTTTATTTGCAGCAGGGATTTTTCTGAACTTATTGAACGAAAACGTGAACCACGAGATTTAAATTTTCATCACTCACATATACGCTAATTCAAGAGAAAATGAAATGCTATAAATTTCGGTCTCTTCTCGCGTGCCTCCATGGCGCAGTAGGCAGCGCGTGAGTCTCATAATCTCAAGCTCGTGAGTTCGATCCTTACTCGGGGCATAGTTTCTTTTGCCGCGATCGTCGAATAATCATAGAGGTCAGTCTAAAGTAGATTTTGAAGGCCCAAAACACGGATCATTTTTAAACGCCTCCCATTGTTCTTCACATTTTGTAAAGTGAATACCCAAAAGATTTCATGATTTGTCCGTCTTGAGGTATATATATATATATATAGAGAGAGAGGAGGGAAAAGGAAGCTAATAGTTATTTTAAAGTAAACTACAGCCTCGAATAATCTTCTTTCTAACACACAATCAAGTCCAGCATTATTATCCTCTCTCTGCGGCCTCGCCCTGTTGGCGCAGTAGGCAGCGCGAGAGTCTCGTAATCTCAGAGCCGCGAGTTCAATCATCACTCGGCGACGATTTGGATTGCTGTAGTTTTATGCATAAAAAATTATAGTCGTCTGTGTTTCATTAAATAGACGTAAAATTTATCTGTTTCTCTGGATAAAAACTGTATAACAAATGATCCTTTTCTTAATTTGCAGCAAAAATCTTTCTGAACATATTAAACGAAAACTTGAACCACGAGATTTAAAATTTTCATCATTCGCATATATGCTAATTCAAGAGAAAATATAATGTTATAGATTTCGATGCCTTCGCGCATGTCTCGATGGCGCAGTAGGCAGCGCGTGAGTCTCATAATCTCAATGTCGTGAGTTCGATCCTCACTCGGGGCACAGTTTCTTTTGTCGAGATCGTCGAACAATCATATCATAGAGTCAGGCTACAGGAGAATTTTAAGGCCCCAAAACACGGATAATTTTTTAAACGCCTACGATCGTTCTTCACATTTTGTAATGTAAATACCCAAAAGATTGCGAGATTTGTTCCGTCTTAAGGTATAGAGTGAGAGTGAGGGGGGAAAGGGAAGCTAACATATTTTTGAGTATGCTACAGCCTCGAATATTTTTTTTTCAAATATACGGTCATGTCTAGCATTTTTTGCATCTTCCAGCGGTCGAGCCCCGATGGCGCGGAGGGCAGCGCGTGAATCTCACTTTCTCAAGGTCGTAAGTTCGATCCTCACTCGGGGCAGGATTCGTTTATTATAGTTTTATGCATAAAAATCACAGTCGTCTTTATTTTAATTATATAGACGAAAAAATTAATTTTTGTTTATTTTAATAACTTGTTTAACAACTGATGTGGACATGCTGTTTTCTCCAAATGTTTCCCGCTGGCAGAATGACCGAGTGGTCTAAGGCGCTGCGTTCAGGTCGCACTCCTCTGGAGGCGTGGGTTCGAACCCCACTTCTGTCATTCATCTTTACATTTTATCAAGAGTTATTGTGGACTGCATTTAATCCTTTTCTTAATTTGCAGCAGGAATTTTTCTGAACTTATTGAACGAAAACGTGAACCACAAGATTTAAATTTTCATCACTCGCATATACGCTAATTCAAGAGATAATGAAATGCTATAGATTTCGGTGCCTTCTAGCGTGCCTCGATGGCGCAGTAGGCAGTGTGTGAGTCTCATAATCTCAAGGTCGTGATTTCGATCCTCACTCGGGGCATTGTTTCTTTCGTCGAGTAGGTCGAACAATCATAGAGTCAGGCTGCAGTAAACTTTTAAGGCCCAAAACACGAATCAGTTTTAAACGCCTACCATTATTCTTTACATTTTCTAAAGTAAATACCCAAAAGATAACGAGATTTGCTCCGTCTAAAGGTATATATTTATAGAGATAGAAGGGGGAAAGGGAAGCTAACAGTTCTTTTTGAGTAAGATATAGCCACGAATAATTTTTTTCTTACACACAGTCAAGTCTAGCATTATTATCATCTCCATGCGGCCTCGCCCCGGTGGCGCAGTAGGCAGCGCGTGAGTCTCATGATTTCAAAGTCGTGAGTTGAAACACTCACTTGGCGAAGGTTTCGATTACTGTAGTTTTACGCATAAAAATTATAGTCGTCTGTATTTTAATTACATCGACGAAAAATTAATCTGTTTCTTTCAATAACCTGTTTAACAAAAGATGAGGACATTCTTTTTTCTTCCTAATGTTTCCCGCTGGCAGAGTGGCCGAGTGGTCTAAGGCGCTGCGTTCAGGTCGCAGTCTCCTCTGGAGTCGTGGGTTCTAACCCCAATTCTGTCATTCGTATCCACGATTTATCACGCGTTATTGTGGACCGCATTTAACCCTTTTCTAATTTGTAGCAAAAATGTATCTGAACATATTGAACGTAAACGGGAACCCCAAGATTTAAATTTTCATCATTCGCATATATGCTGATTCAAGAGAGAATAAAATGTTGTAGATTTCGATGCCTTCTCGCGTGCCTCGATGGCGCAGTAGGCAGCGCGTGAGTCTCATAATCTCAAGGTCGTGAGTTCGATCCTTACTCGAGGCATTGATTCTTCTGTCGAGATTCGCGAACAATCATTGAGTCAGGCTACAGTAGAGTTTTAAGGCCCAAAACACGGATCATTTTTAAACGCCTAAGATCGTTCTTCACATTTTGTAATGTAAATACCCAAAAGATTGCGAGATTTGTTCTGTCTTAAGGTATAGAGTGAGAGAGAGGGGGGGAGGGAAGCTAACACCTTTTTGAGTATGCTACATCCTCGAATATTTTTTTTCAAACATACGATCATATCTAGCATTTTTTGCGTCTTCCTGTGGTCGAGCCCCGATAGCGCGGATGGGGAACGCATGAATCTCACTTTCTCAAGGTCGTAAGTTCGATCCTCACTCGGGGCAGGTTTTCTTTTATTATAGTTTTATGCATAAAAAATTAAAGTCGTCTTTTATTTTAATTATATAGACTAAAAATTAATTTGTTTATTTGAATAAACTTGTTTAAACAACTGATATGGACATGCTGTTTTCTCTCTCCGAACGTTTCCCGCTGGCCGAATGGCCGAGTGGTCTAAGGCGCTGCGTTCAGGTCGCAGTCTCCTCTGGAGGCGTGGGTTCGAACCCCACTTCTGTGATTCATCTTTACATTTTATCAAGAGTTATTGTGGACTGCATTTAATCCTTTTCTTAGTTTGCAGCAGGAATTTTTCTGAACTTATTGAACGAAAACGTGAACCACGAGATTTAAATTTTCATCACTCACATATACGCTAATTCAAGACAAAATGATATGCTATAGATTTCGGTCTCTTCTCGCGTGCCTCGATGGCGCAGTAGGCAGCGCGTGAGTCTCATAATCTCAAGGTCGTGAGTTCGATCCTCACTCGGGGCATAGTTTCTTTTGTCGAGATCGTCGAACAATCATAAAGTCAGGCTACAATAGAATTTTAAGGCCCAAAACACGGATCCTTTTGTAAACGCCTACGATCGTTCGTTACATTTTGTAATGTAAATACCCGAAAGATTGCGAGATTTGTTCCGTCTTTAGGTATAGAGTGAGAGAGAGGGGGGAAAGGGAAGCTAACAGTTTTTTTTTTGAGTAAGCTACAGCCACGAAATAATTTTTTTTTTACACACCGTCTTGTATAGACGAAAAATTAATTTGTTTATTTGAATATCTTGTTTAACAACTGATATGGACATGCTGTTCTGTCCGAACGTTTCCCGCTGGCCGAATGGCCGAGTGGTCTAAGGCGCTGCGTTCAGGTCGCAGTCTCCTCTGGAGGCGTGGGTTCGTTCCCCACTTCTGTGATTCATCTTTACATTTTATCAAGAGTTATTGTGGACTGCATTTAATCCTTTTCTTAATTTGCAGCAGGAATTTTTCTGAACTTATTGAACTTATTGAACGCCTCCCATTGTTCTTCACATTTTGTAAAGTGAATACCCAAAATATTTCATGATTTGTTCCGTCTTGAGGTATATATATATATATATATATATATATATATATAGAGGAGGGAAAAGGAAGCTAATAGTAATTTTTAAGTAAGCTACAGCCTCGAATAATCTTTTTTTCTAACACACAATCAAGTCTAGCATTATTATCCCCTCCCTGCGGCCTCGCCCTGTTGGCGCAGTAGGCAGCGCGAGAGTCTCGTAATCTGAGAGCCGTGAGTTCAATCATCACTCGGCGAAGATTTGGATTGCTGTAGTTTTATGCATAAAAATTATAGTCGTCTGTGTTTCATTAAATAGACGTAAAATTTATCTGTTTCTCTGGATAAACTGTATAACAAATGATCCTTTTCTTAATTTGCAGCAAAAATCTTTCTGAACATATTAAACGAAAACTTGAACCACGAGATTTAAATTTTCATCATTCGCATATATGCTAATTCAAGAGAAAATAAAATGTTATAGATTTCGATGCCTTCTCGCATGAGTCGATGGCGCAGTAGGCAGCGCGTGAGTCTCATAATCTCAAGGTCGTGAGTTCGATCCTCACTCGGGGCACAGTTTTCTTTTGTCGAGATCGTCGAACAATCATAGAGTCAGGCTACAGGGAGAATTTTAAGGCCCAAAACACGGATCATTTTTTAAACGCCTACGATCGTTCTTCACATTTTGTAATGTAAATACCCAAAAGATTGCGAGATTTGTTCCGTCTTAAGGTATAGAGTGAGAGTGAGTTGGGAAAGGGAAGCTAACATATTTTTGAGTATGCTACAGCCTCGAATAATATTTTTTTTTCAAAATATACGGTCATGTCTAGCATTTTTTTGCATCTTCCTGCGGTCGAGCCCCGATGGCGCGGAGGGCAGCGCGTGAATCTCACTTTCTCAAGGTCGTAAGTTCGATCCTCACTCGGGGCAGGATTCGTTTTATTATAGTTTTTATGCATAAAAATCACAGTCGTCTTTATTTTAATTATATTGTGAGTTATTGTGGACTGCATTTAATCCTTTTCTTAATTTGCAGCAGGAATATTTCTGAACTTATTGAACGAAAACGTGAACCACAAGATTTAAATTTTCATCACTCGCATATACGCTAATTCAAGAGAAAATGAAATGCTATAGATTTCGGTGCCTTCTAGCGTGCCTCGATGGCGCAGTAGGCAGCGTGTGAGTCTCATAATCTCAAGGTCGTGATTTCGATCCTCACTCGGGGCATTGTTTCTTTTGTCGAGTAGGTCGAACAATCATAGAGTCAGGCTGCAGTAAACCTTTAAGGCCCAAAACACGAATCATTTTTAAACGCCTACCATTATTCTTTACATTTTCTAAAGTAAATACCCAAAAGATAACGAGATTTGCTCCGTCTAAAGGTATATATATATAGAGATAGAAGGGGGAAAGGGAAGCTAACAGTTCTTTTTGAGTAAGATGCAGCCACGAATAATTTTTTTCTAACACACAGTCAAGTCTAGCATTATTATCATCTCCATGCGGCCTCGCCCCGGTGGCGCAGTAGGCAGCGCGTGAGTCTCATGATTTCAAAGTCGTGAGTTGAACACTCACTTGGCGAAGGTTTCGATTACTGTAGTTTTACGCATAAAAATTATAGTCGTCTGTATTTTAATTACATCGACGAAAAATTAATCTGTTTCTTTGAATAACCTGTTTAACAAAAGATGAGGACATTCTTTTTTCTTCCTAACGTTTCCCACTGGCATTGTGGCCGAGTGGTCTAAGGCGCTGCGTTCAGGTCGCAGTCTCCTCTGGAGGCGTGGGTTCTAACCCCAATTCTGTCATTCATATCCACGATTTATCACGCGTTATTGTGGACCGCATTTAATCCTTTTCTAATTTGTAGCAAAAAATGTATCTGAACATATTGAACGTAAACGGGAACCACGAGATTTAAATTTTCATCATTCGCATATATGCTGATTCAAGAGAGAATAAAATGTTGTAGATTTCGATGCCTTCTCGCATGCCTCGATGGCGCAGTAGGCAGCGCATGAGTCTCATAATCTCAAGGTCGTGAGTTCGATCCTCACTCGAGGCATTGATTCTTTTGTCGAGATTCGCGAACAATCATTGAGTCAGGCTACAGTAGAGTTTTAAGGCCTAAAACACGGATCATTTTTAAACGCCTAAGATCGTTCTTCACATTTTGTAATGTAAATACCCAAAAGATTGCGAGATTTGTTCTGTCTTAAGGTATAGAGTGAGAGAGAGGGGGGGGAGGGAAGCAAACACCTTTTTGAGTATGCTGCAGCCTCGAATATTTTGTTTTCAAACATACGATCATATCTAGCATTTTTTGCGTCTTCCTGTGGTCGAGCCCCGATAGCGTGGATGGGGAACGCGTGAATCTCACTTTCTCAAGGTCGTAAGTTCGATCCTCACTCGGGGCAGGTTTCTTTTATTATAGTTTTATGCATAAAAATTGCAGTCGTCTTTATTTTAATTATATAGACGAAAAATTAATTTGTTTATTTGAATAACTTGTTTAACAACTGATATGGACATGCTGTTTTCTCCGAACGTTTCCCGCTGGCCGGATGGCCGAGTGGTCTAAGGCGCTGCGTTCAGGTCGCAGTCTCCTCTGGAGGCGTGGGTTCGAACCCCACTTCTGTGATTCATCTTTACATTTTATCAGGAGTTATTGTGGACTGTTTTAATCCTTTTCTTAGTTTGCAGCAGGAATTTTTCTGAACTTATTGAACGAAAACGTGAACCACGAGATTTAAATTTTCATCACTCACATATACGCTAATTCAAGACAAAATGATATGCTATAGATTTCGGCTTGTTCTCGCGTGCCTCGATGGCGCAGTAGGCAGCGCGTGAGTCTCATAATCTCAAGGTCGTGAGTTCGATCCTCACTCGGGGCATAGTTTCTTTTGTCGAGATCGTCGAACAATCATAGAGTCAGGCTACAATAGAATTTTAAGGCCCAAAACACGGATCCTTTTGTAAACGCCTACGATCGTTCGTTACATTTTGTAATGTAAATACCCGAAAGATTGCGAGATTTGTTCTGTCTTTAGGTATAGAGTGAGAGAGAGGGGGAAAGGGAAGCTAACAGTTTTTTTTGAGTAAGCTACAGCCACGAATAATTTTTTTTTACACACCGTCTTGTGTAGACGAAAAATTAATTTGTTTATTTGAATATCTTGTTTAACAACTGATATGGACATGCTGTTCTCTCCGAACGTTTCCCGCTGGCCGAATGGCCGAGTGGTCTAAGGCGCTGCGTTCAGGTCGCAGTCTCCTCTGGAGGCGTGGGTTCGTTCCCCACTTCTGTGATTCATCTTTACATTTTATCAAGAGTTATTGTGGACTGCATTTAATCCTTTTTCTTAATTTGCAGCAGGAATTTTTCTGAACTTATTGAACGAAAACGTGAACCACGAGATTTAAATTTTCATCACTCACATATACGCTAATTCAAGACAAAATGATATGCTATAGATTTCGGTCTCTTCTCGCGTGCCTCGATGGCGCAGTAGGCAGCGCGTGAGTTTCATAATCTCAAGGTCGTGAGTTCGATCCTCACTCGGGGCATAGTTTCTTTTGTCGAGATCGTCGAACAATCATAGAGTCAGTCTACAGTAGACTTTTAAGGCCCAAAACACGAATCATTTTTAAACGCCTCCCATTGTTCTTCACATTTTGTAAAGTGAATACCCAAAAGATTTCATGATTTGATCCGTCTTGAGGTATATATATATATATATATATATATAAATATAGAGAAGGGAAAAGGAAGCTAATAGTTATTTTTAAGTAAGCTACAGCATCGAATAATCTTTTTTCTAACACACAATCAAGTCTAGCATTATCATCCTCTCCCTGCGGCCTCGCCCTGTTGGCGCAGTAGGCAGCGCGAGAGTCTCGCAATCTGAGAGCCGTGAGTTCAATCATCACTCGGCGAAGATTTGGATTGCTGTAGTTTTATGCTTAAAAATTATAGTCGTCTGTGTTTCATTAAATAGACGTAAAATTTATCTGTTTCTTTGGATAAACTGTATAACAAATGATCCTTTCTTAATTTGCAGCAAAAATCCTTCTGAACATATTAAACGTAAACTTGAACCACGAGATTTAAATTTTCATCATTCGCATATATGCTAATTCAAGATCAAATAAAATGTTATAGATTTCGATGCCTTCGCGCATGCCTCGATGGCGCAGTAGGCAGCGCGTGAGTCTCATAATCTCAAGGTCGTGAGTTCGATTCGAGTTTCTTTTGTCGAGATCGTCGAACAATCATAGAGTCAGTCTACAGCAAGGGCGGCAGTACGGTACGGTACGAAATTTTTATCGTACTTCGATCCAGCAAAATAATTTCGTACCGAACTTCGTACCGTACCTTTCGAAAATTTTTTCGTACCGTACCGTACGATATTATTTTTTTCGTACATCGTACCGAACTTCGTACCAGTACGAAATTAAGTTCGATTAATATTTTTCATTTATTGTACTAAATTTCGTACCAGTACGAAAACAGGTACGATTCGCTGGGCAGCAATTTCGTACCGTACCAACTACCAATGGCCATATAAGCTTTATTTGTAAGATCTGGCCACTGCAAAAAACGTACCAACATCTTACTATAAAGTGATGCAGTTTTATGCTATCTGGTTTAAAATCCAGGACAGTAAAACATGGGCGTAACTAAGCATATGTCACCCCAATATCATTGTTCACATTGCGCAGCTTATATATATCTTTACATTCTGATGTTTCTGCTCTGATAATTCTACGTGTCAGAGTACAAACAAAACATAATAGCGTTGGTTACTGGTTAACTTAGTTGCATAGTTGGTAAGGGTTAGAGAGTTTTTAATTTAATTTCCATAAAATTTCCGCTCGCCAGCGTTGCGCAATATTTTCCCCGATTAATTTTGTATATTTCGTAGCATTTAGCTTTTAAAGTTAGAAATTTTATTCAATTTTACAAAAATTTCAGCGAGCTTCCGGCACGAAGATGCATTTTTCTGACTGGTAAGGTTTATTTCACTCTTAAAACATGTATTTTTGTTTCGTTCTCGATAAAATTTTGCGCGCCTCCGGCACCCTGGGCTTTTTTTAAATTTGAAAGTCTATGTTTGCATGTTGAAAAAAATGTGCTCCCCCTAAATTATTTTCTGGATCCGCCATTGTAGTCGGCATATTCGGGCAGTGCTTCCTTCGCCATTGTGAATTTTAAATAAAAAACAGGTCAAAGCACATCGGCGATGCTCACGATATATTCAGAAACTACATCGTGATTTTTTAGTATTATGAATGCTGCTTATCTTCTCGATTTTAATTGGGCTATCACAACTTTCGTTATTACAGAAAATGCATTCAGATTAAGACTTCATAAATCAGCGGTCTATATGTATTTCCACGCAATCACAAATTTTTACGCCACTGCAGTAAAACCGATATACGACATAGCTCATCTAATCAGCTCAAGTGAATCCGTTGCATTTTTATTACCATACCTGCGCCGCTTTCAATAATTTTAAAATTTCCCTTTAGTTTTAAAATTCTTTGATAGACGCAATTTATATTATCAGCGCCCTGTTATGAAACGGCATAGATGTTAAATGAAATTATTTTTTTGAATTCATTTGAGAAAAATAAAGTGTAATGCGAAGGTACGAAAAAGAGTACGGTACGGTACGAAATAAATACCGAACTTCGTACCGTACCGTACCAAGTACGAAAATTGAAAAATGAATCGTACCGTACTATCGTACCGGAAAATTCAATCGTACCATACCGAACTTCGTACCGTACCGTACCGTACTGCCAGCCTTGGTCTACAGTAGACTTTTAGGGCCCAAAACACGAATCATTTTTAAATTTTCATTATTCTCATATATGCTATTTCAAAGAGAAAATGAAATGTTATAGATTTCGGTGCCTTCTCGCAAGCCTCGATGGCGCAGTAGGCAGCGCGTGATTCTCATAATCTCAAGTCGTGAGCTTAATCCTCACTCAGCAAAGGTTACGATTACTTTAGTTTTACGCATATAATTTGAGAGAGGGGGGGAGAGAGGGAAGCTAAAAGTTTCTTTTTGAGTATGCTACAGCCTCTAATAATCTTTTTTCTAAACATACAGTCAAGTCTAGCTTTTTTTGCATCTTCCTGCGGTTGAGCCCGAATGGCGCGGTATGCAGTACGTGAGTCTCACATTCTCGAGTTCGTCAGTTCGATCCCCACTCGGGGCAGGTTTCGTTTAATATAGTTTTATGCATAAAAATTATAATCGTCTTTATTTTAATTATATAGACGAAATATTAATCAGTTTCTTCGGACAATCTTTTTAACTATAATGTGGACACGCAGTTCTCTTCCGAAATTTTCCTGTTGACGGAGTGGCCGATTGGTCGGCGGCGCTGCGTTCAGGTTGCAGATTTTCCTGTAGGCGTGGGTTCGAACCCCACTTCTGTCGTTCATCTTTCAAGGTTTATTCGTGAAGAAGGATTTACAATTTATCAGTCGTTATAGTTGACCACAGTTAATCCTTTTCTTAATTTACAGCTAAAATGCTTCTGAACATATTGAACAAAAACGTGAACCACGAGATTTAAATTTTCATCATTCGCATATATGCTATTTCAAAGAGAAAATGAAATGTTATAGATTTCGGTGCCTTCTCGCATGCCTCGATGGCGCAGTAGGCAGCGCGTGATTCTCATAATCTCAAGTCGTGAGCTTAATCCTCACTCAGCAAAGGTTACGATTACTTTAGTTTTACGCATAAAAATTACAGTCGTCTTTATTTTAATTATATAGACGAAAAATTAATTTGTTTATTTGAATAACCTGTTTAACAAATGATGTAGACATGCTGTTTTCTCCGAATGTTTCCCGCTTTCAGAATGGCCGAGTGGTCTAAGGCGCTGCGATCAGGTCGCAGTCTCCTCTGGAGGCGTGGGTTCGAACCCCACTTCTGTCACTCATCTTTACATTTTATCAAGAGATATCGTGGACTGCATTTAATCCTTTTCTTAATTTGCAGCAGGAATTTTTCTGAACTTATTGAACGAAAACGTGAACCACAAGATTTAAATTTTCATCACTCGCATATACGCTAATTCAAGAGAAAATGAAATGCTATAGATTTCGGTGCCTTCTAGCGTGCCTCGATGGCGCAGTAGGCAGCGTGTGAGTCTCATAATCTCAAGGTCGTGATTTCGATCCTCACTCGGGGCATTGTTTCTTTTGTCGAGTAGGTCGAACAATCATAGAGTCAGGCTGCAGTAAACTTTTAAGGCCCAAAACACGAATCATTTTTAATCGCCTACCATTATTCTTTACATTTTCTAAAGTAAATACCCAAAAGATAACGAGATTTGCTCCGTCTAAAGGTTTATATATATATAGAGATAGAAGGGGGGAAAGGGAAGATAACAGTTCTTTTTGAGTAAGATACAGTCACGAATAATTTTTTTCTTACACACAGTCAAGTCTAGCATTATTATCATCTCCATGCGGCCTCGCCCCGGTGGCGCAGTAGGCAGCGCGTGAGTCTCATGATTTCAAAGTCGTGAGTTGAACACTCACTTGGCAAAGGTTTCGATTACTGTAGTTTTACGCAAAAAAATTATAGTCGTCTGTATTTTAATTACATCGACGAAAAATTAATCTGTTTCTTTGAATAACCTGTTTAACAAAAGGTTACGACATTCTTTTTTCTTCCTAATATTTCCCGCTGGCAGAGTGCCGAGTGGTCTAAGGCGCTGCGTTCAGGTCGCAGTCTCTCTTTGGAGACGTGGGTTCTAACCCCAATACTGTCATTCATATCCACGATTTATCACGCGTTATTGTGGACCGCATTTAATCCTTTTCTAATTTGTAGCAAAAATGTATCTGAACATATTGAACGTAAACGGGAACCACGAGATTTAAATTTTCATCCTTCGCATATATGCTGATTCAAGAGAGAATAAAATGTTGTAGATTTCGATGCCTTCTCGCATGCCTCGATGGCGCAGTAGGCAGCGCGTGAGTCTCATAATCTCAAGGTCGTGAGTTCGATCCTCACTCGAGGCATTGACTCTTTTTTCGAGATTCGCGAACAATCATTGAGTCAGGCTACAGTAGAGTTTTAAGGCCCAAAACACGGATCATTTTTAAACGCCTAAGATCGTTCTTCACATTTTGTAATGTAAATACCCAAAAGATTGCGAGATTTGTTCTGTCTTAAGGTATAGAGTGAGAGAGAGGGGGGGAGGGAAGCTAACACCTTTTTGAGTATGCTACAGCCTCGAATATTTTTTTCAAACATACGATCATATCTAGCATATTTTGCGTCTTCCTGTGGTCGAGCCCCGATGGCGCGGATGGGGAACGCGTGAATCTCACTTTATCAAGGTCGTAAGTTCGATTTATATAGGTGAAAAATTAATTTGTTTATTTGAATAACTTGTTTAACAACTGATATGGACATGCTGTTTTCTCCGAACGTTTCCCGCTGGCCGAATGGCCGAGTGGTCTAAGGCGCTGCGTTCAGGTCGCAGTCTCCTCTGGAGGCGTGGGTTCGAACCCCACTTCTGTGATTCATCTTTACACTTTATCAAGAGTCATTGTGGACTGCATTTAATCCTTTTCTTAATTTGAAGCAGGAATTTTTCTGAACTTATTGAACGAAAACGTGAACCACGAGATTCAAATTTTCATCACTCACATATACGCTAATTCAAGACAAAATGATATGTTATAGATTTCGGTCTCTTCTCGCGTGCCTTGATGGCGCAGTAGGCAGCGCGTGAGTCTCATAATCTCAGGGTCGTGAGTTCGACCCTCACTCGGGGAATAGTTTCTTTTGTCGAGAACGTCGAACAATCAAAGAGTCAGGCTACAATAGAATTTTAAGGCCCAAAACACGGATCATTTTGTAAACGCCTACGATCGTTCTTTACATTTTGTAATGTAAATACCCGAAAGATTGCGAGATTTGTTCCGTCTTTAGGTATAGAGTGAGAGAGAAAGGGAAAGGTAAGCTAACAGTTCTTTTTGAGTAAGCTACAGCCACGAATAATTTTTTTTTACACACCGTCTTGTGTAGACGAAAAATTAATTTGTTTATTTGAATAACTTGTTTAACAACTGATATGGACATGCTGTTTTCTCCGAATGTTTCCCGCTGGCCGAATGGCCGAGTGGTCTAAGGCGCTGCGCTCAGGTCGCAGTTTCCTCTGGAGGCGTGGGTTCGATCCCCACTTCTGTGATTCATCTTCACATTTTATCAAGAGTTATTGTGGACTGCATTTAATCCTTTTCTTAATTTGCAGCAGGAATTTTTCTGAACTTATTGAACGAAAACGTGAACCACGAGATTTAAATTTTCATCACTCACATATACGCTAATTCAAGACAAAATGATATGCTATAGATTTCGGTCTCTTCTCGCCTGCCTCGATGGCGCAGTAGGCAGCGCGTGAGTCTCATAATCTCAAGGTCGTGAGTTCGATCCTCACTCGGGGCATAGTTTCTTTTGTCGAGATCGTCGAACAATCATAGAGTCAGTCTACAGCCCGAACGTACCAACATCTTTACATTCTGATGTTTCTGCTCTGATAATTCTACGTGTCAGAGTACAAACAAAACATAATAGCGTTGGTTACTGGTTAACTTAGTTGCATAGTTGGTGAGGGGGAGAGAGTTTTTAATTTAATTTCCATAAAATTTCCGCACGCTTGCGTTGCGCAATATTTTCCCCGATTAATTTTGTATATTTCGTTGCATTAAGCTTTTAAAGTAAGAATTTTTATTCAATTTTACAAAAATTTCAGCGAGCTTCCGGCGCAAAGATGCATTTTTCTGACTGGTAATGTTTATTTCACTCTTAAAACATGTATTTTTGTTTCGTTCTCGATAAAATTTTGCGCGCCTCCGGCACCCTGGGCTTTTTTTAAATTTGAAAGTCTATGTTTGCATGTTGAAAAAAAATGTGCTCCCCCCAAATTATTTTTCTGGATCCGCCATTGTAGTCGGCATATACGAGGCAGCGCGTGAGTCTCTTAATCTCAAGGTCGTGAGTTCGATCCTCACTCGAGGCATAGCTTCTTTTGTCGAGATTCTCGAAAAAATCATAGAGTCAGGCTACAGTAGAATTTTAAGGCCCAAAACACGGATCATTTTTTAAACGCCTACGATCGTTCTTTACATTTTGTAATGTAAATACTCGAAAAATGGCGAGATTTGTTCCGTCTTTAGGTATAGAGTGAGAGAGAGGGGGAGAGGGAAGCTAAAAGTTCTTTTTGAGTATGCTACAGCCTCTGAAAATCTTTTTTCTAACATACAGTCAAGTCTAGCTTTTTTGCATCTTCCTGGGGTTGAGCCCGAATGGCGCGGTATGCAGTACGTGAGTCTCACATTCTCGAGTTCGTCAGTTCGATCCCCACTCGGGGCAGGTTTCGTTTATTATAGTTTTATGCATAAAAATTATAATCGTCTTCATTTTAATTATATAGACGAAATATTAATCAGTTTCTTCGAACAATCTTTTTAACTATAATGTGGACACGCAGTTTTCTGCCGAAATTTTCCCGTTGACGGAGTGGCCGATTGGTCGGCGGCGCTGCGTTCAGGTTGCAGATTTTCCTGTAGGCGTGGGTTCGAACCCCACTTCTGTCGTTCATCTTTCAAGGTTTATTCGTGAAGAAGGATTTACAATTTATCATTCGTCATAGTTGACCACATTTGCTCCTTTTCTTAATTTACAGCTAAAATGCTTCTGAACATATTGAACAAAAACGTGAACCACGAGATTTAAATTTTCATCATTCGCATATATGCTATTTCAAAGAGAAAATGAAATGTTATAGATTTCGGTGCCTTCTCGCATGCCTCGATGGCGCAGTAGGCAGCGCGTGATTCTCATAATCTCAAGTCGTGAGCTTAATCCTCACTCAGCAAAGGTTACGATTACTTTAGTTTTACGCATAAAAATTACAGTCGTCTTTATTTTAATTATATAGACGAAAAATTAATTTGTTTATTTTAATAACTTGTTTAACAAATGATGTGGATATGCTGTTTCCTCCGAACGTTTCCCGCTGGCAGAATGGCCGAGTTGTATACGGCACTGCGTTCAGGTCACAGTCTCCTTTGGAGGCGTAAGTTCGAACCCTGCTTTCGTCATTCATCTTTACATTTTATCAAGAGATATCGTGGACTGCATTTAATCCTTTTTCTTAATTTGCAGCAGGAATTTTTCTGAACTTATTGAACGAAAACGTGAACCACAAGATTTAAATTTTCATCACTCGCATATACGCTAATTCAAGAGAAAATGAAATGCTATAGATTTCGGTGCCTTCTAGCGTGCCTCGATGGCGCAGTAGGCAGCGTGTGAGTCTCATAATCTCAAGGTCGTGATTTCGATCCTCACTCGGGGCATTGTTTCTTTTGTCGAGTAGGTCGAACAATCATAGAGTCAGGCTGCAGTAAACTTTTAAGGCCCAAAAACACGAATCATTTTTAAACGCCTACCATTATTCTTTACATTTTCTAAAGTAAATACCCAAAAGATAACGAGATTTGCTCCGTCTAAAGGTATATATATATATAGAGATAGAAGGGGGGAAAGGGAAGCTAACAGTTCTTTTTTGAGTAAGATATAGCCACGAATAATTTTTTTCTTACACACAGTCAAGTCTAGCATTATTATCATCTCCATGCGGCCTCGCCCCGGTGGCGCAGTAGGCAGCGCGTGAGTCTCATGATTGCAAAGTCGTGAGTTGAACACTCACTTGGCGAAGGTTTCGATTACTGTAGTTTTACGCATAAAAATTATAGTCGTCTGTATTTTAATTACATCGACGAAAAATTAATCTGTTTCTTTCAATAACCTGTTTAACAAAAGATGAGGACATTCTTTTTTCTTCCTAATGTTTCCCGCTGGCAGAGTGGCCGAGTGGTCTAAGGCGCTGCGTTCAGGCCGCAGTCTCCTCTGGAGGCGTGGGTTCGTTCCCCGCTTCTGTAATTCATCTTTACATTTTATCAAGAGTTATTGTGGACTGCATTTAATCCTTTTCTTAATTTGCAGCAGGAATTTTTCTGAACTTATTGAACGAAAACGTGAACCACGAGATTTAAATTTTCATCACTCACATATACGCTAATTCAAGACAAAATGATATGCTATACATTTCGGTCTCTTCTCGCGTGCCTCGATGGCGCAGTAGGCAGCGCGTGAGTCTCATAATCTCAAGGTCGTGAGTTCGATCCTCACTCGGGGCATAGTTTCTTTTGTCGAGATCGTCGAACAATCATAGAGTCAGTCTACAGTAGACTTTTAAGGCCCAAAACACGAATCATTTTTAAACGCCTCCCATTGTTCTTCACATTTTGTAAAGTGAATACCCAAAAGATTTCATGATTTGTTCCGTCTTGAGGTATATATATATATATATATATAGAGGAGGGAAAAGGAAGCTAATAGTTATTTTTAAGTAAGCTACAGCCTCGAATAATCTTTTTTCTAACACACAATCAAGTCTAGCATTATTATCCCCTCCCTGCGGCCTCGCCCTGTTGGCGCAGTAGGCAGAGCGAGAGTCTCGTAATCTGAGAGCCGTGAGTTCAATCATCACTCGGCGAAGATTTGGATTGCTGTAGTTTTATGCATAAAAATTATAGTCGTCTGTGTTTCATTAAATAGACGTAAAATTTATCTGTTTCTCTGGATAAACTGTATAACAAATGATCCTTTTCTTAATTTGCAGCAAAAATCTTTCTGAACATATTAAACGAAAACTTGAACCACGAGATTTAAATTTTCATCATTCGCATATATGCTAATTCAAGAGAAAATAAAATGTTATAGATTTTCGATGCCTTCGCGCATGCCTCGATGGCGCAGTAGGCAGCGCGTGAGTCTCATAATCTCAAGGTCGTGAGTTCGATCCTCACTCGGGGCACAGTTTCTTTTGTCGAGATCGTCGAACAATCATAGAGTCAGGCTACAGGAGAATTTTAAGGCCCAAAACACGGATCATTTTTTTTTTACGCCTACGATCGTTCTTCACATTTTGTAATGTAAATACCCAAAAGATTGCGAGATTTGTTCCGTCTTAAGGTATAGAGTGAGAGTGAGGGGGGGAAAGGGAAGCTAACATATTTTTGAGTATGCTACAGCCTCGAATATTTTTTTTTTCAAATATACGGTCATGTCTAGCATTTTTTGCATCTTCCTGCGGTCGAGCCCCGATGGCGCGGAGGGCAGCGCGTGAATCTCACTTTCTCAAGGTCGTAAGTTCGATCCTCACTCGGGGCAGGATTCGTTTATTATAGTTTTATGCATAAAAAATCACAGTCGTCTTTATTTTAATTATATAGACGAAAAATTAATTTGTTTATTTTAATAACTTGTTTAAACAACTGATGTGGACATGCTGTTTTCTCCAAATGTTTCCCGCTGGCAGAATGACCGAGTGGTCTAAGGCGCTGCGTTCCGGTCGCAGTCTCCTCTGGAGGCGTGGGGTCCTAACCCCAATTCTGTCATTCGTATCCACGATTTATCACGCGTTATTCTGGACCGCATTTAACCCTTTTCTAATTTGTAGCAAAAATGTATCTGAACATATTGAACGTAAACGGGAACCACGAGATTTAAATTTTCATCATTCGCATATATGCTGATTCAAGAGAGAATAAAATGTTGTAGATTTCGATGCCTTCTGGCATGCCTCGATGGTGCAGTAGGCAGCGCGTGAGTCTCATAATCTCAAGGTCGTGAGTTCGATCCTCTCTCGAGGCATTGATTCTTTTGTCGAGATTCGCGAACAATCATTGAGTCAGGCTACAGTAGAGTTTTAAGGCCCAAAACACGGATCATTTTTAAACGTCTAAGATCGTTCTTCACATTTTGTAATGTAAATACCCAAAAGATTGCGAGATTTGTTCTGTCTTAAGGTATAGAGTGAGAGAGAGGGGGGGAGGGAAGCTAACACCTTTTTGAGTATGCTAAAGCCTCGAATATTTTTTTTCAAACATACGATCATATCTAGCATTTTTTGCGTCTTCCTGTGGTCGAGCCCCGATAGCGCGGATGGGGAACGCATGAATCTCACTTTCTCAAGGTCGTAAGTTCGATCCTCACTCGGGGCAGGTTTCTTTTATTATAGTTTTATGCATAAAAATTACAGTCGTCTTTATTTTAATTATATAGACGAAAAATTAATTTGTATATTTGAATAACTTGTTTAACAACTGATATGGACATGCTGTTTTCTCCGAACGTTTCCCGCTGGCCGAATGGCCGAGTGGTCTAAGGCGCTGCGTTCAGGTCGCAGTCTCCTCTGGAGGCGTGGGTTCGAACCCCACTTCTGTGATTCATCTTTACATTTTATCAAGAGTTATTGTGGACTGCATTTAATCCTTTTCTTAGTTTGCAGCAGGAATTTTTCTGAACTTATTGAACTAAAACGTGATCCACGAGATTTAAATTTTCATCACTCACATATACGCTAATTCAAGACAAAATGATATGCTATAGATTTCGGTCCCTTCTCGCGTGCCTCGATGGCGCAGTAGGCAGCGCGTGAGTCTCATAATCTCAAGGTCGTGAGTTCGATCCTCACTCGGGGCATAGTTTCTTTTGTCGAGATCGTCGAACAATCTTAGAGTCAGGCTACAATAGAATTTTAAGGCCCAAAACACGGATCCTTTTGTAAACGCCTACGATCGTTCATTACATTTTGTAATGTAAATACCCGAAAGATTGCGAGATTTGTTCCGTCTTTAGGTATAGAGTGAGAGAGAGGGGGAAAGGGAAGCTAACAGTTTTTTTTGAGTAAGCTACAGCCACGAATAATTTTTTTTTACACACCGTCTTGTGTAGACGAAAAATTAATTTGTTTATTTGAATATCTTGTTTAACAACTGATATGGACATGCTGTTCTCTCCGAATGTTTCCCGCTGGCCGAATGGCCGAGTGGTCTAAGGCGCTGCGTTCAGGCCGCAGTCTCCTCTGGAGGCGTGGGTTCGTTCCCCGCTTCTGTGATTCATCTTTACATTTTATCAAGAGTTATTGTGGACTGCATTTAATCCTTTTCTTAATTTGCAGCAGGAATTTTTCTGAACTTATTGAACGAAAACGTGAACCACGAGATTTAAATTTTCATCACTCACATATACGCTAATTCAAGACAAAATGATATGCTATAGATTTCGGTCTCTTCTCGCGTGCCTCGATGGCGCAGTAGGCAGCGCGTGAGTCTCATAATCTCAAGGTCGTGAGTTCGATCCTCACTCGGGGCATAGTTTCTTTTGTCGAGATCGTCGAACAATCATAGAGTCAGTCTACAGTAGACTTTTAAGGCCCAAAACACGAATCATTTTTAAACGCCTCCCATTGTTCTTCACATTTTGTAAAGTGAATACCCAAAAGATTTCATGATTTGTTCCGTCTTGAGGTATATATATATATATATATATATATATATATAGAGGAGGGAAAAGGAAGCTAATAGTTATTTTTAAGTAAGCTACAGCCTCGAATAATCTTTTTTCTAACACACAATCAAGTCTAGCATTATTATCCCCTCCCTGCGGCCTCGCCCTGTTGGCGCAGTAGGCAGAGCGAGAGTCTCGTAATCTGAGAGCCGTGAGTTCAATCATCACTCGGCGAAGATTTGGATTGCTGTAGTTTTATGCATAAAAATTATAGTCGTCTGTGTTTCATTAAATAGACGTAAAATTTATCTGTTTCTCTGGATAAACTGTATAACAAATGATCCTTTTCTTAATTTGCAGCAAAAATCTTTCTGAACATATTAAACGAAAACTTGAACCACGAGATTTAAATTTTCATCATTCGCATATATGCTAATTCAAGAGAAAAATAAAAATGTTATAGATTTCGATGCCTTCGCGCATGCCTCGATGGCGCAGTAGGCAGCGCGTGAGTCTCATAATCTCAAGGTCGTGAGTTCGATCCTCACTCGGGGCACAGTTTCTTTTGTCGAGATCGTCGAACAATCATAGAGTCAGGCTACAGGAGAATTTTAAGGCCCAAAACACGGATCATTTTTTAAACGCCTACGATCGTTCTTCACATTTTGTAATGTAAATACCCAAAAGATTGCGAGATTTGTTCCGTCTTAAGGTATAGAGTGAGAGTGAGGGGGAGGGAAAGGGAAGCTAACATATTTTTTGAGTATGCTACAGCCTCGAATATTTTTTTTTTCAAATATACGGTCATGTCTAGCATTTTTTGCATCTTCCTGCGGTCGAGCCCCGATGGCGCGGAGTAGGCAGCGCGTGAATCTCACTTTCTCAAGGTCGTAAGTTTCGATCCTCACTCGGGGCAGGATTCGTTTATTATAGTTTTATGCATAAAAATCACAGTCGTCTTTATTTTAATTATATAGACGAAAAATTAATTTGTTTATTTTAATAACTTGTTTAACAACTGATGTGGACATGCTGTTTTCTCCCAAATGTTTCCCGCTGGCAGAATGACCGAGTGGTCTAAGGCGCTGCGTTCAGGTCGCAGTCTCCTCTGGAGGCGTGGGTTCTAACCCCAATTCTGTCATTCGTATCCACGATTTATCACGCGTTATTGTGGACCGCATTTAAACCCTTTTCTAATTTGTAGCAAAAAATGTATCTGAACATATTGAACGTAAACGGGGAACCACGAGATTTAAATTTTTATCATTCGCATATATGCTGATTCAAGAGAGAATAAAATGTTGTAGATTTCGATGCCTTCTCGCATGCCTCGATGGTGCAGTAGGCAGCGCGTGAGTCTCATAATCTCAAGGTCGTGAGTTCGATCCTCACTCGAGGCATTGATTCTTTTGTCGAGATTCGCGAACAATCATTGAGTCAGGCTACAGTAGAGTTTTAAGGCCCAAAACACGGATCATTTTTAAACGCCTAAGATCGTTCTTCACATTTTGTAATGTAAATACCCAAAAGATTGCGAGATTTGTTCTGTCTTAAGGTATAGAGTGAGAGAGAGGGGGGCAGGGAAGCTAACACCTTTTTGAGTATGCTACAGCCTCGAATATTTTTTTTCAAACATACGATCATATCTAGCATTTTTTGCGTCTTCCTGTGGTCGAGCCCCGATAGCGCGGATGGGGAACGCATGAATCTCACTTTCTCAAGGTCTTAAGTTCGATCCTCACTCGGGGCAGGTTTCTTTTATTATAGTTTTATGCATAAAAATTACAGTCGTCTTTATTTTAATTATATAGACGAAAAATTAATTTGTATATTTGAATAACTTGTTTAACAACTGATATGGACATGCTGTTTTCTCCGAACGTTTCCCGCTGGCCGAATGGCCGAGTGGTCTAAGGCGCTGCGTTCAGGTCGCAGTCTCCTCTGGAGGCGTGGGTTCTGTGATTCATCTTTACATTTTATCAAGAGTTATTGTGGACTGCATTTAATCCTTTTCTTAGTTTGCAGCAGGAATTTTTCTGAACTTATTGAACTAAAACGTGAACCACGAGATTTAAAATTTTCATCACTCACATATACGCTAATTCAAGACAAAATGATATGCTATAGATTTCGGTCTCTTCTTCTCGCGTGCCTCGATGGCGCAGTAGGCACCGCGTGAGTCTCATAATCTCAAGGTCGTGAGTTCGATCCTCACTCGGGGCATAGTTTCTTTTGTCGAGATCGTCGAACAATCATAGAGTCAGGCTACAATAGAATTTTAAGGCCCAAAACACACGGATCCTTTTGTAAACGCCTACGATCGTTCATTACATTTTGTAATGTAAATACCCGAAAGATTGCGAGATTTGTTCCGTCTTTAGGTATAGAGTGAGAGAGAGGGGGAAAGGGAAGCTAACAGTTTTTTTTTGAGTAAGCTACAGCCACGAATAATTTTTTTTTTTTACACACCGTCTTGTGTAGACGAAAAAAATTAATTGGTTTATTTGAATATCTTGTTTAACAACTGATATGGACATGCTGTTCTCTCCGAATGTCTCCCGCTGGCCGAAATGGCCGAGTGGTCTAAGGCGCTGCGTTCAGGTCGCAGTCTCCTCTGGAGGCGTGGGTTCGTTCCCCGCTTCTGTGATTCATCTTTACATTTTATCAAGAGTTATTGTGGACTGCATTTAATCCTTTTCTTAATTTGCAGCAGGAATTTTTCTGAACTTATTGAACGAAAAACGTCAACCACGAGATTTAAATTTTTCATCACTCACATATACGCTAATTCAAGACAAAATGATATGCTATAGATTTCGGTCTCTTCTCGCGTGCCTCGATGGCGCAGTAGGCAGCGCGTGAGTCTCATAATCTCAAGGTCGTGAGTTCGATCCTCACTGGGGGCATAGTTTCTTTTGCCGCGATCGTCGAATAATCATAGAGGTCAGTCTAAAGTAGATTTTGAAGGCCCAAAACACGAATCATTTTTAAACGCCTCCCATTGTTCTTCACATTTTGTAAAGTGAATACCCAAAAGATTTCATGATTTGTTCCGTCTTGAGGTATATATATATATATATATATATAGAGGAGGGAAAAGGAAGCTAATAGTTATTTTTAAGTAAGCTACAGCCTCGAATAATCTTCTTTCTAACACACAATCAAGTCTAGCATTATTATCCTCTCTCTGCGGCCTCGCCCTGTTGGCGCAGTAGGCAGCGCGAGAGTCTCGTAATCTCAGAGCCGCGAGTTCAATCATCACTCGGCGACGATTTGGATTGCTGTAGTTTTATGCATAAAAATTACATTCGTCATTGTTTTCATTATATAGACGAAAAATTTATCTGTTTCTTTGGATAAACTGTTTAACAAATGATCCTTTTCTTAATTTGCAGCAAAAATCTTTCTGAACATATTGAACGAAAACTTGAAACACGAGATTTAAATTTTCATCATTCGCATATATGCTGAATCAAGAGAAAATAAAATGTTATAGATTTCGATGCCTTCGCGCATGCCTCGATGGCGCAGTAGGCAGCGCGTGAGTCTCATAATCTCAAGGTCGTGAGTTCGATCCTCACTCGGGGCACAGTTTCTTTTGTCGAGATCGTCGAACAATCATAGAGTCAGGCTACAGTTGACTTTTAAGGCCCAAAAACACACGGATCCTTTTGTAAACGCCTACGATCGTTCATTACATTTTGTAATGTAAATACCCGAAAGATTGCGAGATTTGTTCCGTCTTTAGGTATAGAGTGAGAGAGAGGGGGAAAGGGAAGCTAACAGTTTTTTTTGAGTAAGCTACAGCCACGAATAATTTTTTTTTACACACCGTCTTGTGTAGACGAAAAATTAATTTGTTTATTTGAATATCTTGTTTAACAACTGATATGGACATGCTGTTCTCTCCGAATGTCTCCCGCTGGCCGAATGGCCGAGTGGTCTAAGGCGCTGCGTTCAGGTCGCAGTCTCCTCTGGAGGCGTGGGTTCGTTCCCCGCTTCTGTGATTCATCTTTACATTTTATCAAGAGTTATTGTGGACTGCATTTAATCCTTTTCTTAATTTGCAGCAGGAATTTTTCTGAACTTATTGAACGAAAACGTCAACCACGAGATTTAAATTTTCATCACTCACATATACGCTAATTCAAGACAAAATGATATGCTATAGATTTCGGTCTCTTCTCGCGTGCCTCGATGGCGCGGTAGGCAGCGCGTGAGTCTCATAATCTCAGGGTCGTGAGTTCGATCCTCACTCGGGGCATAGTTTCTTTTGTCGAGATCGTCGAACAATCATAGAGTCAGTCTACAGTAGACTTTTAAGGCCCAAAACACGAATCATTTTTAAACGCCTCCCATTGTTCTTCACATTTTGTAAAGTGAATACCCAAAAGATTTCATGATTTGTTCCGTCTTGAGGTATATATATATATATATATATATATATAGAGGAGGGAAAAGGAAGCTAATAGTTATTTTTGGGTAAGCTACAGCCTCGAATAATCTTTTTTCTAACACACAATCAAGTCTAGCATTATTATCCCCTCCCTGCGGCCTCGCCCTGTTGGCGCAGTAGGCAGAGCGAGAGTCTCGTAATCTGAGAGCCGTGAGTTCAATCATCACTCGGCGAAGATTTGGATTGCTGTAGTTTTATGCATAAAAATTATAGTCGTCTGTGTTTCATTGAATAGACGTAAAATTTATCTGTTTCTCTGGATAAACTGTATAACAAATGATCCTTTTCTTAATTTGCAGCAAAAATCTTTCTGAACATATTAAACGAAAACTTGAACCACGAGATTTAAATTTTCATCATTCGCATATATGCTAATTCAAGAGAAAAATAAAATGTTATAGATTTCGATGCCTTCGCGCATGCCTCGATGGCGCAGTAGGCAGCGCGTGAGTCTCATAATCTCAAGGTCGTGAGTTCGATCCTCACTCGGGGCACAGTTTCTTTTGTCGAGATCGTCGAACAATCATAGAGTCAGGCTACAGGAGAATTTTAAGGCCCAAAACACGGATCATTTTTTTTAAACGCCTACGATCGTTCTTCACATTTTGTAATGTAAATACCCAAAAGATTGCGAGATTTGTTCCGTCTTAAGGTATAGAGTGAGAGTGAGGGGGGAAAGGGAAGCTAACATATTTTTTGAGTATGCTACAGCCTCGAATATTTTTTTTTTCAAATATACGGTCATGTCTAGCATTTTTTGCATCTTCCTGCGGTCGAGCCCCGATGGCGCGGAGGGCAGCGCGTGAATCTCACTTTCTCAAGGTCGTAAGTTCGATCCTCACTCGGGGCAGGATTCGTTTATTATAGTTTTATGCATAAAAATCACAGTCGTCTTTATTTTAATTATATAGACGAAAAATTAATTTGTTTATTTTAATAACTTGTTTAACAACTGATGTGGACATGCTGTTTTCTCCAAATGTTTCCCGCTGGCAGAATGACCGAGTGGTCTAAGGCGCTGCGTTCAGGTCGCAGTCCTCTGGAGGCGTGGGTTCGAACCCCACTTCTGTCATTCATCTTTACATTTTATCAAGAGTTATTGTGGACTGCATTTAATCCTTTTCTTAATTTGCAGCAGGAATTTTTCTGAACTTATTGAACGAAAACGTGAACCACAAGATTTAAATTTTCATCACTCGCATATACGCTAATTCAAGAGAGAAAATGAAATGCTATAGATTTCGGTGCCTTCTCGCGTGCCTCGATGGCGCAGTAGGCAGCGTGTGAGTCTCATAATCTCAAGGTCGTGATTTCGATCCTCACTCGGGGCATTGTTTCTTTTGTCGAGTAGGTCGAACAATCAATCATAGAGTCAGGCTGCAGTAAACTTTTAAGGCCCAAAACACGAATCATTTTTAAACGCCTACCATTATTCTTTACATTTTCTAAAGTAAATACCCAAAAGATAACGAGATTTGCTCCGTCTAAAGGTATATATATATAGAGATAGAAGGGGGAAAGGGAAGCTAACAGTTCTTTTTGAGTAAGATATAGCCACGAATAATTTTTTTCTTACACACAGTCAAGTCTAGCATTATTATCATCTCCATGCGGCCTCGCCCCGGTGGCGCAGTAGGCAGCGCGTGAGTCTCATGATTTCAAAGTCGTGAGTTGAACACTCACTTGGCGAAGGTTTCGATTACTGTAGTTTTACGCATAAAAATTATAGTCGTCTGTATTTTAATTACATCGACGAAAAATTAATCTGTTTCTTTCAATAACCTGTTTAACAAAAGATGAGGACATTCTTTTTTCTTCCTAATGTTTCCCGCTGGCAGAGTGGCCGAGTGGTCTAAGGCGCTGCGTTCAGGTCGCATAGTCTCCTCTGGAGGCGTGGGTTCTAACCCCAATTCTGTCATTCGTATCCACAATTTATCACGCGTTATTGTGGACCGCATTTAACCCTTTTCTAATTTGTAGCAAAAATGTATCTGAACATATTGAACGTAAACGGGAACCCCAAGATTTAAATTTTCATCATTCGCATATATGCTGATTCAAGAGAGAATAAAATGTTGTAGATTTCGATGCCTTCTCGCATGACTCGATGGCGCAGTAGGCAGCGCGTGAGTCTCATAATCTCAAGGTCGTGAGTTCGATCCTCACTCGGGGCATAGTTTCTTTTGTCGAGATCGTCGAACAATCATAGAGTCAGGCTACAATAGAATTTTAAGGCCCAAAACACGGATCCTTTTGTAAACGCCTACGATCGTTCGTTACATTTTGTAATGTAAATACCCGAAAGATTGCGAGATTTGTTCCGTCTTTAGGTATAGAGTGAGAGAGAGGGGGAAAGGGAAGCTAACAGTTTTTTTTGAGTAAGCTACAGCCACGAATAATTTTTTTTTACACACCGTCTTGTGTAGACGAAAAATTAATTTGTTTATTTGAATATCTTGTTTAACAACTGATATGGACATGCTGTTCTCTCCGAACGTTTCCCGCTGGCCGAATGGCCAAGTGGTCTAAGGCGCTGCGTTCAGGTCGCAGTCTCCTCTGGAGGCGTGGGTTCGTTCCCCACTTCTGTGATTCATCTTTACATTTTATCAAGAGTTATTGTGGACTGCATTTAATCCTTTTCTTAATTTGCAGCAGGAATTTTTCTGAACTTATTGAACGAAAACGTGAACCACAAGATTTAAAATTTTCATCACTCGCATATATACGCTAATTCAAGAGAAAATGAAATGCTATAGATTTCGGTGCCTTCTAGCGTGCCTCGATGGCGCAGTAGGCAGCGTGTGAGTCTCATAATCTCAAGGTCGTGATTTCGATCCTCACTCGGGGCATTGTTTCTTTTGTCGAGTAGGTCGAACAATCATAGGGGAGTCAGGCTGCAGTAAAATTTTAAGGCCCAAAACACGAATCATTTTTAAAACGCCTACCATTATTCTTTACATTTTCTAAAGTAAATACCCAAAAGATAACGAGATTTGCTCCGTCTAAAGGTATATATATATAGAGATAGAAGGGGGAAAGGGAAGCTAACAGTTCTTTTTGAGTAAGATATAGCCACGAATAATTTTTTTCTTACACACAGTCAAGTCTAGCATTATTATCATCTCCATGCGGCCTCGCCCCAGTGGCGCAGTAGGCAGCGCGTGAGTCTCATGATTGCAAAGTCGTGAGTTGAACACTCACTTGGCGAAGGTTTCGATTACTGTAGTTTTACGCATAAAAATTATAGTCGTCTGTATTTTAATTACATCGACGAAAAATTAATCTGTTTCTTTCAATAACCTGTTTAACAAAAGATGAGGACATTCTTTTTTCTTCCTAATGTTTCCCGCTGGCAGAGTGGCCGAGTGGTCTAAGGCGCTGCGTTCAGGCCGCAGTCTCCTCTGGAGGCGTGGGTTCGTTCCCCGCTTCTGTAATTCATCTTTACATTTTATCAAGAGTTATTGTGGACTGCATTTAATCCTTTTCTTAATTTGCAGCAGGAATTTTTCTGAACTTATTGAACGAAAACGTGAACCACGAGATTTAAATTTTCATCACTCACATATACGCTAATTCAAGACAAAATGATATGCTATACATTTCGGTCTCTTCTCGCGTGCCTCGATGGCGCAGTAGGCAGCGCGTGTGAGTCTCATAATCTCAAGGTCGTGAGTTCGATCCTCACTCGGGGCATAGTTTCTTTTGTCGAGATCGTCGAACAATCATAGAGTCAGTCTACAGTAGACTTTTAAGGCCCAAAACACGAATCATTTTTTAAACGCCTCCCATTGTTCTTCACATTTTGTAAAGTGAATACCCAAAAGATTTCATGATTTGTTCCGTCTTGAGGTATATATATATATATATATATAGAGGAGGGAAAAAGGAAGCTAATAGTTATTTTTAAGTAAGCTACAGCCTCGAATAATCTTTTTTCTAACACACAATCAAGTCTAGCATTATTATCCCCTCCCTGCGGCCTCGCCCTGTTGGCGCAGTAGGCAGAGCGAGAGTCTCGTAATCTGAGAGCCGTGAGTTCAATCATCACTCGGCGAAGATTTGGATTGCTGTAGTTTTATGCATAAAAAAAATTATAGTCGTCTGTGTTTCATTAAATAGACGTAAAATTTATCTGTTTCTCTGGATAAACTGTATAACAAATGATCCTTTTCTTAATTTGCAGCAAAAATCTTTTGAACATATTAAACGAAAACTTGAACCACGAGATTTAAATTTTTCATCATTCGCATATATGCTAATTCAAGAGAAAATAAAATGTTATAGATTTCGATGCCTTCGCGCATGCCTCGATGGCGCAGTAGGCAGCGCGTGAGTCTCATAATCTCAAGGTCGTGAGTTCGATCCTCACTCGGGGCACAGTTTCTTTTGTCGAGATCGTCGAACAATCATAGAGTCAGGCTACAGGAGAATT
This sequence comes from Styela plicata, assembly GCA_963675895.2. Taxonomy (NCBI): domain Eukaryota; kingdom Metazoa; phylum Chordata; class Ascidiacea; order Stolidobranchia; family Styelidae; genus Styela; species Styela plicata. The sequence goes on along the minus strand of OZ023144.1, from coordinate 13,514,268 downwards.
TTAAGGCCCAAAACACGGATCATTTTTTAAACGCCTACGATCGTTCTTCACATTTTGTAATGTAAATACCCAAAAGATTGCGAGATTTGTTCCGTCTTAAGGTATAGAGTGAGAGTGAGGGGGGAAAGGGAAGCTAACATATTTTTGAGTATGCTACAGCCTCGAATATTTTTTTTTCAAATATACGGTCATGTCTAGCATTTTTTGCATCTTCCTGCGGTCGAGCCCCGATGGCGCGGAGGGCAGCGCGTGAATCTCACTTTCTCAAGGTCGTAAGTTCGATCCTCACTCGGGGCAGGATTCGTTTATTATAGTTTTATGCATAAAAATCACAGTCGTCTTTATTTTAATTATATAGACGAAAAATTAATTTGTTTATTTTAATAACTTGTTTAACAACTGATGTGGACATGCTGTTTTCTCCAAATGTTTCCCGCTGGCAGAATGACCGAGTGGTCTAAGGCGCTGCGTTCCGGTCGCAGTCTCCTCTGGAGGCGTGGGTCCTAACCCCAATTCTGTCATTCGTATCCACGATTTATCACGCGTTATTCTGGACCGCATTTAACCCTTTTCTAATTTGTAGCAAAAATGTATCTGAACATATTGAACGTAAACGGGAACCACGAGATTTAAATTTTCATCATTCGCATATATGCTGATTCAAGAGAGAATAAAATGTTGTAGATTTCGATGCCTTCTGGCATGCCTCGATGGTGCAGTAGGCAGCGCGTGAGTCTCATAATCTCAAGGTCGTGAGTTCGATCCTCTCTCGAGGCATTGATTCTTTTGTCGAGATTCGCGAACAATCATTGAGTCAGGCTACAGTAGAGTTTTAAGGCCCAAAACACGGATCATTTTTAAACGTCTAAGATCGTTCTTCACATTTTGTAATGTAAATACCCAAAAGATTGCGAGATTTGTTCTGTCTTATGGTATAGAGTGAGAGAGAGGGGGGGAGGGAAGCTAACACCTTTTTGAGTATGCTAAAGCCTCGAATATTTTTTTTCAAACATACGATCATATCTAGCATTTTTTGCGTCTTCCTGTGGTCGAGCCCCGATAGCGCGGATGGGGAACGCATGAATCTCACTTTCTCAAGGTCGTAAGTTCGATCCTCACTCGGGGCAGGTTTCTTTTATTATAGTTTTATGCATAAAAATTACAGTCGTCTTTATTTTAATTATATAGACGAAAAATTAATTTGTATATATTTGAATAACTTGTTTAACAACTGATATGGACATGCTGTTTTCTCCGAACGTTTCCCGCTGGCCGAATGGCCGAGTGGTCTAAGGCGCTGCGTTCAGGTCGCAGTCTCCTCTGGAGGCGTGGGTTCGAACCCCACTTCTGTGATTCATCTTTACATTTTATCAAGAGTTATTGTGGACTGCATTTAATCCTTTTCTTAGTTTGCAGCAGGAATTTTTCTGAACTTATTGAACTAAAACGTGATCCACGAGATTTAAATTTTCATCACTCACATATACGCTAATTCAAGACAAAATGATATGCTATAGATTTCGGTCCCTTCTCGCGTGCCTCGATGGCGCAGTAGGCAGCGCGTGAGTCTCATAATCTCAAGGTCGTGAGTTCGATCCTCACTCGGGGCATAGTTTCTTTTGTCGAGATCGTCGAACAATCTTAGAGTCAGGCTACAATAGAATTTTAAGGCCCAAAACACGGATCCTTTTGTAAACGCCTACGATCGTTCATTACATTTTGTAATGTAAATACCCGAAAGATTGCGAGATTTGTTCCGTCTTTAGGTATAGAGTGAGAGAGAGGGGGAAAGGGAAGCTAACAGTTTTTTTTGAGTAAGCTACAGCCACGAATAATTTTTTTTTACACACCGTCTTGTGTAGACGAAAAATTAATTTGTTTATTTGAATATCTTGTTTAACAACTGATATGGACATGCTGTTCTCTCCGAATGTTTCCCGCTGGCCGAATGGCCGAGTGGTCTAAGGCGCTGCGTTCAGGCCGCAGTCTCCTCTGGAGGCGTGGGTTCGTTCCCCGCTTCTGTGATTCATCTTTACATTTTATCAAGAGTTATTGTGGACTGCATTTAATCCTTTTCTTAATTTTGCAGCAGGAATTTTTCTGAACTTATTGAACGAAAACGTGAACCACGAGATTTAAATTTTCATCACTCACATATACGCTAATTCAAGACAAAATGATATGCTATAGATTTCGGTCTCTTCTCGCGTGCCTCGATGGCGCAGTAGGCAGCGCGTGAGTCTCATAATCTCAAGGTCGTGAGTTCGATCCTCACTCGGGGCATAGTTTCTTTTGTCGAGATCGTCGAACAATCATAGAGTCAGTCTACAGTAGACTTTTAAGGCCCAAAAAACACACGAATCATTTTTAAACGCCTCCCATTGTTCTTCACATTTTGTAAAGTGAATACCCAAAAGATTTCATGATTTGTTCCGTCTTGAGGTATATATATATATATATATATATATATATAGAGGAGGGAAAAGGAAGCTAATAGTTATTTTTAAGTAAGCTACAGCCTCGAATAATCTTTTTTCTAACACACAATCAAGTCTAGCATTATTATCCCCTCCCTGCGGCCTCGCCCTGTTGGCGCAGTAGGCAGAGCGAGAGTCTCGTAATCTGAGAGCCGTGAGTTCAATCATCACTCGGCGAAGATTTGGATTGCTGTAGTTTTATGCATAAAAATTATAGTCGTCTGTGTTTCATTAAATAGACGTAAAATTTATCTGTTTCTCTGGATAAACTGTATAACAAATGATCCTTTTCTTAATTTGCAGCAAAAATCTTTCTGAACATATTAAACGAAAACTTGAACCACGAGATTTAAATTTTCATCATTCGCATATATGCTAATTCAAGAGAAAATAAAATGTTATAGATTTCGATGCCTTCGCGCATGCCTCGATGGCGCAGTAGGCAGCGCGTGAGTCTCATAATCTCAAGGTCGTGAGTTCGATCCTCACTCGGGGGCACAGTTTCTTTTGTCGAGATCGTCGAACAATCATAGAGTCAGGCTACAGGAGAATTTTAAGGCCCAAAACACGGATCATTTTTTAAACGCCTACGATCGTTCTTCACATTTTGTAATGTAAATACCCAAAAGATTGCGAGATTTGTTCCGTCTTAAGGTATAGAGTGAGAGTGAGGGGGGAAAGGGAAGCTAACATATTTTTGAGTATGCTACAGCCTCGAATATTTTTTTTTTCAAATATACGGTCATGTCTAGCATTTTTTGCATCTTCCTGCGGTCGAGCCCCGATGGCGCGGAGGGCAGCGCGTGAATCTCACTTTCTCAAGGTCGTAAGTTCGATCCTCACTCGGGGCAGGATTCGTTTATTATAGTTTTATGCATAAAAATCACAGTCGTCTTTATTTTAATTATATAGACGAAAAATTAATTTGTTTATTTTAATAACTTGTTTAACAACTGATGTGGACATGCTGTTTTCTCCAAATGTTTCCCGCTGGCAGAATGACCGAGTGGTCTAAGGCGCTGCGTTCAGGTCGCAGTCTCCTCTGGAGGCGTGGGTTCTAACCCCAATTCTGTCATTCGTATCCACGATTTATCACGCGTTATTGTGGACCGCATTTAACCCTTTTCTAATTTGTAGCAAAAATGTATCTGAACATATTGAACGTAAACGGGAACCACGAGATTTAAATTTTTATCATTCGCATATATGCTGATTCAAGAGAGAATAAAATGTTGTAGATTTCGATGCCTTCTCGCATGCCTCGATGGTGCAGTAGGCAGCGCGTGAGTCTCATAATCTCAAGGTCGTGAGTTCGATCCTCACTCGAGGCATTGATTCTTTTGTCGAGATTCGCGAACAATCATTGAGTCAGGCTACAGTAGAGTTTTAAGGCCCAAAACACGGATCATTTTTTAAACGCCTAAGATCGTTCTTCACATTTTGTAATGTAAATACCCAAAAGATTGCGAGATTTGTTCTGTCTTAAGGTATAGAGTGAGAGAGAGGGGGGCAGGGAAGCTAACACCTTTTTGAGTATGCTACAGCCTCGAATATTTTTTTTCAAACATACGATCATATCTAGCATTTTTTGCGTCTTCCTGTGGTCGAGCCCCGATAGCGCGGATGGGGAACGCATGAATCTCACTTTCTCAAGGTCTTAAGTTCGATCCTCACTCGGGGCAGGTTTCTTTATTATAGTTTTATGCATAAAAATTACAGTCGTCTTTATTTTAATTATATAGACGAAAAATTAATTTGTATATTTGAATAACTTGTTTAACAACTGATATGGACATGCTGTTTTCTCCGAACGTTTCCCGCTGGCCGAATGGCCGAGTGGTCTAAGGCGCTGCGTTCAGGTCGCAGTCTCCTCTGGAGGCGTGGGTTCTGTGATTCATCTTTACATTTTATCAAGAGTTATTGTGGACTGCATTTAATCCTTTTCTTAGTTTGCAGCAGGAATTTTTCTGAACTTATTGAACTAAAACGTGAACCACGAGATTTAAATTTTCATCACTCACATATACGCTAATTCAAGACAAAAATGATATGCTATAAGATTTCGGTCTCTTCTCGCGTGCCTCGATGGCGCAGTAGGCACCGCGTGAGTCTCATAATCTCAAGGTCGTGAGTTCGATCCTCACTCGGGGCATAGTTTCTTTTGTCGAGATCGTCGAACAATCATAGAGTCAGGCTACAATAGAATTTTAAGGCCCAAAACACGGATCCTTTTGTAAACGCCTACGATCGTTCATTACATTTTGTAATGTAAATACCCGAAAGATTGCGAGATTTGTTCCGTCTTTAGGTATAGAGTGAGAGAGAGGGGGAAAGGGAAGCTAACAGTTTTTTTTGAGTAAGCTACAGCCACGAATAATTTTTTTTTACACACCGTCTTGTGTAGACGAAAAATTAATTTGTTTATTTGAATATCTTGTTTAACAACTGATATGGACATGCTGTTCTCTCCGAATGTCTCCCGCTGGCCGAATGGCCGAGTGGTCTAAGGCGCTGCGTTCAGGTCGCAGTCTCCTCTGGAGGCGTGGGTTCGTTCCCCGCTTCTGTGATTCATCTTTACATTTTATCAAGAGTTATTGTGGACTGCATTTAATCCTTTTCTTAATTTGCAGCAGGAATTTTTCTGAACTTATTGAACGAAAACGTCAACCACGAGATTTAAATTTTCATCACTCACATATACGCTAATTCAAGACAAAATGATATGCTATAGATTTCGGTCTCTTCTCGCGTGCCTCGATGGCGCAGTAGGCAGCGCGTGAGTCTCATAATCTCAAGGTCGTGAGTTCGATCCTCACTGGGGGCATAGTTTCTTTTGTCGAGATCGTCGAACAATCATAGAGTCAGTCTACAGTAGACTTTTAAGGCCCAAAACACGAATCATTTTTAAACGCCTCCCATTGTTCTTCACATTTTGTAAAGTGAATACCCAAAAGATTTCATGATTTGTTCCGTCTTGAGGTATATATATATATATATATATATATATATAGAGGAGGGAAAAGGAAGCTAATAGTTATTTTTAAGTAAGCTACAGCCTCGAATAATCTTTTTTCTAACACACAATCAAGTCTAGCATTATTATCCCCTCCCTGCGGCCTCGCCCTGTTGGCGCAGTAGGCAGAGCGAGAGTCTCGTAATCTGAGAGCCGTGAGTTCAATCATCACTCGGCGAAGATTTGGATTGCTGTAGTTTTATGCATAAAAATTATAGTCGTCTGTGTTTCATTGAATAGACGTAAAATTTATCTGTTTCTCTGGATAAACTGTATAACAAATGATCCTTTTCTTAATTTGCAGCAAAAATCTTTCTGAACATATTAAACGAAAACTTGAACCACGAAATTTAAATTTTCATCATTCGCATATATGCTAATTCAAGAGAAAATAAAATGTTATAGATTTCGATGCCTTCGCGCATGCCTCGATAGCGCAGTAGGCAGCGCGTGAGTCTCATAATCTCAAGGTCGTGAGTTCGATCCTCACTCGGGGCACAGTTTCTTTTGTCGAGATCGTCGAACAATCATAGAGTCAGGCTACAATAGAATTTTAAGGCCCAAAACACGGATCCTTTTGTAAACGCCTACGATCGTTCATTACATTTTGTAATGTAAATACCCGAAAGATTGCGAGATTTGTTCCGTCTTTAGGTATAGAGTGAGAGAGAGGGGGAAAGGGAAGCTAACAGTTTTTTTTGAGTAAGCTACAGCCACGAATAATTTTTTTTTACACACCGTCTTGTGTAGACGAAAAATTAATTTGTTTATTTGAATATCTTGTTTAACAACTGATATGGACATGCTGTTCTCTCCTCCGAATGTCTCCGCTGGGCCGAATGGCCGAGTGGTCTAAGGCGCTGCGTTCAGGTCGCAGTCTCCTCTGGAGGCGTGGGTTCGTTCCCCGCTTCTGTGATTCATCTTTACATTTTATCAAGAGTTATTGTGGACTGCATTTAATCCTTTTCTTAATTTGCAGCAGGAATTTTTCTGAACTTATTGAACGAAAACGTCAACCACGAGATTTAAATTTTCATCACTCACATATACGCTAATTCAAGACAAAATGATATGCTATAGATTTCGGTCTCTTCTCGCGTGCCTCGATGGCGCGGTAGGCAGCGCGTGAGTCTCATAATCTCAGGGTCGTGAGTTCGATCCTCACTCGGGGCATAGTTTCTTTTGTCGAGATCGTCGAACAATCATAGAGTCAGTCTACAGTAGACTTTTAAGGCCCAAAACACGAATCATTTTTAAACGCCTCCCATTGTTCTTCACATTTTGTAAAGTGAATACCCAAAAGATTTCATGATTTGTTCCGTCTTGAGGTATATATATATATATATATATATATATAGAGGAGGGAAAAGGAAGCTAATAGTTATTTTTGGGTAAGCTACAGCCTCGAATAATCTTTTTTCTAAACACACAATCAAGTCTAGCATTATTATCCCCCTCTCCCTGCGGCCTCGCCCTGTTGGCGCAGTAGGCAGAGCGAGAGTCTCGTAATCTGAGAGCCGTGAGTTCAATCATCACTCGGCGAAGATTTGGATTGCTGTAGTTTTATGCATAAAAATTATAGTCGTCTGTGTTTCATTGAATAGACGTAAAATTTATCTGTTTCTCTGGATAAACTGTATAAACAAATGATCCTTTTCTTAATTTGCAGCAAAAATCTTTCTGAACATATTAAACGAAAACTTGAACCACGAGATTTAAATTTTCATCATTCGCATATATGCTAATTCAAGAGAAAATAAAATGTTATAGATTTCGATGCCTTCGCGCATGCCTCGATGGCGCAGTAGGCAGCGCGTGAGTCTCATAATCTCAAGGTCGTGAGTTCGATCCTCACTCGGGGCACAGTTTCTTTTGTCGAGATCGTCGAACAATCATAGAGTCAGGCTACAGGAGAATTTTAAGGCCCAAAACACGGATCATTTTTTAAACGCCTACGATCGTTCTTCACATTTTGTAATGTAAATACCCAAAAGATTGCGAGATTTGTTCCGTCTTAAGGTATAGAGTGAGAGTGAGGGGGGAAAGGGGAAGCTAACATATTTTTTGAGTATGCTACAGCCTCGAATATTTTTTTTTCAAATATACGGTCATGTCTAGCATTTTTTGCATCTTCCTGCGGTCGAGCCCCGATGGCGCGGAGGGCAGCGCGTGAATCTCACTTTCTCAAGGTCGTAAGTTCGATCCTCACTCGGGGCAGGATTCGTTTATTATAGTTTTATGCATAAAAATCACAGTCGTCTTTATTTTAATTATATAGACGAAAAATTAATTTGTTTATTTTAATAACTTGTTTAACAACTGATGTGGACATGCTGTTTTCTCCAAATGTTTCCCGCTGGCAGAATGACCGAGTGGTCTAAGGCGCTGCGTTCAGGTCGCAGTCCTCTGGAGGCGTGGGTTCGAACCCCACTTCTGTCATTCATCTTTACATTTTATCAAGAGTTATTGTGGACTGCATTTAATCCTTTTCTTAATTTGCAGCAGGAATTTTTCTGAACTTATTGAACGAAAACGTGAACCACAAGATTTAAATTTTCATCACTCGCATATACGCTAATTCAAGAGAAAATGAAATGCTATAGATTTCGGTGCCTTCTCGCGTGCCTCGATGGCGCAGTAGGCAGCGTGTGAGTCTCATAATCTCAAGGTCGTGATTTCGATCCTCACTCGGGGCATTGTTTCTTTTGTCGAGTAGGTCGAACAATCATAGAGTCAGGCTGCAGTAAACTTTTAAGGCCCAAAACACGAATCATTTTTAAACGCCTACCATTATTCTTTACATTTTCTAAAGTAAATACCCAAAAGATAACGAGATTTGCTCCGTCTAAAGGTATATATATATAGAGATAGAAGGGGGAAAGGGAAGCTAACAGTTCCTTTTGAGTAAGATATAGCCACGAATAATTTTTTTCTTACACACAGTCAAGTCTAGCATTATTATCATCTCCATGCGGCCTCGCCCCGGTGGCGCAGTAGGCAGCGCGTGAGTCTCATGATTTCAAAGTCGTGAGTTGAACACTCACTTGGCGAAGGTTTCGATTACTGTAGTTTTACGCATAAAAATTATAGTCGTCTGTATTTTAATTACATCGACGAAAAATTAATCTGTTTCTTTCAATAACCTGTTTAACAAAAGATGAGGACATTCTTTTTTCTTCCTAATGTTTCCCGCTGGCAGAGTGGCCGAGTGGTCTAAGGCGCTGCGTTCAGGTCGCAGTCTCCTCTGGAGGCGTGGGTTCTAACCCCAATTCTGTCATTCGTATCCACAATTTATCACGCGTTATTGTGGACCGCATTTAACCCTTTTCTAATTTGTAGCAAAAATGTATCTGAACATATTGAACGTAAACGGGAACCCCAAGATTTAAATTTTCATCATTCGCATATATGCTGATTCAAGAGAGAATAAAATGTTGTAGATTTCGATGCCTTCTCGCATGACTCGATGGCGCAGTAGGCAGCGCGTGAGTCTCATAATCTCAAGGTCGTGAGTTCGATCCTCACTCGGGGCATAGTTTCTTTTGTCGAGATCGTCGAACAATCATAGAGTCAGGCTACAATAGAATTTTAAGGCCCAAAACACGGATCCTTTTGTAAACGCCTACGATCGTTCGTTACATTTTGTAATGTAAATACCCGAAAGATTGCGAGATTTGTTCCGTCTTTAGGTATAGAGTGAGAGAGAGGGGGAAAGGGAAGCTAACAGTTTTTTTTGAGTAAGCTACAGCCACGAATAATTTTTTTTTACACACCGTCTTGTGTAGACGAAAAATTAATTTGTTTATTTGAATATCTTGTTTAACAACTGATATGGACATGCTGTTCTCTCCGAACGTTTCCCGCTGGCCGAATGGCCAAGTGGTCTAAGGCGCTGCGTTCAGGTCGCAGTCTCCTCTGGAGGCGTGGGTTCGTTCCCCACTTCTGTGATTCATCTTTACATTTTATCAAGAGTTATTGTGGACTGCATTTAATCCTTTTCTTAATTTGCAGCAGGAATTTTTCTGAACTTATTGAACGAAAACGTGAACCACGAGATTTAAATTTTCATCACTCATATATACGCTAATTCAAGACAAAATGATATGCTATAGATTTCGGTCTCTTCTCGCGTGCCTCGATGGCGCAGTAGGCAGCGCGTGAGTCTCATGATCTCAAGGTCGTGAGTTCGATCCTCACTCGGGGCATAGTTTCTTTTGTCGAGATCGTCGAACAATCATAGAGTCAGTCTACAGTAGACTTTTAAGGCCCAAAACACGAATCATTTTTAAACGCCTCCCATTGTTCTTCACATTTTGTAAAGTGAATACCCAAAATATTTCATGATTTGTTCCGTCTTGAGGTATATATATATATATATATATATAGAGGAGGGAAAAGGAAGCTAATAGTAATTTTTAAGTAAGCTACAGCCTCGAATAATCTTTTTTCTAACACACAATCAAGTCTAGCATTATTATCCCCTCCCTGCGGCCTCGCCCTGTTGGCGCAGTAGGCAGCGCGAGAGTCTCGTAATCTGAGAGCCGTGAGTTCAATCATCACTCGGCGAAGATTTGGATTGCTGTAGTTTTATGCATAAAAATTATAGTCGTCTGTGTTTCATTAAATAGACGTAAAATTTATCTGTTTCTCTGGATAAACTGTATAACAAATGATCCTTTTCTTAATTTGCAGCAAAAATCTTTCTGAACATATTAAACGAAAACTTGAACCACGAGATTTAAATTTTCATCATTCGCATATATGCTAATTCAAGAGAAAATAAAATGTTATAGATTTCGATGCCTTCGCGCATGAGTCGATGGCGCAGTAGGCAGCGCGTGAGTCTCATAATCTCAAGGTCGTGAGTTCGATCCTCACTCGGGGCACAGTTTCTTTTGTCGAGATCGTCGAACAATCATAGAGTCAGGCTACAGGAGAATTTTAAGGCCCAAAACACGGATCATTTTTTAAACGCCTACGATCGTTCTTCACATTTTGTAATGTAAATACCCAAAAGATTGCGAGATTTGTTCCGTCTTAAGGTATAGAGTGAGAGTGAGGGGGGAAAGGGAAGCTAACATATTTTTGAGTATGCTACAGCCTCGAATATTTTTTTTCAAATATACGGTCATGTCTAGCATTTTTTGCATCTTCCTGCGGTCGAGCCCCGATGGCGCGGAGGGCAGCGCGTGAATCTCACTTTCTCAAGGTCGTAAGTTTGATCCTCACTCGGGGCAGGATTCGTTTATTATAGTTTTATGCATAAAAATCACAGTCGTCTTTATTTTAATTATATAGACGAAAAATTAATTTGTTTATTTTAATAACTTGTTTAACAACTGATGTGGACATGCTGTTTTCTCCAAATGTTTCCCGCTGGCAGAATGACCGAGTGGTCTAAGGCGCTGCGTTCAGGTCGCAGTCCTCTGGAGGCGTGGGTTCGAACCCCACTTCTGTCATTCATCTTTACATTTTATCAAGAGTTATTGTGGACTGCATTTAATCCTTTTCTTAATTTGCAGCAGGAATATTTCTGAACTTATTGAACGAAAACGTGAACCACAAGATTTAAATTTTCATCACTCGCATATACGCTAATTCAAGAGAAAATGAAATGCTATAGATTTCGGTGCCTTCTAGCGTGCCTCGATGGCGCAGTAGGCAGCGTGTGAGTCTCATAATCTCAAGGTCGTGATTTCGATCCTCACTCGGGGCAATGTTTCTTTTGTCGAGTAGGTCGAACAATCATAGAGTCAGGCTGCAGTAAACTTTTAAGGCCCAAAACACGAATCATTTTTAAACGCCTACCATTATTCTTTACATTTTCTAAAGTAAATACCCAAAAGATAACGAGATTTGCTCCGTCTAAAGGTATATATATATATATAGATAGAAGGGGGAAAGGGAAGCTAACAGTTCTTTTTGAGTAAGATACAGCCACGAATAATTTTTTTCTAACACACAGTCAAGTCTAGCATTATTATCATCTCCATGCGGCCTCGCCCCGGTGGCGCAGTAGGCAGCGCGTGAGTCTCATGATTTCAAAGTCGTGAGTTGAACACTCACTTGGCGAAGGTTTCGATTACTGCAGTTTTACGCATAAAAATTATAGTCGTCTGTATTTTAATTACATCGACGAAAAATTAATCTGTTTCTTTGAATAACCTGTTTAACAAAAGATGAGGACATTCTTTTTTCTTCCTAACGTTTCCCACTGGAATTGTGGCCGAGTGGTCTAAGGCGCTGCGTTCAGGTCGCAGTCTCCTCTGGAGGCGTGGGTTCTAACCCCAATTCTGTCATTCATATCCACGATTTATCACGCGTTATTGTGGACCGCATTTAATCCTTTTCTAATTTGTAGCAAAAATGTATCTGAACATATTGAACGTAAACGGGAACCACGAGATTTAAATTTTCATCATTCGCATATATGCTGATTCAAGAAAGAATAAAATGTTGTAGATTTCGATGCCTTCTCGCATGCCTCGATGGCGCAGTAGGCAGCGCGTGAGTCTCATAATCTCAAGGTCGTGAGTTCGATCCTCACTCGAGGCATTGATTCTTTTGTCGAGATTCGCGAACAATCATTGAGGCAGGCTACAGTAGAGTTTTAAGGCCTAAAACACGGATCATTTTTAAACGCCTAAGATCGTTCTTCACATTTTGTAATGTAAATACCCAAAAGATTGCGAGATTTGTTCTGTCTTAAGGTATAGAGTGAGAGAGAGGTGGGGAGGGAAGCTAACACCTTTTTGAGTATGCTGCAGCCTCGAATATTTTGTTTTCAAACATACGATCATATCTAGCATTTTTTGCGTCTTCCTGTGGTCGAGCCCCGATAGCGCGGATGGGGAACGCGTGAATCTCACTTTCTCAAGGTCGTAAGTTCGATCCTCACTCGGGGCAGGTTTCTTTTATTATAGTTTTATGCATAAAAATTGCAGTCGTCTTTATTTTAATTATATGGACGAAAAATTAATTTGTTTATTTGAATAACTTGTTTAACAACTGATATGGACATGCTGTTTTCTCCGAACGTTTCCCGCTGGCCGAATGGCCGAGTGGGCTAAGGCGCTGCGTTCAGGTCGCAGTCTCCTCTGGAGGCGTGGGTTCGAACCCCACTTCTGTGATTCATCTTTACATTTTATCAAGAGTTATTGTGGACTGCATTTAATCCTTTTCTTAGTTTGCAGCAGGAATTTTTCTGAACTTATTGAACGAAAACGTGAACCACGAGATTTAAATTTTCATCACTCACATATACGCTAATTCAAGACAAAATGATATGCTTTAGATTTCGGGGTAAAGGGAAGCTAACAGTTCTTTTTGAGTAAGCTACAGCCACGAATAATTTTTTTTTACACACCGTCTTGTGTAGACGAAAAATTAATTTGTTTATTTGAATAACTTGTTTAACAACTGATATGGACATGCTGTTCTCTCCGAATGTTTCCCGCTGGCCGAATGATGGGTCAGTCTACAGCATGGGTGGCAGTACGGTACGGTACGAAATTTTTATCGTACTTCGATCCAGCAAAATAATTTCGTACCGAACTTCGTACCGTACCTTTTGAAAATTTTTCGTACCGTAAAGTACGATATTATTTTTTCGTACAACGTACCGAACTTCGTACCAGTACGAAATTAAGTTCGATTAATATTTTTCATTTATCGTAATAAATTTCGTACCAGTTCGAAAACAGGTACGATTCGCTGGGCAGCAATTTCGTACCGTACCAACTACCAATGTCCATATAAGCTTTGTTTGTAAGATCTGGCCACTGCAAAAAACGTATCAACATCTTACTATAAAGTGTTGCAGTTTTATGCTATCTGGTTTAAAATCCAGGACAGTAAAACATGGGCGTAACTAAGTGAATTTTAAATAAAAACAGGTCAAAGCACATCGGCGATGCTCACGATATATTCAGAAACTACATCGTGATTTTTAGTATTATGAATGCTGCTGATCTTCTCGATTTTAATTGGGCTATCACAACTTTCGTTATTACAGAAAATGCATTCAGATTAAGACGTCATAAATCAGCGGTCTATATGTATTTCCACGCAATCACAAATTTTTACGCCACTGCAGTAAAACCGATATACGACGTAGCTCATCTAATCAGCTCAAGTGAATCCGTTGCATTTTTATTACCAGACCTGCGCCGCTTTCAATAATTTTAAAATTTCCCTTTAGTTTTAAAATTCTTTGAAAGACGCAATTTATATTATCAGCGCCCTGTTATGAAACGGCATAGATGTTAAATGAAATTATTTTTTCGAATTCATTTGAGAAAAATAAAGTGTAATGCGAAGGTACGAAAAAAAAAGTACGGTACGGTACGAAATAAATACCGAACTTCGTACCGTACCGTACATAGTACGAAAATTGAAAAATGAATCGTACCGTACTATCGTACTGGAAAATTCAATCGTACCGTACCGAACTTCGTACCGTACCGTACCGTACTGCCAGCCTTGGTCTACAGTAGACTTTTAGGGCCCAAAACACGAATCATTTTTAAACGCCTCCCATTGTTCTTCACATTTTGTAAAGTGAATACCCAAAAGATTTCACGATTTGTTCCGTCTTGAGGTATATATATATATATATATATATATATATAGAGGAGGGAAAAGGAAGCTAATAGTTATTTTTGAACGCCTACGATCGTATAGACAGCGCGTGAGTCTCATAATCTCAAGGTCGTGAGTTCGATCCTCACTCGAGGCATAGTTTCTTAGGTCGTTCGCACATATGCTAATTCAAGAGAGAATAAAATGTTATAGATTTCGATGGCTTCTCGAATGCCTCGATGGCGCAGTAGGCAGCGCGTGAGTCTCATAATCTCAAGGTTGTGAGTTCGATCCTCACTCGAGGCGTAGTTTCTTTTGTCGAGATTCTCGAACAATCATAGAGTCAGGCTACAGTAGAATTTTAAGGCCCAAAACACGGATCATTTTTTAAACGCCTACGATCGTTCTTTACATTTTGTAATGTAAATACCCGAAAGATTGCGAGATTTGTTCCGTCTTTAGGTATAGAGTGAGAGAGAGGGGGGAGAGGGAAGCTAAAAGTTCTTTTTGAGTATGCTACAGCCTTTAATAATCTTTTTTCTAACATACAGTCAAGTCTAGCTTTTTTTGCATCTTCCTGCGGTTGAGCCCGAATGGCGCGGTATGCAGTACGTGAGTCTCACATTCTCGAGTTCGTCAGTTCGATCCCCACTCGGGGCAGGTTTCGTTTATTATAGTTTTATGCATAAAAATTATAATCGTCTTTATTTTAATTATATAGACGAAATTATAATCAGTTTCTTCGAACAATCTTTTTAACTATAATGTGGACACGCAGTTTTCTTCCGAAATTTTCCCGTTGACGGAGTGGCCGGTTGGTCGGCGGCGCTGCGTTCAGGTTGCAGATTTTCCTGTAGGCGTGGGTTCGAACCCCACTTCCGTCGTTCATCTTTCAAGGTTTATTCGTGAAGAAGGATTTACAATTTATCATGCGTTATAGTTGACCACATTTAATCCTTTTCTTAATTTAAAGCTAAAATGCTTCTGAACATATTGAACAAAAACGTGATCCACGAGATTTAAATTTTCATCATTTGCATATATGCTATTTCAAAGAGAAAATGAAATGTTATAGATTTCGGTGTCTTCTCGCAAGCCTCGATGGCGCAGTAGGCAGCGCGTGATTCTCATAATCTCAAGTCGTGAGCTTAATCCTCACTCAGCAAAGGTTACGATTACTTTAGTTTTACGCATAAAAATTACAGTAGTCTTTATTTTAATTATATAGACGAAAAATTAATTTGTTTATTTGAATAGCCTGTTTAACAAATGATGTGGACATGCTGTTTTCTCCGAATGTCTCCCGCTGGCAGAATGGCCGAGTGGTCTAAGGCGCTGCGTTCAGGTCGCAGACTCCTCTGGAGGCGTGGGTTCGAACCCCACTTCTGTCATTCATCTTTACATTTTATCAAGAGTTATCGTGGACTGCATTTAATCCTTTTCTTAATTTGCAGCAGGAATTTTTCTGAACTTATTGAACGAAAACGTGAACCACAAGATTTAAATTTTCATCACTCGTATATACGCTAATTCAAGAGAAAATGAAATGCTATAGATTTCGGTGCCTTCTAGCGTGCCTCGATGGCGCAGTAAGCAGCGTGTGAGTCTCATAATCTCAAGGTCGTGAGTTCGATCCTCACTCGGGGCATTGTTTCTTTTGTCGAGTAGGTCGAACAATCATAGAGTCAGGCTGCAGTAAATTTTTAAGGCCCAAAACACGAATCATTTTTAAACGCCTACCATTATTCTTTACATTTTCTAAAGTAAATACCCAAAAGATAACGAGATTTGCTCCGTCTAAGGGTATATATATATATAGAAATAGAAGGGGGAAAGGGAAGCTAACAGTTCTTTTGGAACTCAAGAATTGCGAGATTTGATCCGTCTTTAGGTATAGAGTGAGAGAGAGGGGGGAGAGGGAAGCTAAAAGTTCTTTTTGAGTATGCTACAGCCTCTAATAATCTTTTTTCTAACATACAGTCATGTCTAGCTTTTTTTGCATCTTCCTGGGGTTGAGCCCGAATGGCGCGGTATGCAGTACGTGAGTCTCACATTCTCGAGTTCGTCAGTTCGATCCCCACTCGGGGCAGGTTTCGTTTATTATAGTTTTAAGCATGAAAATTAAAATCGTCTTTATTTTAATTATATAGACGAAAAATTAATTTGTTTATTTGAATAACTTGTTTAACAACTGATATGGACATGCTTTTTTCTCCGAACGTTTCCCGCTGGCCGAATGGGCGAGTGGTCTAAGGCGCTGCATTCAGGTCGCAGTCTCCTCTGGAGGCGTGGGTTCGAACCCCACTTCCGTGATTCATCTTTACATTTTATCAAGAGTTGTTGTGGACTGCATTTAATCCTTTTCTTAATTTGCAGCAGGAATTTTTCTGAACTTATTGAACGAAAAAGTGAACCACGAGATTTAAATTTTCATCACTCACATATACGCTAATTCAAGACAAAATGATATGCTATAGATTTCGATCTCTCCTCGCGTGCCTAACGCGATCTCTCCTCGCGCGTTCTAACATACAGTCATGTCTAGCTTTTTTTGCATCTTCCTGGGGTTGAGCCCGAATGGCGCGGTATGCAGTACGTGAGTCTCACATTCTCGAGTTCGTCAGTTCGATCCCCACTCGGGGCAGGTTTCGTTTATTATAGTTTTAAGCATGAAAATTAAAATCGTCTTTATTTTAATTATATAGACGAAAAATTAATTTGTTTATTTGAATAACTTGTTTAACAACTGATATGGACATGCTTTTTTCTCCGAACGTTTCCCGCTGGCCGAATGGGCGAGTGGTCTAAGGCGCTGCATTCAGGTCGCAGTCTCCTCTGGAGGCGTGGGTTCGAACCCCACTTCTGTGATTCATCTTTACATTTTATCAAGAGTTGTTGTGGACTGCATTTAATCCTTTTCTTAATTTGCAGCAGGAATTTTTCTGAACTTATTGAACGAAAAAGTGAACCACGAGATTTAAATTTTCATCACTCACATATACGCTAATTCAAGACAAAATGATATGCTATAGATTTCGATCTCTCCTCGCGTGCCTCGATGGCGCAGTAGGCAGCGCGTGAGTCTCATAATCTCAAGGTCGTGAGTTCGATCCTCCCTCGGGGCATAGTTTCTTTTGTCGAGATCGTCGAACAATCATAGAGTCAGGCTACAATAGAATTTTAAGGCCCAAAACACGGATCATTTTGTAAACGCCTACGATCGTTCTTTACATTTTGTAATGTAAATACCCGAAAGATTGCGAGATTTGTTCCGTCTTTAGGTATAGAGTGAGAGATAGGGGAAAGGGAAGCTAACAGTTCTTTTTGAGTAAGCTACAGCCACGAATAATTTTTTTCTTACACACCGTCTTGTGTAGACGAAAAATTAATTTGTTTATTTGAATAACTTGTTTAACAACTGATATGGACATGCTGTTTTCTCCGAGCGTTTCCCGCTGGCCGAATGGCCGAGTGGTCTAAGGCGCTGCGTTCAGGTCGTAGTGTCCTCTGGAGGCGTTGGTTCGAACCCCACTTCTGTGATTCATCTTTACATTTTATCAAGAGTTATTGTGGACTGCATTTAATCCTTTTCTTAATTTGCAGCAGGAATTTTTCTGAACTTATTGAACGAAAACGTGAACCACGAGATTTAAATTTTCATCACTCACATATACGCTAATTCAAGACAAAATGATATGCTATAGATTTCGGTCTCTTCTCGCGTGCCTCGATGGCGCAGTAGGCAGCGCGTGAGTCTCATAATCTCAAGGTCGTGAGTTCGATCCTCACTCGGGGCATATTTTCTTTTGTCGAGATCGTCGAACAATCATAGAGTCAGTCTACAGTAGACTTTTAAGGCCCAAAACACGAATCATTTTTAAACGCCTCCCATTGTTCTTCACATTTTGTAAAGTGAATACCCAAAAGATTTCATGATTTGTTCCGTCTTGAGGTATATATATATATATATATATATATATAAATATAGAGAAGGGAAAAGGAAGCTAATAGTTATTTTAAAGTAAGCTACAGCCTCGAATAATCTTTTTTCTAACACACAATCAAGTCTAGCATTATCATCCTCTCCCTGCGGCCTCGCCCTGTTGGCGCAGTAGGCAGCGCGAGAGTCTCGTAATCTGAGAGCCGTGAGTTCAATCATCACTCGGCGAAGATTTGGATTGCTGTAGTTTTATGCTTAAAAATTATAGTCGTATGTGTTTCATTTAATAGACGTAAAATTTATCTGTTTCTTTGGATAAACTGTATAACAAATGATCCTTTTCTTAATTTGCAGCAAAAATCCTTCTGAACATATTAAACGTAAACTTGAACGTGATTCGTTGATATCTTGCAATGAACTACCTATCCCTCCTCCTTGTTTCCTTACAATCCTGGATCCGTGTGTGAGAGAATTCACAAGGATACACGAATGAGATAATAACAAGCTAATATACAAAAATATCATGTTCTCATTCCACAGAACTATAAGTTTTTTGTAAGCTTTCGTTAGAACATAGTCTAACTTCTTCAGACAAGATTAAAGTGTCTTTAATCTTGTCTGAAGAAGTTAGACTATGTTCTAACGAAAGCTTACAAAAAACTTATAGTTCTGTGGAATGAGAACATGATATTTTTGTAAACTTGAACCACGAGATTTAAATTTTCATCATTCGCATATATGCTAATTCAAGATCAAATAAAATGTTATAGATTTCGATGCCTTCGCGCATGCCTCGATGGCGCAGTAGGCAGCGCGTGGGTCTCATAATCTCAAGGTCGTGAGTTCGATTCGAGTTTCTTTTGTCGAGATCGTCGAACAATCATAGAGTCAGTCTACAGCAAGGGCGGCAGTACGGTACGGTACGAAATTTTTATCGTACTTCGATCCAGCAAAATAACTTCGTACCGAACTTCGTACCGTACCTTTCGAAAATTTTTCGTACCGTACCGTACGATATTATTTTTTTCGTACATCGTACCGAACTTCGTACCAGTACGAAATTAAGTTCGATTAATATTTTTCATTTATCGTACTAAATTTCGTACCAGTACGAAAACAGGTACGATTCGCTGGGCAGCAATTTCGTACCGTACCAACTACCAATGGCCATATAAGCTTTATTTGTAAGATCTGGCCACTGCAAAAAACGTACCAACATCTTACTATAAAGTGATGCAGTTTTATGCTATCTGGTTTAAAATCCAGGACAGTAAAACATGGGCGTAACTAAGCATATGTCACCCCAATATCATTGTTCACATTGCGCAGCTTATATATATCTTTACATTCTGATGTTTCTGCTCTGATAATTCTACGTGTCAGAGTACAAACAAAACATAATAGCGTTGGTTACTGGTTAACTTAGTTGCATAGTTGGTGAGGGGGAGAGAGTTTTTAATTTAATTTCCATAAAATTTCCGCTCGCCTGCGTTGCGCAATATTTTCCCCGATTAATTTTGTATATTTCGTAGCATTTAGCTTTTAAAGTTAGAATTTTTATTCAATTTTACAAAAATTTCAGCGAGCTTCCGGCGCGAAGATGCATTTTTGTGACTGGTAAGGTTTATTTCACTCTTAAAACATGTATTTTTGTTTCGTTCTCGATAAAATTTTGCGCGCCTCCGGCACCCTGGGCTTTTTTTAAATTTGAAAGTCTATGTTTGCATGTTGAAAAAAATGTGCTCCCCCTAAATTATTTTCTGGATCCGCCATTGTAGTCGGCATATTCGGGCAGTGCTTCCTTCGCCATTGTGAATTTTAAATAAAAACAGGTCAAAGCACATCGGCGATGCTCACGATATATTCAGAAACTACATCGTGATTTTTAGTATTATGAATGCTGCTTATCTTCTCGATTTTAATTGGGCTATCACAACTTTCGTTATTACAGAAAATGCATTCAGATTAAGACGTCATAAATCAGCGGTCTATATGTATTTCCACGCAATCACAAATTTTTACGCCACTGCAGTAAAACCGATATACGACATAGCTCATCTAATCAGCTCAAGTGAATCCGTTGCATTTTTATTACCATACCTGCGCCGCTTTCAATAATTTTAAAATTTCCCTTTAGTTTTAAAATTCTTTGATAGACGCAATTTATATTATCAGCGCCCTGTTATGAAACGGCATAGATGTTAAATGAAATTATTTTTTTGAATTCATTTGAGAAAAATAAAGTGTAATGCGAAGGTACGAAAAAGAGTACGGTACGGTACGAAATAAATACCGAACTTCGTACCGTACCGTACCAAGTACGAAAATTGAAAAATGAATCGTACCGTACTATCGTACCGGAAAATTCAATCGTACCATACCGAACTTCGTACCGTACCGTACCGTACTGCCAGCCTTGGTCTACAGTAGACTTTTAGGGCCCAAAACACGAATCATTTTTAAACGCCTCCCATTGTTCTTCACATTTTGTAAAGTGAATACCCAAAAGATTTCATGATTTGTTCCGTCTTGAGGTATATATATATATATATATATATATATATATATATATATATATACAGAGAAGGGAAAAGGAAGCTAATAGTCATTTTTGAACGCCTACGATCGTATAGGCAGCGCGTGAGTCTCATAATCTCAAGGTCGTGAGTTCGATCCTCACTCGAGGCATAGTTTCTTTTGTCGAGATTCTCGAACAATCATAGAGTCAGGCTACAGTAGAATTTTAAGGCCCAAAACACGGATCATTTTGTAAACGCCTACGATCGTTCTTTACATTTTGTAATGTAAATACCCGAAAGATTGCGAGATTTGTTCCGTCTTTAGGTATAGAGTGAGAGAGAGGGGGAAAGGGAAGCTAACAGTTCTTTTTGAGTAAGCTACAGCCACGAATAATTTTTTTCTTACACACCGTCAAGTCTAGCATTATTGTCATCACCCTGCGACCTCGCCCCGATGACGCGGTAGGCAGCGCGTGAGTCTAATAATCTCAAAGTCGTGAATTCAATCCTCGCTCGGCGAAGGTTACGATTACTTTAGCTTTACGCATAAAAATTATAGTCGTGCATATTTTAAATATATCGACGAAAAATTAATCTGTTTTTTTGAATAACCTAATTAACAAATGATGTGGACATTCTTTTTTCTTCCTAATGTTTCCAGCTGGCAGAATGGCCGAGTGGTTTAATGCGCTGCGTTCAGGTCGCAGTCTCCTCTGGAGGCGTGGGTTTTAACCCCAATTCTTTCATTCATATCCACGATTTATCACGCGTTATTGTGGACCGCATTTAATCCTTTTCTAATTTGTAGCAAAAATGTATCTGAACATATTAAACGTAAACGTGAACCACGAGATTTAAATTTTCATCCTTCACACATTGCTAATTCAAGAGAGAATAAAATGTTATAGATTTCGATGGCTTCTCGAATGCCTCGATGGCGCAGTAGGCAGCGCGTGAGTCTCATAATCTCAAGGTTGTGAGTTCGATCCTCACTCGAGGCGTAGTTTCTTTTGTCGAGATTCTCGAACAATCATAGAGTCAGGCTACAGTAGAATTTTAAGGCCCAAAACACGGATCATTTTTTAAACGCCTACGATCGTTCTTTACATTTTGTAATGTAAATACCCGAAAGATTGCTAGATTTGTTCCGTCTTTAGGTATAGAGTGAGAGAGAGGGGGGAGAGGGAAGCTAACAGTTCTTTTTGAGTATGCTACAGCCTTTAATAATCTTTTTTCTAACATACAGTCAAGTCTAGCTTTTTTTTTTGCATCTTCCTGCGGTTGAGCCCGAATGGCGCGGTATGCAGTACGTGAGTCTCACATTCTCGAGTTCGTCAGTTCGATCCCACTCGGGAAAGGTTTCGTTTATTATAGTTTTATGCATAAAAATTATAATCGTCTTTATTTTAATTATATAGACGAAATTATAATCAGTTTCTTCCAAACAATCTTTTTAACTATAACGTGGACACGCAGTTTTCTTCCGAAATTTTCGCGTTGACGGAGTGGCCGACTGGTCGGCGGCGCTGCTTTCAGGTTGCGGGTTTTTCTGTAGGCGTGGGTTCGAACCCCACTTCTGTCGTTCATCTTTCAAGGTTTATTCGTGAAGAAGGATTTACAATTTATCATGCGTTATAGTTGACCACATTTAATCCTTTTCTTAATTTACAGCTAAAATGCTTCTGAACATATTGAACAAAAACGTGAACCACGAGATTTAAATTTTCATTATTCTCATATATGCTATTTCAAAGAGAAAATGAAATGTTATAGATTTCGGTGCCTTCTCGCAAGCCTCGATGGCGCAGTAGGCAGCGCGTGATTCTCATAATCTCAAGTCGTGAGCTTAATCCTCACTCAGCAAAGGTTACGATTACTTTAGTTTTACGCATAAAAATTACAGTCGTCTTTATTTTAATTATATAGACGAAAAATTAATTTGTTTATTTGAATAACCTGTTTAACAAATGATGTAGACATGCTGTTTTCTCCGAATGTTTCCCGCTGGCAGAATGGCCGAGTGGTCTAAGGCGCTGCGTTCAGGTCGCAGTCTCCCCTGGAGGCGTGGGTTCGAACCCCACTTCTGTCACTCATCTTTACATTTTATCAAGAGATATCGTGGACTGCATTTAATCCTTTTCTTAATTTGCAGCAGGAATTTTTCTGAACTTATTGAACGAAAACGTGAACCACAAGATTTAAATTTTCATCACTCGCATATACGCTAATTCAAGAGAAAATGAAATGCTATAGATTTCGGTGCCTTCTAGCGTGCCTCGATGGCGCAGTAGGCAGCGTGTGAGTCTCATAATCTCAAGGTCGTGATTTCGATCCTCACTCGGGGCATTGTTTCTTTTGTCGAGTAGGTCGAACAATCATAGAGTCAGGCTGCAGTAAACTTTTAAGGCCCAAAACACGAATCATTTTTAATCGCCTACCATTATTCTTTACATTTTCTAAAGTAAATACCCAAAAGATAACGAGATTTGCTCCGTCTAAAGGTTTATATATATATAGAGATAGAAGGGGGAAAGGGAAGCTAACAGTTCTTTTTGAGTAAGATACAGTCACGAATAATTTTTTTCTTACACACAGTCAAGTCTAGCATTATTATCATCTCCATGCGGCCTCGCACCGGTGGCGCAGTAGGCAGCGCGTGAGTCTCATGATTTCAAAGTCGTGAGTTGAACACTCACTTGGCGAAGGTTTCGATTACTGTAGTTTTACGCAAAAAAATTATAGTCGTCTGTATTTTAATTACATCGACGAAAAATTAATCTGTTTCTTTGAATAACCTGTTTAACAAAAGGTTACGACATTCTTTTTTCTTCCTAATATTTCCCGCTGGCAGAGTGGCCGAGTGGTCTAAGGCGCTGCGTTCAGGTCGCAGTCTCCTTTGGAGACGTGGGTTCTAACCCCAATACTGTCATTCATATCCACGATTTATCACGCGTTATTGTGGACCGCATTTAATCCTTTTCTAATTTGTAGCAAAAATGTATCTGAACATATTGAACGTAAACGGGAACCACGAGATTTAAATTTTCATCATTCGCATATATGCTGATTCAAGAGAGAATAAAATGTTGTAGATTTCGATGCCTTCTCGCGTGCCTCGATGGCGCAGTAGGCAGCGCGTGAGTCTCATAATCTCAAGGTCGTGAGTTCGATCCTCACTCGAGGCATTGATTCTTTTGTCGAGATTCGCGAACAATCATTGAGTCAGGCTACAGTAGAGTTTTAAGGCCCAAAACACGGATCATTTTTAAACGCCTAAGATCGTTCTTCACATTTTGTAATGTAAATACCCAAAAGATTGCGAGATTTGTTCTGTCTTAAGGTATAGAGTGAGAGAGAGGGGGGGAGGGAAGCTAACACCTTTTTGAGTATGCTACAGCCTCGAATATTTTTTTTCAAACATACGATCATATCTAGCATTTTTTGCGTCTTCCTGTGGTCGAGTCCCGATGGCGCGAATGGGGAACGCGTGAATCTCACTTTCTCAAGGTCGTAAGTTCGATCCTCACTCGGGGCGGGTTTCGTTTATTATAGTTTTATGCATAAAAATTACAGTCGTCTTTATTTTAATTATATAGACGAAAAATTAATTTGTTTATTTGAATAACTTGTTTAACAACTGATATGGACATGCTTTTTTCTCCGAACGTTTCCCGCTGGCCGAATGGGCGAGTGGTCTAAGGCGCTGCATTCAGGTCGCAGTCTCCTCTGGAGGCGTGGGTTCGAACCCCACTTCTGTGATTCATCTTTACATTTTATCAAGAGTTGTTGTGGACTGCATTTAATCCTTTTCTTAATTTGCAGCAGGAATTTTTCTGAACTTATTGAACGAAAAAGTGAACCACGAGATTTAAATTTTCATCACTCACATATACGCTAATTCAAGACAAAATGATATGCTATAGATTTCGATCTCTCCTCGCGTGCCTCGATGGCGCAGTAGGCAGCGCGTGAGTCTCATAATCTCAAGGTCGTGAGTTCGATCCTCACTCGGGGCATAGTTTCTTTTGTCGAGATCGTCGAACAATCATAGAGTCAGGCTACAATAGAATTTTAAGGCCCAAAACACGGATCATTTTGTAAACGCCTACGATCGTTCTTTACATTTTGTAATGTAAATACCCGAAAGATTGCGAGATTTTGTTCCGTCTTTAGGTATAGAGTGAGAGATAGGGGAAAGGGAAGCTAACAGTTCTTTTTGAGTAAGCTACAGCCACGAATAATTTTTTTCTTACACACCGTCTTGTGTAGACGAAAAATTAATTTGTTTATTTGAATAACTTGTTTAACAACTGATATGGACATGCTGTTTTCTCCGAGCGTTTTCCCGCTGGCCGAATGGCCGAGTGGTCTAAGGCGCTGCGTTCAGGTCGTAGTGTCCTCTGGAGGCGTGGGTTCGAACCCCACTTCTGTGATTCATCTATATGCTATAGATTTCGGTCTCTTCTCGCGTGCCTCGATGGCGCAGTAGGCAGCGCGTGAGTCTCATAATCTCAAGGTCGTGAGTTCGATCCTCACTCGGGGCATAGTTTCTTTTGTCGAGATCGTCGAACAATCATAGAGTCAGTCTACAGTAGACTTTTAAGGCCCAAAACACGAATCATTTTTAAACGCCTCCCATTGTTCTTCACATTTTGTAAAGTGAATACCCAAAAGATTTCATGATTTGTTCCGTCTTGAGGTATATATATATATATATATATATATATATAGAGGAGGGAAAAGGAAGCTAATAGTTATTTTTAAGTAAGCTACAGCCTCGAATAATCTTTTTTCTAACACACAATCAAGTCTAGCATTATTATCCCCTCCCTGCGGCCTCGCCCTGTTGGCGCAGTAGGCAGAGCGAGAGTCTCGTAATCTGAGAGCCGTGAGTTCAATCATCACTCGGCGAAGATTTGGATTGCTGTAGTTTTATGCATAAAAATTATAGTCGTCTGTGTTTCATTAAATAGACGTAAAATTTATCTGTTTCTCTGGATAAACTGTATAACAAATGATCCTTTTCTTAATTTGCAGCAAAAATCTTTCTGAACATATTAAACGAAAACTTGAACCACGAGATTTAAATTTTCATCATTCGCATATATGCTAATTCAAGAGAAAATAAAATGTTATAGATTTCGATGCCTTCGCGCATGCCTCGATGGCGCAGTAGGCAGCGCGTGAGTCTCATAATCTCAAGGTCGTGAGTTCGATCCTCACTCGGGGCACAGTTTCTTTTGTCGAGATCGTCGAACAATCATAGAGTCAGGCTACAGGAGAATTTTAAGGCCCAAAACACGGATCATTTTTTAAACGCCTACGATCGTTCTTCACATTTTGTAATGTAAATACCCAAAAGATTGCGAGATTTGTTCCGTCTTAAGGTATAGAGTGAGAGTGAGGGGGGAAAGGGAAGCTAACATATTTTTGAGTATGCTACAGCCTCGAATATTTTTTTTTCAAATATACGGTCATGTCTAGCATTTTTTGCATCTTCCTGCGGTCGAGCCCCGATGGCGCGGAGGGCAGCGCGTGAATCTCACTTTCTCAAGGTCGTAAGTTCGATCCTCACTCGGGGCAGGATTCGTTTATTATAGTTTTATGCATAAAAATCACAGTCGTCTTTATTTTAATTATATAGACGAAAAATTAATTTGTTTATTTTAATAACTTGTTTAACAACTGATGTGGACATGCTGTTTTCTCCAAATGTTTCCCGCTGGCAGAATGACCGAGTGGTCTAAGGCGCTGCGTTCAGGTCGCAGTCTCCTCTGGAGGCGTGGGTTCTAACCCCAATTCTGTCATTCGTATCCACGATTTATCACGCGTTATTCTGGACCGCATTTAACCCTTTTCTAATTTGTAGCAAAAATGTATCTGAACATATTGAACGTAAACGGGAACCACGAGATTTAAATTTTTTATCATTCGCATATATGCTGATTCAAGAGAGAATAAAATGTTGTAGATTTCGATGCCTTCTCGCATGCCTCGATGGTGCAGTAGGCAGCGCGTGAGTCTCATAATCTCAAGGTCGTGAGTTCGATCCTCACTCGAGGCATTGATTCTTTTGTCGAGATTCGCGAACAATCATTGAGTCAGGCTACAGTAGAGTTTTAAGGCCCAAAACACGGATCATTTTTAAACGCCTAAGATCGTTCTTCACATTTTGTAATGTAAATACCCAAAAGATTGCGAGATTTGTTCTGTCTTAAGGTATAGAGTGAGAGAGAGGGGGGGCAGGGAAGCTAACACCTTTTTGAGTATGCTACAGCCTCGAATATTTTTTTTCAAACATACGATCATATCTAGCATTTTTTGCGTCTTCCTGTGGTCGAGCCCCGATAGCGCGGATGGGGAACGCATGAATCTCACTTTCTCAAGGTCTTAAGTTCGATCCTCACTCGGGGCAGGTTTCTTTTATTATAGTTTTATGCATAAAAATTACAGTCGTCTTTATTTTAATTATATAGACGAAAAATTAATTTGTATATTTGAGGGCAGCGCGTGAATCTCACTTTCTCAAGGTCGTAAGTTCGATCCTCACTCGGGGCAGGATTCGTTTATTATAGTTTTATGCATAAAAATCACAGTCGTCTTTATTTTAATTATATAGACGAAAAATTAATTTGTTTATTTTAATAACTTGTTTAACAACTGATGTGGACATGCTGTTTTCTCCAAATGTTTCCCGCTGGCAGAATGACCGAGTGGTCTAAGGCGCTGCGTTCAGGTCGCAGTCTCCTCTGGAGGCGTGGGTTCTAACCCCAATTCTGTCATTCGTATCCACGATTTATCACGCGTTATTCTGGACCGCATTTAACCCTTTTCTAATTTGTAGCAAAAATGTATCTGAACATATTGAACGTAAACGGGAACCACGAGATTTAAATTTTTATCATTCGCATATATGCTGATTCAAGAGAGAATAAAATGTTGTAGATTTCGATGCCTTCTCGCATGCCTCGATGGTGCAGTAGGCAGCGCGTGAGTCTCATAATCTCAAGGTCGTGAGTTCGATCCTCACTCGAGGCATTGATTCTTTTGTCGAGATTCGCGAACAATCATTGAGTCAGGCTACAGTAGAGTTTTAAGGCCCAAAACACGGATCATTTTTAAACGCCTAAGATCGTTCTTCACATTTTGTAATGTAAATACCCAAAAGATTGCGAGATTTGTTCTGTCTTAAGGTATAGAGTGAGAGAGAGGGGGGCAGGGAAGCTAACACCTTTTTGAGTATGCTACAGCCTCGAATATTTTTTTTCAAACATACGATCATATCTAGCATTTTTTGCGTCTTCCTGTGGTCGAGCCCCGATAGCGCGGGATGGGGGAACGCATGAATCTCACTTTCTCAAGGTCTTAAGTTCGATCCTCACTCGGGGCAGGTTTCTTTTATTATAGTTTTATGCATAAAAATTACAGTCGTCTTTATTTTAATTATATAGACGAAAAATTAATTTGTATATTTGAATAACTTGTTTAACAACTGATATGGACATGCTGTTTTCTCCGAACGTTTCCCGCTGGCCGAATGGCCGAGTGGTCTAAGGCGCTGCGTTCAGGTCGCAGTCTCCTCTGGAGGCGTGGGTTCTGTGATTCATCTTTACATTTTATCAAGAGTTATTGTGGACTGCATTTAATCCTTTTCTTAGTTTGCAGCAGGAATTTTTCTGAACTTATTGAACTAAAACGTGAACCACGAGATTTAAATTTTCATCACTCACATATACGCTAATTCAAGACAAAATGATATGCTATAGATTTCGGTCTCTTCTCGCGTGCCTCGATGGCGCAGTAGGCACCGCGTGAGTCTCATAATCTCAAGGTCGTGAGTTCGATCCTCACTCGGGGCATAGTTTCTTTTGTCGAGATCGTCGAACAATCATAGAGTCAGGCTACAATAGAATTTTAAGGCCCAAAACACGGATCCTTTTGTAAACGCCTACGATCGTTCATTACATTTTGTAATGTAAATACCCGAAAGATTGCGAGATTTGTTCCGTCTTTAGGTATAGAGTGAGAGAGAGGGGGAAAGGGAAGCTAACAGTTTTTTTTTGAGTAAGCTACAGCCACGAATAATTTTTTTTTTACACACCGTCTTGTGTAGACGAAAAATTAATTTGTTTATTTGAATATCTTGTTTAACAACTGATATGGACATGCTGTTCTCTCCGAATGTCTCCCGCTGGCCGAATGGCCGAGTGGTCTAAGGCGCTGCGTTCAGGTCGCAGTCTCCTCTAGAGGCGTGGGTTCGTTCCCCGCTTCTGTGATTCATCTTTACATTTTATCAAGAGTTATTGTGGACTGCATTTAATCCTTTTCTTAATTTGCAGCAGGAATTTTTCTGAACTTATGGAACGAAAACGTCAACCACGAGATTTAAATTTTCATCACTCACATATACGCTAATTCAAGACAAAATGATATGCTATAGATTTCGGTCTCTTCTCGCGTGCCTCGATGGCGCAGTAGGCAGCGCGTGAGTCTCATAATCTCAAGGTCGTGAGTTCGATCCTCACTGGGGGCATAGTTTCTTTTGTCGAGATCGTCGAACAATCATAGAGTCAGTCTACAGTAGACTTTTAAGGCCCAAAACACGAATCATTTTTAAACGCCCCCCATTGTTCTTCACATTTTGTAAAGTGAATACCCAAAAGATTTCATGATTTGTTCCGTCTTGAGGTATATATATATATATATATATATATAGAGGAGGGAAAAGGAAGCTAATAGTTATTTTTAAGTAAGCTACAGCCTCGAATAATCTTTTTTCTAACACACAATCAAGTCTAGCATTATTATCCCCTCCCTGCGGCCTCGCCCTGTTGGCGCAGTAGGCAGAGCGAGAGTCTCGTAATCTGAGAGCCGTGAGTTCAATCATCACTCGGCGAAGATTTGGATTGCTGTAGTTTTATGCATAAAAATTATAGTCGTCTGTGTTTCATTGAATAGACGTAAAATTTATCTGTTTCTCTGGATAAACTGTATAACAAATGATCCTTTTCTTAATTTGCAGCAAAAATCTTTCTGAACATATTAAACGAAAACTTGAACCACGAAATTTAAATTTTCATCATTCGCATATATGCTAATTCAAGAGAAAATAAAATGTTATAGATTTCGGTGCCTTCGCGCATGCCTCGATGGCGCAGTAGGCAGCGCGTGAGTCTCATAATCTCAAGGTCGTGAGTTCGATCCTCACTCGGGGCACAGTTTCTTTTGTCGAGATCGTCGAACAATCATAGAGTCAGGCTACAGGAGAATTTTAAGGCCCAAAACACGGATCATTTTTTAAACGCCTACGATCGTTCTTTCACATTTTTGTAATGTAAATACCCAAAAGATTGCGAGATTTGTTCCGTCTTAAGGTATAGAGTGAGAGTGAGGGGGGAAAGGGAAGCTAACATATTTTTGAGTATGCTACAGCCTCGAATATTTTTTTTTCAAATATACGGTCATGTCTAGCATTTTTTGCATCTTCCTGCGGTCGAGCCCCGATGGCGCGGAGGGCAGCGCGTGAATCTCACTTTCTCAAGGTCGTAAGTTCGATCCTCACTCGGGGCAGGATTCGTTTATTATAGTTTTATGCATAAAAATCACAGTCGTCTTTATTTTAATTATATAGACGAAAAATTAATTTGTTTATTTTAATAACTTGTTTAACAACTGATGTGGACATGCTGTTTTCTCCAAATGTTTCCCGCTGGCAGAATGACCGAGTGGTCTAAGGCGCTGCGTTCAGGTCGCAGTCCTCTGGAGGCGTGGGTTCGAACCCCACTTCTGTCATTCATCTTTACATTTTATCAAGAGTTATTGTGGACTGCATTTAACCCTTTTCTAATTTGTAGCAAAAATGTATCTGAACATATTGAACGTAAACGGGAACCCCAAGATTTAAATTTTCATCATTCGCATATATGCTGATTCAAGAGAGAATAAAATGTTGTAGATTTCGATGCCTTCTCGCATGCCTCGATGGCGCAGTAGGCAGCGCGTGAGTCTCATAATCTCAAGGTTGTGAGTTCGATCCTCACTCGAGGCGTAGTTTCTTTTGTCGAGATTCTCGAACAATCATAGAGTCAGGCTACAGTAGAATTTTAAGGCCCAAAACACGGATCATTTTTTAAACGCCTACGATCGTTCTTTACATTTTGTAATGTAAATACCCGAAAGATTGCTAGATTTGTTCCGTCTTTAGGTATAGAGTGAGAGAGAGGGGGGAGAGGGAAGCTAACAGTTCTTTTTGAGTATGCTACAGCCTTTAATAATCTTTTTTCTAACATACAGTCAAGTCTAGCTTTTTTTGCATCTTCCTGCGGTTGAGCCCGAATGGCGCGGTATGCAGTACGTGAGTCTCACATTCTCGAGTTCGTCAGTTCGATCCCCACTCGGGAAAGGTTTCGTTTATTATAGTTTTATGCATAAAAATTATAATCGTCTTTATTTTAATTATATAGACGAAATTATAATCAGTTTCTTCCAACAATCTTTTTAACTATAACGTGGACACGCAGTTTTCTTCCGAAATTTTCCCGTTGACGGAGTGGCCGACTGGTCGGCGGCGCTGCTTTCAGGTTGCGGGTTTTTCTGTAGGCGTGGGTTCGAACCCCACTTCTGTCGTTCATCTTTCAAGGTTTATTCGTGAAGAAGGATTTACAATTTATCATGCGTTATAGTTGACCACATTTAATCCTTTTCTTAATTTACAGCTAAAATGCTTCTGAACATATTGAACAAAAACGTGAACCACGAGATTTAAATTTTCATTATTCTCATATATGCTATTTCAAAGAGAAAATGAAATGTTATAGATTTCGGTGCCTTCTCGCAAGCCTCGATGGCGCAGTAGGCAGCGCGTGATTCTCATAATCTCAAGTCGTGAGCTTAATCCTCACTCAGCAAAGGTTACGATTACTTTAGTTTTACGCATAAAAATTACAGTCGTCTTTATTTTAATTATATAGACGAAAAATTAATTTGTTTATTTGAATAACCTGTTTAACAAATGATGTAGACATGCTGTTTTCTCCGAATGTTTCCCGCTGGCAGAATGGCCGAGTGGTCTAAGGCGCTGCGTTCAGGTCGCAGTCTCCCCTGGAGGCGTGGGTTCGAACCCCACTTCTGTCACTCATCTTTACATTTTATCAAGAGATATCGTGGACTGCATTTAATCCTTTTCTTAATTTGCAGCAGGAATTTTTCTGAACTTATTGAACGAAAACGTGAACCACAAGATTTAAATTTTTTTCATCACTCGCATATACGCTAATTCAAGAGAAAATGAAATGCTATAGATTTCGGTGCCTTCTAGCGTGCCTCGATGGCGCAGTAGGCAGCGTGTGAGTCTCATAATCTCAAGGTCGTGATTTCGATCCTCACTCGGGGCATTGTTTCTTTTGTCGAGTAGGTCGAACAATCATAGAGTCAGGCTGCAGTAAACTTTTAAGGCCCAAAACACGAATCATTTTTAATCGCCTACCATTATTCTTTACATTTTCTAAAGTAAATACCCAAAAGATAACGAGATTTGCTCCGTCTAAAGGTTTATATATATAGAGATAGAAGGGGGAAAGGGAAGCTAACAGTTCTTTTTGAGTAAGATACAGTCACGAATAATTTTTTTCTTACACACAGTCAAGTCTAGCATTATTATCATCTCCATGCGGCCTCGCACCGGTGGCGCAGTAGGCAGCGCGTGAGTCTCATGATTTCAAAGTCGTGAGTTGAACACTCACTTGGCGAAGGTTTCGATTACTGTAGTTTTACGCAAAAAAATTATAGTCGTCTGTATTTTAATTACATCGACGAAAAATTAATCTGTTTCTTTGAATAACCTGTTTAACAAAAGGTTACAACATTCTTTTTTCTTCCTAATATTTCCCGCTGGCAGAGTGGCCGAGTGGTCTAAGGCGCTGCGTTCAGGTCGCAGTCTCCTTTGGAGACGTGGGTTCTAACCCCAATACTGTCATTCATATCCACGATTTATCACGCGTTATTGTGGACCGCATTTAATCCTTTTCTAATTTGTAGCAAAAATGTATCTGAACATATTGAACGTAAACGGGAACCACGAGATTTAAATTTTCATCATTCGCATATATGCTGATTCAAGAGAGAATAAAATGTTGTAGATTTCGATGCCTTCTCGCGTGCCTCGATGGCGCAGTAGGCAGCGCGTGAGTCTCATAATCTCAAGGTCGTGAGTTCGATCCTCACTCGAGGCATTGATTCTTTTGTCGAGATTCGCGAACAATCATTGAGTCAGGCTACAGTAGAGTTTTAAGGCCCAAAACACGGATCATTTTTAAACGCCTAAGATCGTTCTTCACATTTTGTAATGTAAATACCCAAAAGATTGCGAGATTTGTTCTGTCTTAAGGTATAGAGTGAGAGAGAGGGGGGGAGGGAAGCTAACACCTTTTTGAGTATGCTACAGCCTCGAATATTTTTTTTCAAACATACGATCATATCTAGCATTTTTTGCGTCTTCCTGTGGTCGAGTCCCGATGGCGCGAATGGGGAACGCGTGAATCTCACTTTCTCAAGGTCGTAAGTTCGATCCTCACTCGGGGCGGGTTTCGTTTATTTATAGTTTTATGCATAAAAATTACAGTCGTCTTTATTTTAATTATATAGACGAAAAATTAATTTGTTTATTTGAATAACTTGTTTAACAACTGATATGGACATGCTTTTTTCTCCGAACGTTTCCCGCTGGCCGAATGGGCGAGTGGTCTAAGGCGCTGCATTCAGGTCGCAGTCTCCTCTGGAGGCGTGGGTTCGAACCCCACTTCTGTGATTCATCTTTACATTTTATCAAGAGTTGTTGTGGACTGCATTTAATCCTTTTCTTAATTTGCAGCAGGAATTTTTCTGAACTTATTGAACAAAAAAGTGAACCACGAGATTTAAATTTTCATCACTCACATATACGCTAATTCAAGACAAAATGATATGCTATAGATTTCGATCTCTCCTCGCGTGCCTCGATGGCGCAGTAGGCAGCGCGTGAGTCTCATAATCTCAAGGTCGTGAGTTCGATCCTCACTCGGGGCATAGTTTCTTTTGTCGAGATCGTCGAACAATCATAGAGTCAGGCTACAATAGAATTTTAAGGCCCAAAACACGGATCATTTTGTAAACGCCTACGATCGTTCTTTACATTTTGTAATGTAAATACCCGAAAGATTGCGAGATTTGTTCCGTCTTTAGGTATAGAGTGAGAGATAGGGGAAAGGGAAGCTAACAGTTCTTTTTGAGTAAGCTACAGCCACGAATAATTTTTTTTCTTACACACCGTCTTGTGTAGACGAAAAATTAATTTGTTTATTTGAATAACTTGTTTAACAACTGATATGGACATGCTGTTTTCTCCGAGCGTTTCCCGCTGGCCGAATGGCCGAGTGGTCTAAGGCGCTGCGTTCAGGTCGTAGTGTCCTCTGGAGGCGTGGGTTCGAACCCCACTTCTGTGATTCATCTATATGCTATAGATTTCGGTCTCTTCTCGCGTGCCTCGATGGCGCAGTAGGCAGCGCGTGAGTCTCATAATCTCAAGGTCGTGAGTTCGATCCTCACTCGAGGCATTGATTCTTTTGTCGAGATTCGCGAACAATCATTGAGTCAGGCTACAGTAGAGTTTTAAGGCCCAAAACACGGATCATTTTTAAACGCCTAAGATCGTTCTTCACATTTTGTAATGTAAATACCCAAAAGATTGCGAGATTTGTTCTGTCTTAAGGTATAGAGTGAGAGAGAGGGATGGAGGGAAGCTAACACCTTTTTGAGTATGCTACAGCCTCGAATATTTTTTTTCAAACATACGATCATATCTAGCATTTTTTGCGTCTTCCTGTGGTCGAGTCCCGATGGCGCGAATGGGGAACGCGTGAATCTCACTTTCTCAAGGTCGTAAGTTCGATCCTCACTCGGGGCGGGTTTCGTTTATTATAGTTTTATGCATAAAAATTACAGTCGTCTTTATTTTAATTATATAGACGAAAAATTAATTTGTTTATTTGAATAACTTGTTTAACAACTGATATGGACATGCTTTTTTCTCCGAACGTTTCCCGCTGGCCGAATGGGCGAGTGGTCTAAGGCGCTGCATTCAGGTCGCAGTCTCCTCTGGAGGCGTGGGTTCGAACCCCACTTCTGTGATTCATCTTTACATTTTATCAAGAGTTGTTGTGGACTGCATTTAATCCTTTTCTTAATTTGCAGCAGGAATTTTTCTGAACTTATTGAACGAAAAAGTGAACCACGAGATTTAAATTTTCATCACTCACATATACGCTAATTCAAGACAAAATGATATGCTATAGATTTCGATCTCTCCTCGCGTGCCTCGATGGCGCAGTAGGCAGCGCGTGAGTCTCATAATCTCAAGGTCGTGAGTTCGATCCTCACTCGGGGCATAGTTTCTTTTGTCGAGATCGTCGAACAATCATAGAGTCAGGCTACAATAGAATTTTAAGGCCCAAAACACGGATCATTTTGTAAACGCCTACGATCGTTCTTTACATTTTGTAATGTAAATACCCGAAAGATTGCGAGATTTGTTCCGTCTTTAGGTATAGAGTGAGAGATAGGGGAAAGGGAAGCTAACAGTTCTTTTTGAGTAAGCTACAGCCACGAATAATTTTTTTCTTACACACCGTCTTGTGTAGACGAAAAATTAATTTGTTTATTTGAATAACTTGTTTAACAACTGATATGGACATGCTGTTTTCTCCGAGCGTTTCCCGCTGGCCGAATGGCCGAGTGGTCTAAGGCGCTGCGTTCAGGTCGTAGTGTCCTCTGGAGGCGTGGGTTCGAACCCCACTTCTGTGATTCATCTATATGCTATAGATTTCGGTCTCTTCTCGCGTGCCTCGATGGCGCAGTAGGCAGCGCGTGAGTCTCATAATCTCAAGGTCGTGAGTTCGATCCTCACTCGGGGCATATTTTCTTTTGTCGAGATCGTCGAACAATCATAGAGTCAGTCTACAGTAGACTTTTAAGGCCCAAAACACGAATCATTTTTAAACGCCTCCCATTGTTCTTCACATTTTGTAAAGTGAATACCCAAAAGATTTCATGATTTGTTCCGTCTTGAGGTATATATATATATATATATATAAATATAGAGAAGGGAAAAGGAAGCTAATAGTTATTTTTAAGTAAGCTACAGCCTCGAATAATCTTTTTTCTAACACACAATCAAGTCTAGCATTATCATCCTCTCCCTGCGGCCTCGCCCTGTTGGCGCAGTAGGCAGCGCGAGAGTCTCGTAATCTGAGAGCCGTGAGTTCAATCATCACTCGGCGAAGATTTGGATTGCTGTAGTTTTATGCTTAAAAATTATAGTCGTCTGTGTTTCATTAAATAGACGTAAAATTTATCTGTTTCTTTGGATAAACTGTATAACAAATGATCCTTTTCTTAATTTGCAGCAAAAATCCTTCTGAACATATTAAACGTAAACTTGAACCACGAGATTTAAATTTTCATCATTCGCATATATGCTAATTCAAGATCAAATAAAATGTTATAGATTTCGATGCCTTCGCGCATGCCTCGATGGCGCAGTAGGCAGCGCGTGAGTCTCATAATCTCAAGGTCGTGAGTTCGATTCGAGTTTCTTTTGTCGAGATCGTCGAACAATCATAGAGTCAGTCTACAGCAAGGGCGGCAGTACGGTACGGTACGAAATTTTTATCGTACTTCGATCCAGCAAAATAATTTCGTACCGAACTTCGTACCGTACCTTTCGAAAATTTTTCGTACCGTACCGTACGATATTATTTTTTTCGTACATCGTACCGAACTTCGTACCAGTACGAAATTAAGTTCGATTAATATTTTTCATTTATCGTACTAAATTTCGTACCAGTACGAAAACAGGTACGATTCGCTGGGCAGCAATTTCGTACCGTACCAACTACCAATGGCCATATAAGCTTTATTTGTAAGATCTGGCCACTGCAAAAAACGTACCAACATCTTACTATAAAGTGATGCAGTTTTATGCTATCTGGTTTAAAATCCAGGACAGTAAAACATGGGCGTAACTAAGCATATGTCACCCCAATATCATTGTTCACATTGCGCAGCTTATATATATCTTTACATTCTGATGTTTCTGCTCTGATAATTCTACGTGTCAGAGTACAAACAAAACATAATAGCGTTGGTTACTGGTTAACTTAGTTGCATAGTTGGTGAGGGGGAGAGAGTTTTTTTTAATTTAATTTCCATAAAATTTCCGCTCGCCTGCGTTGCGCAATATTTTCCCCGATTAATTTTGTATATTTCGTAGCATTTAGCTTTTAAAGTTAGAATTTTTATTCAATTTTACAAAAATTTCAGCGAGCTTCCGGCGCGAAGATGCATTTTTGTGACTGGTAAGGTTTATTTCACTCTTAAAACATGTATTTTTATTTCGTTCTCGATAAAATTTTGCGCGCCTCCGGCACCCTGGGCTTTTTTTAAATTTGAAAGTCTATGTTTGCATGTTGAAAAAAATGTGCTCCCCCTAAATTATTTTCTGGATCCGCCATTGTAGTCGGCATATTCGGGCAGTGCTTCCTTCGCCATTGTGAATTTTAAATAAAAACAGGTCAAAGCACATCGGCGATGCTCACGATATATTCAGAAACTACATCGTGATTTTTAGTATTATGAATGCTGCTTATCTTCTCGATTTTAATTGGGCTATCACAACTTTCGTTATTACAGAAAATGCATTCAGATTAAGACGTCATAAATCAGCGGTCTATATGTATTTCCACGCAATCACAAATTTTTACGCCACTGCAGTAAAACCGATATACGACATAGCTCATCTAATCAGCTCAAGTGAATCCGTTGCATTTTTATTACCATACCTGCGCCGCTTTCAATAATTTTAAAATTTCCCTTTAGTTTTAAAATTCTTTGATAGACGCAATTTATATTATCAGCGCCCTGTTATGAAACGGCATAGATGTTAAATGAAATTATTTTTTTGAATTCATTTGAGAAAAATAAAGTGTAATGCGAAGGTACGAAAAAGAGTACGGTACGGTACGAAATAAATACCGAACTTCGTACCGTACCGTACCAAGTACGAAAATTGAAAAATGAATCGTACCGTACTATCGTACCGGAAAATTCAATCGTACCATACCGAACTTCGTACCGTACCGTACCGTACTGCCAGCCTTGGTCTACAGTAGACTTTTAGGGCCCAAAACACGAATCATTTTTAAACGCCTCCCATTGTTCTTCACATTTTGTAAAGTGAATACCCAAAAGATTTCATGATTTGTTCCGTCTTGAGGTATATATATATATATATATATATATACATCTATTTGCTGTACTTGGCGTACATGATATTTTTTTCTTCATTTGGGAGACTTTTTTTCTACAGCATATATAGCTATTTAGACCACTTCAATGCCCTTATTTAACACCGTCAGACGTCAGGCTGGAGTCACGGCTAGATATACGGCTTAACAAAAAATATAATCTGAATGTCTGCCAAATGAAGTCGCCCAAATATTTTCGATTTCTATATTTCAATGTTATTTTCTAATTTCTGCATTTGGGCGACATTGTCCACATTTGGGGGACGCTGTCAAGAGGCTGGTGAGAGGTGAGTTCCACCTCTCGCAAACTGGAGAGTGAAATGGGATGACTCCCAAAGATGTTTTTAGGGATCAACTACTTGTGTTCAGTCATAAATGTATTCTCTGCTTCTTTCTACAAGATAAACATCAAAATCCTATTGTATACTAATTTTAAGCGCTTCCTGAAAAACGATCAGAGAAAATAAAAATAAAAAATTCGATTTTATTGTCATATTTGCGCTACAGGCAGAATGAAAAATGTAAAACAGCCATGAATAACTGATGCGTTCAAAAGTTGTGGGCAAATTTTTGAGAATTTTCCACGCCTAAAAGTAAGGCTCCAAAATATTTGCTTCGATTCACCATAAGCAAAAATCAAAAATTTCACCATATTAGGCAAAATTTTCATGCACATCTGGCACTAAATTGCTTTTGTATAAGTTTCTTGTTTTTTTTTTTTTTATTTGCAAAATGATGGCTTTATGATTAAAAAGGGCGAAAAATGTTTCCGCCGCCGCTGCATAATATTACACTATACAGTCGAATAAAAAAAAAATGATTACGGTTAGATTTCATAATATCGACTGATAAATATTTATGATAAATACTGATGATAATTTAAACATCTAGCTAGTCCAGTCAAAATACTGCGGAAAGCCCAAAAATCGCCAAAAAAATGGTCTAAAAGCACCCCGAAATGATGACATCATAATAAGAAGGAAGGAGACTTTTCATTCACAAATTTCGTGATATAGAGCATTTACAAGGCTGGTCATGGGATTGTATGTTGCCTAAATATGCTGTTAACTGCATAACGTAACAATAAGGGGCATTTCGTGTTCACAAGTAGTATCCTGATTGTTTTTCATATAGTTATATGCTAACCCTAGCTGATCATTTTAGGGAGTTTCCGTAAGTTTGATTTTAGTAAACTTTTGTTATGTTGAAAAGCAAGCCTTTGGCTACGTAATATGTAAAAATCTTTAGACCATTTTTCAAGGGTCGATATGTAGTTTGACTGGACTAATTACTGAATTAGTTTGATTTTTATATGGTAAATACCGACACTAATTTCGGGATGAATATTAAAGATTTTGCGACAGCCCTGGACGTGTTGATTGAAAAAAAGTAAATTATAAATCAAATGCAAATATTTAAAAAAAAATTATATTTATTGAAAACACAAATGCGATTAAATATTTATATTAATTTGGATATATGTCGAAATTTAATACTCATTTTTCGTGATGGATTCAACATTGGGTTTAATGAAAAACTCGTATTTCTCAAACAAATAACACACCCACATTTAGTGAAGTCTGTTGAATATTCAAGAATCCATAACAGTGATTCGCATTTTTATTTTTAGCATGATTAAAAAAACTTATAACATGTCTGCTGGTTGGGAGCCAGGTTTAGAATATACCTAACATATTTCATGTCCATATAAGAGGTATTAAAATTCTTGATTCAAAAAGTGGTAAATGGTTTTAATATCATCCACCATTCACTGTATATTTTATAATTGCTCAGTTCTGTTCTGAATGTTGATTCTGGAGTTTTTTGTAGTAGCTCTTTGCCATATCAGTAGTCATTAATTGGTTCCTTTTAAGTGAGGCTTCCGACCTTGCTTAGGGTGAATTAAATTCGCATAAAAAAAGTAGTCGACTAATTACTCAAAATGATTCAATATGAAAATAAACTGGCTAATCGGGATTGCCAAAAGCGAATATTTACTATCTTGCATACATTCTAAGAAATAAATTTGGATAAGAAATATTCGTCTAAAATTCTTCTAAATTCTAACATTTTGAACTCGGCAATAATTTGATGAAAAGCAGCATTCCAACTTTGTTAAAAAAAAAAATATAAATCCCAATGTCCTGAAATTTTCGATTATAGAAAATATTTCCTTTATTTCGAGGAAATACAATTGTCAATTATCTTCAGGTTTAAGTGACAAAATCAACATATGTTTATATGCAACTAATCATCGATTAAGTTCCTATTTCTATTTTCGGACTTCGGATATAGTTGTTGGCAGGGTGGCAGAGTCTTGATTTTCTTCGGGTGGACGAAGTAAAATGTTTATATCATTTTCCTCATATGGCTATAAAAGCTTCAAAGCCAAAAACACTGCTATTTCATGGCAGTATTGCCAATTTTAAAGCTCCTAATTTAGTTTCGTTGCTACCTAAATTTGCGCATTTGCTAAGTTTACTTCTGATAGAAACCTTTCCTCTCGGGTGTATAAGTATTAGAGTAGTTGATATTCTGCCAGTCTGGTTGTTAGATCATGCGAAATTGCGCAAAAAAGCAGTCAGTCAGTTCGACAAATGATTGAGTCCAAGGCCTTGATGAATTAAAGGCAGACATCCATGCTTAGTGATCAGTACTTCGCAAAAAAACAACAGCACGCTCTCATACAATTCTTTTATGGAAGGAAACATAGAATTGGGTTTTACTTTCTCTATGAGTCAACACTTGTCTATTTGACTAAAACCAGTTATGTTTGTAAACTTATGTGCTGTTCAATAATCAAGGGTTGTCACCAGGTAGACTCGTAGTTTTATTTTGATATGCTCAACTGATGAAATACAAGCAATGTAATTTGCTGAGCTTTCGAAAAAGAATAGGGCTGATCTGGAGATTTTCAGACATTCGAAATGTA
The DNA here is from genome assembly GCA_963675895.2 of Styela plicata. Lineage (NCBI taxonomy): Eukaryota > Metazoa > Chordata > Ascidiacea > Stolidobranchia > Styelidae > Styela > Styela plicata. The sequence continues at coordinate 13,473,471 of OZ023144.1, read as the reverse complement.
GTGAAATTAAATAGTTTGTGCTTTTCAATGTTTCATGACCAAGTTGAATAGGCAGTCCTTATTGTATCCCCTTCGATCAACACATTTGCTTTTATGAGAAATAGCTATTCTCCGTAATATATTTGAAAATTGTCTCTTTTCGTGAGTGATCATTCTCAGATCTATTGCGGCAATGATGAAGATTTGTATGTAGATTGTGAAGAACATAGATATCATTATTCTTTATCAGGAATATCTGTACCATCATAATCATACAACCCCATTGCTGTTTAGACCTGTCAAAATATTAATGAATATTCAAAATAAATGAACCTAGATATAATAAATAGGATATATAAAAACAAGATGAAATACTTAGAATGTATAAATTGATCTAATTATAATATTTTCATTTAATATTTCAAGCTACTGGTACTCTTGGAGGTAGCGTAAATATATTGCGAAAAAAATGATGCGTCTATTACCAACAAAACAGATATGTTTGAAACAAATACCAGAACGAGGGGAGACGACCTGTTATATATACAGAATGCAAAAACACTGAATAAATAATTGTTGAAGATCAGAGTAAAAAACGTACCATGTAAGAATGCCATTATAAATCCTTCTCTATTTGATATATGTAGGTCTGTAGTTCTATAATAATAGCCATAGAGCACTACACCAATGATGATGTAACCTGATGAACTAAGCGCATAATCCCTTTCATCTGACGAATCCTCAGTCAGAATAGGAGAATCTCAGAGCGTTTGTGCAAACTGATGTAATGTAACCAATACACCCAATGTAATCATTATTCTTCAATTAGCACAACAGGAAATCTGAGAAAATACATATTGATGATTCAGACTTTCTTAAGATTCTTTTTATGCAACATAGAGCCATGTAAAAGTGAATGTCAAACACCCATGATGATGGAATGCTGAACAATAAGAGAACTTCTAGTTGCAGTAATTCAGTTTCTCGCGCAAATAAGTTGAACATGCTCAAATATCAGACAGAAATTAATTGAAATATACATTGTTCCTTAGACTGGGCGAATCAAAACAGTTTCTGGTCAGCACAGTCAGTAAAATCAATGCAGAATATGTTTCAACCTGTAATTTTTGATGATCCAGCTACCAGGTTCAGTTTCAAAGTGGTATGATTACGCACGAGGATTGCTGGACATAATGGCTGCTTAATAGGAGCTTTAGGTAGATGTTAATGTCGGCCCCGGTTATGACTACCCCTACGAATGATGTATGCCACTTTATCAGTGTTGGGAATGAGTCACTTCACTTCGAGTCAAGGTAAAGAACACGAGTTACGAGTCCCAGGTTTTAACAAAATTTAAATTTTCGAGTCACAAGTCAAGTCGCGTCATACATTTACGAGTCGCAAGTCGAGCCATGTGCCGATTTCTAAATCCATTTAACAACAATGACAAATTGTTGACCAACGCAGATTTCACAGCAGGTTTAAGGTGATGCGTTATACACTTCTGGGAGGCGCCTTTTCTTCTCTGATCATTAACACAACAGCAGACGACCTGCTTTTTCAGGAGGATAATTCCAGGCTAAATTTTTAAGTCTAAGGACAAATCCTCATTCCTCCTCCTGCATTTTGTCAAGTCAAGTACGAGTAGTGGTATTTAGCCAAGACGGTGACAGTCAAGTCATTTAAAAAGATGACTCGAGTCCCTCCAACAATGGTAAACTAAGGTATCATCCAAATCAATGAATTTTGCAAAACCAATTTAATTCTAAAAACCTGTCATTCCTAAACCTACTCAAAACTCACCTGTCAAGGTTTCGGCCATACATTTCTCCACTTTGCGTTATTGGCTTGCTAATAGTCATTTTGGAACATCGTAGATTTATTGATGTGAAAAGCACTAGAAAAGTTTTGCATGATATTCAACCGCAAAATACTACATAGCATTCTACATGATACTAGAAAAGCTGGAAATCATTTACAAAATTTAGTATCATTCAGAACCAAGTTAGTTATAAATGGGCAATTGATCTTTCTGACTTTTCATAGTTATATTATTATGTCATGTATCGGTACTCTGCTGTTCCCCCCTCAAGAAAATGAGTATACATAGAGAAAAAGAACATTGACAAAGCACAATAATTCATCATAAATCAGTAAAGTTGGAATATCGAAATTTCTGTTTTCGACGTTTGGTTTTAATAAAAAACCTATACTGAATCAACTGCATTGCAATACTTTTTGGCTGCCTTGCTGCACTTTGTATCTGGATTCGGACGCCCAAAGAAAAAAGCAAGATTTTGTCATTCTGGCAGATAAACACTAGGAATACAGCTAAAAAAAACCATCTTGAATACACTTCTGATCATGCAAGACTGCCGTTATTCATGCTTTATGACAATAAGAAGGGTAACACTCTTACTAATTGAGCCAACTTATTATTCGACTCATCTGCCCACCCTGACTCTTAAGCGAATATAACCAGTGTTGGGAGCTTGAGTCCCAAGTCGAAAAACACACAAGTTGCGAGTCCAAGACTTACCAATATTTAAAGTCTTGCATTGTACTTTCCAGTCACAAGTCGAGTCACATATTTAAGAATCACAAGTCGATTACTAAATCCATTCAACAGCAATGACAAGTTAATTTGCCTTTTATTAGCATCTACTTAGAATCATTATTGGGTCGATGAACACAGAAGTCACGGCAAATTACATTGCATGAAATGTGTTGTAGCCTTATGGGGCGCATTTTCTTCCCTGATGAGACATGTAGTGGCATTCAGCAGACAACATGATTTTTGAAAGGTGATTTCATGTGATTGAACACGGTGACTAGAGTCTTTCCAACACAGAATAGAGCAGTGCTGTAAATCTCACAACTATTCCTGCAATCCCCTCTAGAGCAAGACTTAACTGTTGCATTTTGGCATGGGCTAACAGGACTAATTCTAATGCGTAGAAGAGGTTTTGATTCGACTATACAGTATAGTTCAGAGTTGCTGCAACTTTTTGAAATATTATTTTTTTTGTTGTTTGCTTTTAAAGTTTTATGGGCATCGTATAGATATCCTAAAATCCATCAATTAAGCACAAGATAACATTGCCAAGTTCGCATATTTCAAGAGGAGGCAAGAAAAAATTCGCTTCCCATAATTAAACTATTTTGTTTTGAAAATACTTTTCGAAATGATTTAAATTTTTGGTTAGCGTTGTAATTGGGAATTGTAGATAATTGCTTATGTCTGGCCATTCTTGAAAGACCAATTCCCACTGATTAGCGATTCATGCCAATTTCATAACCAAATCGAAGGGAAAAATGTGAGTACAAAAATATAAAATTGGAATCTTATCTTAAGCTTTCGGCAAATTGATACTGGTAATATACATTGCCCTACAGAGAAACAAGGAAAAACCTGTAACACTACAGCACCGTACTTGTGCCTGCATTCGGTATGTCCCACAGCCATCAGCATATCCTGGATCAAAACACCTCATAGCTTGGTGTCAATCAACGTCCCGACCAGCATCTTCACCTATAATAATTAATAGCTTCTTCCTAAAATCCACTTTTACACCCCCCCCCCCCCCCCCCCCCTCTTCTTGAATATACGCTAGATCCGCCACCAAACACAACAACCAACACCCCACCAACGCCGCATCAAACGCCAACCAAACAAAGCGCAGGAAACAACTTGAATTGTTTACAATGGGAATTAGAGATCACGTGACCAGTCACAAAAGTTATATCTTTCTGATTTTACGTTGTTAGTGAAAAGGCCATGCCAGATTAATTTCCGCTGGATTTTTAGGGTGTCAATACATAAATAAAAATTTCCTATTTCATCTGACCAAGTTTGGTCAAGATATAAACGGTGCACGGCACTAAAAATGTGGTGTGAACAAAAGTCTCCGAAATCATGAAAAAAACTAGCACAGCACTTATAGCCCACAAATTTTTTGGTAGCCTAAATGAAAGACTTTTTCTGTCGGCTGGTCGTTGACACCTTGTAAGGGCGTAAAATCGTGGACTATCTATCTGTAACTGCAATCATGACAACTCAGCTTTATTCGTTCACGGAGAAAATGACCTTCAAATTATTTGGGGGACGCGAAAATGTCTACCGAAAAATATGGTCCTCCAAATACAGCAAAAATAACCCCACTTTGTCACCCAAATGCAGAAATTAGATAAATATATATATATATATATATATATATATATATATATATATACAGAGAAGGGAAAAGGAAGCTAATAGTCATTTTTGAACGCCTACGATCGTATAGGCAGCGCGTGAGTCTCATAATCTCAAGGTCGTGAGTTCGATCCTCACTCGAGGCATAGTTTCTTTTGTCGAGATTCTCGAACAATCATAGAGTCAGGCTACAGTAGAATTTTAAGGCCCAAAACACGGATCATTTTGTAAACGCCTACGATCGTTCTTTACATTTTGTAATGTAAATACCCGAAAGATTGCGAGATTTGTTCCGTCTTTAGGTATAGAGTGAGAGAGAGGGGGAAAGGGAAGCTAACAGTTCTTTTTGAGTAAGCTACAGCCACGAATAATTTTTTTCTTACACACCGTCAAGTCTAGCATTATTGTCATCACCCTGCGACCTCGCCCCGATGACGCGGTAGGCAGCGCGTGAGTCTAATAATCTCAAAGTCGTGAATTCAATCCTCGCTCGGCGAAGGTTACGATTACTTTAGCTTTACGCATAAAAATTATAGTCGTGCATATTTTAAATATATCGACGAAAAATTAATCTGTTTCTTTGAATAACCTAATTAACAAATGATGTAGACATTCTTTTTTCTTCCTAATGTTTCCAGCTGGCAGAATGGCCGAGTGGTTTAATGCGCTGCGTTCAGGTCGCAGTCTCCTCTGGAGGCGTGGGTTTTAACCCCAATTCTTTCATTCATATCCACGATTTATCACGCGTTATTGTGGACCGCATTTAATCCTTTTCTAATTTGTAGCAAAAATGTATCTGAACATATTAAACGTAAACGTGAACCACGAGATTTAAATTTTCATCCTTCACACATTGCTAATTCAAGAGAGAATAAAATGTTATAGATTTCGATGGCTTCTCGAATGCCTCGATGGCGCAGTAGGCAGCGCGTGAGTCTCATAATCTCAAGGTTGTGAGTTCGATCCTCACTCGAGGCGTAGTTTCTTTTGTCGAGATTCTCGAACAATCATAGAGTCAGGCTACAGTAGAATTTTAAGGCCCAAAACACGGATCATTTTTTAAACGCCTACGATCGTTCTTTACATTTTGTAATGTAAATACCCGAAAGATTGCTAGATTTGTTCCGTCTTTAGGTATAGAGTGAGAGAGAGGGGGAGAGGGAAGCTAACAGTTCTTTTTGAGTATGCTACAGACTTTAATAATCTTTTTTCTAACATACAGTCAAGTCTAGCTTTTTTTGCATCTTCCTGCGGTTGAGCCCGAATGGCGCGGTATGCAGTACGTGAGTCTCACATTCTCGAGTTCGTCAGTTCGATCCCCACTCGGGAAAAGGTTTCGTTTATTATAGTTATAGTTTTATGCATAAAAATTATAATCGTCTTTATTTTAATTATATAGACGAAATTATAATCAGTTTCTTCGAACAATCTTTTTAACTATAACGTGGACACGCAGTTTTCTTCCGAAATTTTCCCGTTGACGGAGTGGCCGACTGGTCGGCGGCGCTGCTTTCAGGTTGCGGGTTTTTCTGTAGGCGTGGGTTCGAACCCCACTTCTGTCGTTCATCTTTCAAGGTTTATTCGTGAAGAAGGATTTACAATTTATCATGCGTTATAGTTGACCACATTTAATCCTTTTCTTAATTTACAGCTAAAATGCTTCTGAACATATTGAACAAAAACGTGAACCACGAGATTTAAATTTTCATTATTCTCATATATGCTATTTCAAAGAGAAAATGAAATGTTATAGATTTCGGTGCCTTCTCGCAAGCCTCGATGGCGCAGTAGGCAGCGCGTGATTCTCATAATCTCAAGTCGTGAGCTTAATCCTCACTCAGCAAAGGTTACGATTACTTTAGTTTTACGCATAAAAATTACAGTCGTCTTTATTTTAATTATATAGACGAAAAATTAATTTGTTTATTTGAATAACCTGTTTAACAAATGATGTAGACATGCTGTTTTCTCCGAATGTTTCCCGCTGGCAGAATGGCCGAGTGGTCTAAGGCGCTGCGTTCAGGTCGCAGTCTCCCCTGGAGGCGTGGGTTCGAACCCCACTTCTGTCACTCATCTTCACATTTTATCAAGAGATATCGTGGACTGCATTTAATCCTTTTCTTAATTTGCAGCAGGAATTTTTCTGAACTTATTGAACGAAAACGTGAACCACAAGATTAAAATTTTCATCACTCGCATATACGCTAATTCAAGAGAAAATGAAATCTATAGATTTCGGTGCCTTCTAGCGTGCCTCGATGGCGCAGTAGGCAGCGTGTGAGTCTCATAATCTCAAGGTCGTGATTTCGATCCTCACTCGGGGCATTGTTTCTTTTGTCGAGTAGGTCGAACAATCATAGAGTCAGGCTGCAGTAAACTTTTAAGGCCCAAAACACGAATCATTTTTAATCGCCTACCATTATTCTTTACATTTTCTAAAGTAAATACCCAAAAGATAACGAGATTTGCTCCGTCTAAAGGTTTATATATATAGAGATAGAAGGGGGAAAGGGAAGCTAACAGTTCTTTTTGAGTAAGATACAGTCACGAATAATTTTTTTCTTACACACAGTCAAGTCTAGCATTATTATCATCTCCATGCGGCCTCGCCCCGGTGGCGCAGTAGGCAGCGCGTGAGTCTCATGATTTCAAAGTCGTGAGTTGAACACTCACTTGGCGAAGGTTTCGATTACTGTAGTTTTACGCAAAAAAATTATAGTCGTCTGTATTTTAATTACATCGACGAAAAATTAATCTGTTTCTTTGAATAACCTGTTTAACAAAAGGTTACGACATTCTTTTTTCTTCCTAATATTTCCCGCTGGCAGAGTGGCCGAGTGGTCTAAGGCGCTGCGTTCAGGTCGCAGTCTCCTTTGGAGACGTGGGTTCTAACCCCCAATACTGTCATTCATATCCACGATTTATCACGCGCTATTGTGGACCGCATTTAATCCTTTTCTAATTTGTAGCAAAAATGTATCTGAACATATTGAACGTAAACGGGAACCACGAGATTTAAATTTTCATCATTCGCATATATGCTGATTCAAGAGAGAATAAAATGTTGTAGATTTCGATGCCTTCTCGCGTGCCTCGATGGCGCAGTAGGCAGCGCGTGAGTCTCATAATCTCAAGGTCGTGAGTTCGATCCTCACTCGAGGCATTGATTCTTTTGTCGAGATTCGCGAACAATCATTGAGTCAGGCTACAGTAGAGTTTTAAGGCCCAAAACACGGATCATTTTTAAACGCCTAAGATCGTTCTTCACATTTTGTAATGTAAATACCCAAAAGATTGCGAGATTTGTTCTGTCTTAAGGTATAGAGTGAGAGAGAGGGGGGGGAGGGAAGCTAACACCTTTTTGAGTATGCTACAGCCTCGAATATTTTTTTCAAACATACGATCATATCTAGCATTTTTTGCGTCTTCCTGTGGTCGAGCCCCGATGGCGCGGATGGGGAACGCGTGAATCTCACTTTATCAAGGTCGTAAGTTCGATCCTCACTCGGGGCAGGTTTTGTTCATTATAGTTTTATGCATAAAAATTACAGTCGTCTTTATTTTAATTATATAGGTGAAAAATTAATTTGTTTATTTGAATAACTTGTTTAACAACTGATATGGACATGCTGTTTTCTCCGAACTTTTCCCGCTGGCCGAATGGCCGTGTGGTCTAAGGCGCTGCGTTCAGGTCGCAGTCTCCTCTGGAGGCGTGTGTTCGAACCCCACTTCTGTGATTCATCTTTACACTTTATCAAGAGTCATTGTGGACTGCATTTAATCCTTTTCTAAATTTGCAGCAGGAATTTTTCTGAACTTATTGAACGAAAACGTGAACCACGAGATTCAAATTTTCATCACTCACATATACGCTAATTCAAGACAAAATGATATGCTATAGATTTCGGTCTCTTCTCGCGTGCCTTGATGGCGCAGTAGGCAGCGCGTGAGTCTCATAATCTCAGGGTCGTGAGTTCGATCCTCACTCGGGGAATAGTTTCTTTTGTCGAGAACGTCGAACAATCAAAGAGTCAGGCTACAATAGAATTTTAAGGCCCAAAACACGGATCATTTTGTAAACGCCTACGATCGTTCTTTACATTTTGTAATGTAAATACCCGAAAGATTGCGAGATTTGTTCCGTCTTTAGGTATAGAGTGAGAGAGAAAGGGAAAGGTAAGCTAACAGTTCTTTTTGAGTAAGCTACAGCCACGAATAATTTTTTTTTACACACCGTCATGTGGAGACGAAAAATTAATTTGTTTATTTGAATAACTTGTTTAACAACTGATATGGACATGCTGTTTTCTCCGAATGTTTCCCGCTGGCCGAATGGCCGAGTGGTCTAAGGCGCTGCGCTCAGGTCGCAGTTTCCTCTGGAGGCGTGGGTTCGAACCCCACTTCTGTGATTTATCTTCACATTTTATCAAGAGTTATTGTGGACTGCATTTAATCCTTTTCTTAATTTGCAGCAGGAATTTTTCTGAACTTATTGAACGAAAACGTGAACCACGAGATTTAAATTTTCATCACTCACATATACGCTAATTCAAGACAAAATGATATGCTATAGATTTCGGTCTCTTCTCGCCTGCCTCGATGGCGCAGTAGGCAGCGCGTGAGTCTCATAATCTCAAGGTCGTGAGTTCGATCCTCACTCGGGGCATAGTTTCTTTTGTCGAGATCGTCGAACAATCATAGAGTCAGTCTACAGCCCGAACGTACCAACATCTTTACATTCTGATGTTTCTGCTCTGATAATTCTATGTGTCAGAGTACAAACAAAACATAATAGCGTTGATTACTGGTTAACTTAGTTGCATAGTTGGTGAGGGGGAGAGAGTTTTTAATTTAATTTCCATGAAATTTCCGCACGCTTGCGTTGCGCAATATTTTCCCCGATTAATTTTGTATATTTCGTTGCATTTAGCTTTTAAAGTTAGAATTTTTATTCAATTTTACAAAAATTTCAGCGAGCTTCCGGCGCAAAGATGCATTTTTCTGACTGGTAATGTTTATTTCACTCTTAAAACATGTATTTTTGTTTCGTTCTCGATAAAATTTTGCGCGCCTCCGGCACCCTGGGCTTTTTTTAAATTTGAAAGTCTATGTTTGCATGTTGAAAAAAATGTGCTCCCCCAAATTATTTTCTGGATCCGCCATTGTAGTCGGCATATACGAGGCAGCGCGTGAGTCTCTTAATCTCAAGGTCGTGAGTTCGATCCTCACTCGAGGCATAGCTTCTTTTGTCGAGATTCTCGAACAATCATAGAGTCAGGCTACAGTAGAATTTTAAGGCCCAAAACACGGATCATTTTTTAAACGCCTACGATCGTTCTTTACATTTTGTAATGTAAATACTCGAAAAATGGCGAGATTTGTTCCGTCTTTAGGTATAGAGTGAGAGAGAGGGGGAGAGGGAAGCTAAAAGTTCTTTTTGAGTATGCTACAGCCTCTGAAAATCTTTTTTCTAACATACAGTCAAGTCTAGCTTTTTTGCATCTTCCTGGGGTTGAGCCCGAATGGCGCGGTATGCAGTACGTGAGTTTCACATTCTCGAGTTCGTCAGTTCGATCCCCACTCGGGGCAGGTTTCGTTTATTATAGTTTTATGCATAAAAATTATAATCGTCTTCATTTTAATTATATAGACGAAATATTAATCAGTTTCTTCGAACAATCTTTTTAACTATAATGTGGACACGCAGTTTTCTGCCGAAATTTTCCCGTTGACGGAGTGGCCGATTGGTCGGCGGCGCTGCGTTCAGGTTGCAGATTTTCCTGTAGGCGTGGGTTCGAACCCCACTTCTGTCGTTCATCTTTCAAGGTTTATTCGTGAAGAAGGATTTACAATTTATCATTCGTTATAGTTGACCACATTTAATCCTTTTCTTAATTTACAGCTAAATTGCTTCTGAACATATTGAACAAAAACGTGAACTCCGAGATTTAAATTTTCATCATTCGCATATATTCTATTTCAAGCAAAAATGAAATGTTATAGATTTCGGTGCCTTCTCGCATGCCTCGATGACGCAGTAGGCAGCGTGTGAGTCTCATAATCTCAAGTCGTGAGCTTAATCCTCACTCAGCAAAGGTTACGATTACTTTAGTTTTACGCATAAAAATTACAGTCGTCTTTATTTTAATTATATAGACGAAAAATTAATTTGTTTATTTTAATAACTTGTTTAACAAATGATGTGGACATGCTGTTTTCTCCGAATTTTTCCCGCTGGCAGAATGGCCGAGTTGTCTAAGGCGCTGCATTCAGGTCGCAGTCTCCTCTGGAGGCGTGGGTTCGAACCCCACTTCTGTCATTCATCTTTACATTTTATCAAGAGATATCGTGGACTGCATTTAATCCTTTTCTTAATTTGCAGCAGGAATTTTTCTGAACTTATTGAACGAAAACGTGAACCACAAGATTTAAATTTTCATCACTCGCATATACGCTAATTCAAGAGAAAATGAAATGCTATAGATTTCGGTGCCTTCTAGCGTGCCTCGATGGCGCAGTAGGCAGCGTGCGAGTCTCATAATCTCAAGGTCGTGATTTCGATCCTCACTCGGGGCATTGTTTCTTTTGTCGAGTAGGTCGAACAATCATAGAGTCAGGCTGCAGTAAACTTTTAAGGCCCAAAACACGAATCATTTTTAAACGCCTACCATTATTCTTTACATTTTCTAAAGTAAATACCCAAAAGATGACGAGATTTGCTCCGTCTAAAGGTATATATATATAGAGATAGAAGGGGGAAAGGGAAGCTAACAGTTCTTTTTGAGTAAGATATAGCCACGAATAATTTTTTTCTTACACACAGTCAAGTCTAGCATTATTATCATCTCCATGCGGCCTCGCCCCGGTGGCGCAGTAGGCAGCGCGTGAGTCTCATGATTTCAAAGTCGTGAGTTGAACACTCACTTGGCGAAGGTTTCGATTACTGTAGTTTTACGCATAAAAATTATAGTCGTCTGTATTTTAATTACATCGACGAAAAATTAATCTGTTTCTTTCAATAACCTGTTTAACAAAAGATGAGGACATTCTTTTTTCTTCCTAATGTTTCCCGCTGGCAGAGTGGCCGAGTGGTCTAAGGCGCTGCGTTCAGGTCGCAGTCTCCTCTGGAGGCGTGGGTTCTAACCCCAATTCTGTCATTCGTATCCACGATTTATCACGCGTTATTCTGGACCGCATTTAACCCTTTTCTAATTTGTAGCAAAAATGTATCTGAACATATTGAACGTAAACGGGAACCACGAGATTTAAATTTTCATCATTCGCATATATGCTGATTCAAGAGAGAATAAAATGTTGTAGATTTCGATGCCTTCTCGCATGCCTCGATGGCGCAGTAGGCAGCGCGTGAGTCTCATAATCTCGAGGTCGTGAGTTCGATCCTCACTCGAGGCATTGATTCTTTTGTCGAGATTCGCGAACAATCATTGAGTCAGGCTACAGTAGAGTTTTAAGGCCCAAAACACGGATCATTTTTAAACGCCTAAGATCGTTCTTCACATTTTGTAATGTAAATACCCAAAAGATTGCGAGATTTGTTCCGTCTTAAGGTATAGAGTGAGAGAGAGGGGGAAAGGGAAGCTAACAGTTCTTTTTGAGTAAGCTACAGCCACGAATAATTTTTTTCTTACACACCGTCAAGTCTAGTATTATTGTCATCACCCTGCGACCTCGCCCCGATGACGCGGTAGGCAGCGCGTGAGTCTAATAATCTCAAAGTCGTGAATTCAATCCTCGCTCGGCGAAGGTTACGATTACTTTAGTTTTACGCATAAAAATTATAGTCGTGCGTATTTTAAATATATCGACGAAAATTTTATCTGTTTCTTTGAATAACCTGTTAACAAATGATGTGGACATTCTTTTTTCTTCCTAATGTTTCCAGCTGGCAGAATGGCCGAGTGGTTTAATGCGCTGCGTTCAAGTCGCAGTCTCCTCTGGAGGCGTGGGTTTTAAACCCAATTCTGTCATTCATATCCACGATTTATCACGCGTTATTGTGGACTGCATTTAATCCTTTTCTAATTTGTAGCAAAAATGTATCTGGACATATTGAACGTAAAGGTGAACCACGAGATTTAAATTTTCATCGTTCGCACATATGCTAATTCAAGAGAGAATAAAATGTTATAGATTTCGATGGCTTCTCGAATGCCTCGTTGGCGCAGTAGGCAGCGCGTGAGTCTCATAATCTCACGGTTGTGAGTTCGATCCTCACTCGAGGCATAGTTTCTTTTGTCGAGATTCTCAAACAATCATAGAGTCAGGCTACAGTAGAATTTTAAGGCCCAAAACACGGATCATTTTTTAAACGCCTACGATCGTTCTTTACATTTTGTAATGTAAATACCCGAAAGCTTGCGAGATTTGTTCCGTCTTTAGGTATAGAGTGAGAGAGAGGGGGGAGAGGGAAGCTAACAGTTCTTTTTGAGTATGCTACAGCCTTTAATAATCTATTTTCTAACATACAGTCAAGTCTAGCTTTTTTTGCATCTTCCTGCGGTTGAGCCCGAATGGCGCGGTATGCAGTACGTGAGTCTCTCTTTCTCGAGTTCGCCAGTTCGATCCCCACTCGGGGCAGGTTTCGTTTATTATAGTTTTATGCATAAAAATTATAATCGTCTTTATTTTAACTATATAGACGAAATTATAATCAGTTTCTTCGAACAATCTTTTTAACTATAATGTGGACACGCAGTTTCCTTCCGAAATTTTCCCGTTGACGGAGTGGCCGATTGGTCGGCGGCGCTGCTTTCAGATTGCGGATTTTCCTGTAGGCGTGGGTTTGAACCCCACTTCTGTCGTTCATCTTTCAAGGTTTATTCGTGAAGAAGGATTTACAATTTATCATGCGTTATAGTTGACCACATTTAATCCTTTTCTTAATTTACAGCTAAAATGCTTCTGAACATATTGAACAAAAACGTGAACGACGAGATTTAAATTTTCATCATTCGCATATATGCTATTTCAAAGAGAAAATTAAATGTTATAGATTTCGGTGTCTTCTCGCAAGCCTCGATGGCGCATTAGGCAGCGCGTGATTCTCATAATCTCAAGTCGTGAGCTTAATTCACACTCAGCAAAGGTTACGATTACTTTAGTTTTACGCATAAAAATTACAGTCGTCTTTATTTTAGTTATATAGACGAAAAATTAATTTGTTTATTTGAATAACCTGTTTAACAAATGATGTGGACATGCTGTTTTCTCCGAATGTCTCCCGCTGGCAGAATGGCCGAGTGGTCTAAGGCGCTGCGTTCAGGTCGCAGTCTCCTCTGGAGGCGTGGGTTCGAACCCCCTTTTATGTCATTCATCTTTGCATTTTATCAAGAGATATCGTGGACTGCATTTAATCCTTTTCTTTATTTGCAGCAGGAATTTTTCTGAATTATTTAACAAAAACGTGAACCACAAGATTTAAATTTTCATCGTTCGCATATATGCTAATTCAAGAGAGAATAAAATGTTATAGATTTCGATGCCTTCTCGAATGCCTCGATGGCGCAGTAGGCCGCGCCTGAGTCTCATAATCTCAAGGTCGTGAGTTCGATCCTCACTCCAGGCATAGTTCCTTTTGTCAAGATTCTCGAACAATCATAGAGTCAGGCTACAGTAGAATTTTAAGGCCCAAAACACGGATCATTTTGTAAACGCCTACGATCGTTCTTTACATTTTGTAATGTAAATACCCAAAAGATAACGAGATTAGCTCCGTCTAAAGGTATATATATAGAGATAGAAGGGGGAAAGGGAAGCTAACAGTTCTTTTTGAGTAAGATACAGCCACGAATAATTTTGTTCCTACACACAATCAAGTCTAGCATTATTATCATCTCCATGCGGCCTCGCCCCGGTGGCGCAGTAGGCAGCGCGTGAGTCTCATGATTTCAAAGTCGTGAGCTCATGTCGCAGTCTCCTCTGGAGGCGTGGGTTCGAACCCCCCTTCTGTCATTCATCTTTACATTTTATCAAGAGTTATCGTGGACTGCATTTAATCCTTTTCTTAATTTGCAGCAGGAATTTTTCTGAACTTATTGAACGAAAACGTGAACCACGAGATTTAAATTTTCATCACTCACATATACGCTAATTCAAGACAAAATGGTATGCTATAGATTTCGGTCTCTTCTCGCGTGCCTCGATGGCGCAGTAGGCAGCGCGTGAGTCTCATAATCTCAAGGTCGTGGGTTCGATCCTCACTCGGGGCATAGTTTCTTTTGTCGAGATCGTCGAACAATCATAGAGTCAGTCTACAGTAGACTTTTAAGGCCCAAAACACGGGTCATTTTTAAACGCCTAAGATCGTTCTTCACATTTTGTAATGTAAATACCCAAAGGATTGCGAGATTTGTTCTGTCTTAAGGTATAGAGTGAGAGAGAGGGGGGGAGGAAAGCTAACATCTTTTTGAGTATGCTACAGCCTCGAATATTTTTTTTCAAACATACGATCATATCTAGCATTTTTTGCGTCTTTCTGTGGTCGAGCCCCGATGGCGCGGATGGGGAACGCGTGAATCTCACTTTCTCAAGGTCGTAAGTTCGATCCTCACTCGGGGCAGGTTTCGTTTATTATAGTTTTATGCATAAAAATTACAGTCGTCCTCATTTTACTTATATAGACGAAAAATTAATTTGTTTATTTGAATAACTTGTTTAACAACTGATATGGACATGCTGTTTTCTCTGAACGTTTCCCGCTGGCCGAATGGCCGAGTGGTCTAAGGCGCTGCGTTCATGTCGCAGTCTCCTCTGGTGGCGTGGGTTCGAACCCCACTTCTGTCATTCATCTTTACATTTTATCAAGAGTTATTGTGGACTGCATTTAATCCTTTTCTTAATTTGCAGCAGAAATTTCTCTGAACTTATTGAACGAAAACGTGAACTACGAGATTTAAATTTTCATCACTCGCATATACGCTAATTCAAGAGAAAATGAAATGCTATATATTTCGGTCTCCTCTCGCGTGCCTCGATGGCGTTGTAGGCAGCGCGTAAGTCTCATAATCTTAAGGTCGTGATTTCGATCCTCACTCGGGGCAGAGTTTCTTTTGTCGAGATCGTCGAACAATCATAGAGTCAGTCTACAGCAAGGGTGGCAGTACGGTACGGTACGAAATTTTTATCGTACTTCGATCCAGCAAAATAATTTCGTACCGAACTTCGTACCGTACCTTTCGAAAATTTTTCGTACCGTACCGTACGATATTATTTTTTTAGTACATCGTACCGAACTTCGTACCAGTACGAAATTAAGTTCGATTAATATTTTTCATTTATCGTACTAAATTTTGTACCAGTACGAAAACAGGTACGATTCGCTGGGCAGCAATTTCGTACCGTACCAACTACCAATGTCCATATAAGCTTTATTTGTAAGATCTGGCCACTGCAAAAAACGTACCAACATCTTACTATAAAGTGATGCAGTTTTATGCTATCTGGTTTAAAATCCAGGAAAGTAAAACATGGGCGTAACTAAGCATATGTCACCCCAATATCATTGTTCACATTGCGCAGCTTATATATATCTTTACATTCTGATGTTTCTGCTCTGATAATTCTACGTGTCAGAGTACAAACAAAACATAATAGCGTTGGTTACTGGTTAACTTAGTTGCATAGTTGGTGAGGGGGAGAGAGTTTTTAATTTAATTTCCATAAAATTTCCGCACGCCTGCGTTGCGCAATATTTCCCCGGATTAATTTTGTATATTTCGTAGCATTTAGCTTTTAAAGTTAGAATTTTTATTCAATTTTACAAAAATTTCAGCGAGCTTCCGGCGCGAAGATGCATTTTTCTGACTGGTAAGGTTTATTTCACTCTTAAAACATGTATTTTTGTTTCGTTCTCGATAAAATTTTGCGCGCCTCCGGCACCCTGGGCTTTTTTTAAATTTGAAAGTCTATGTTTGCATGTTGAAAAAAATGTGCTCCCCCTAAATTATTTTCTGGATCCGCCATTGTAGTCGGCATATCCGGGCAGTGCTTCCTTCGCCATTGTGAATTTTAAATAAAAACAGGTCAAAGCACATCGGCGATGCTCACGATATATTCAGAAACTACATCGTGATTTTTAGTATTATGAATGCTGCTTATCTTCTCGATTTTAATTGGGCTATCACAACTTTATTTATTACAGAAAATGCATTCAGATTAAGACGTCATACATCAGCGGTCTATATGTATTTTCACGCAATCACAAATTTTTACGCCACTGCAGTAAAACCGATATACGACATAGCTCATCTAATCAGCTCAAGTGAATCCGTTGCATTTTTATTACCATACCTGCGCCGCTTTCAATAATTTTAAAATTTTCCTTTAGTTTTAAAATTCTTTGATAGACGCAATTTATATTATCAGCGCCCTGTTATGAAACGGCATAGATGTTAAATGAAATTATTTTTTTGAATTCATTTGAGAAAAATAAAGTGTAATGCGAAGGTACGAAAAAGAGTACGGTACGGTACGAAATAAATACCGAACTTCGTACCGTACCGTACCAAGTACGAAAATATAAAAATGAATCGTACCGTACTATCGTACCGGAAAATTCAATCGTACCATACCGAACTTCGTACCGTACCGTACCGTACTGCCAGCCTTGGTCTACAGTAGACTTTTAGGGCCCAAAACACGAATCATTTTTAAACGCCTCCCATTGTTCTTCACATTTTGTAAAGTGAATACCCAAAAGATTTCATGATTTGTTCCGTCTTGAGGTATATATATATATATAGAGGAGGGAAAAGGAAGCTAATAGTCATTTTTGAACGCCTACGATCGTATAGCGCGTGAGTCTCATAATCTCAAGGTCGTGAGTTCGATCCTCACTCGAGGCATAGTTTCTTTTGTCGAGATTCTCGAACAATCAAAGAGTCAGGCTACAGTAGAAATTTAAGGCCCAAAACACGGATCATTTTGTAAACGCCTACGATCGTTCTTTACATTTTGTAATGTAAATACCCGAAAGATTGCGAGATTTGTTCCATCTTTAGGTATAGAGTGAGAGAGAGGGGGAAAGGGAAGCTAACAGTTCTTTTTGAGTAAGCTACAGCCACGAATAATTTTTTTCTTACACACCGTCAAGTCTAGCGTTATTGTCATCACCCTGCGACCTCGCCCCGATGACGCGGTAGGCAGCGCGTGAGTCTAATAATCTCAAAGTCGTGAATTCAATCCTCGCTCGGCGAAGGTTACGATTACTTTAGTTTTACGCATAAAAATTATAGTCGTGCGTATTTTAAATATATCGACGAAAAATTAATCTGTTTTTTTTTGAATAACCTAATAAACAAATGATGTGGACATTCTTTTTTCTTCCTAATGTTTCCAGCTGGCAGAATGGCCGAGTGGTTTAACGCGCTGCGTTCAGGTCGCAGTCTCCTCTGGAGGCGTGGGTTTTAACCCCAATTCTTTCATTCATATCCACGATTTATCACGCGTTATTGTGGGCCGCATTTAATCCTTTTCTAATTTGTAGCAAAAATGTATCTGAACATATTGAACGTAAACGTGAACCACGAGATTTAAATTTTCATCGTTCGCACATATGCTAATTCAAGAGAGAATAAAATGTTATAGATTTCGATGGCTTCTCGAATGCCTCGATGGCGCAGTAGGCAGCGCGTGAGTCTCATAATCTCAAGGTTTTGAGTTCGATCCTCACTCGAGGCGTAGTTGCTTTTGTCGAGATTCTCGAACAATCATAGAGTCAGGCTACAGTAGAATTTTAAGGCCCAAAACACGGATTATTTTTAAAACGCCTACGATCGTTCTTTACATTTTGTAATGTAAATACCCGAAAGATTGCGAGATTTGTTCCGTCATTCATATCCACGATTTATCACGCGTTATTGTGGGCCGCATTTAATCCTTTTCTAATTTGTAGCAAAAATGTATCTGAACATATTGAACGTAAACGTGAACCACGAGATTTAAATTTTCATCGTTCGCACATATGCTAATTCAAGAGAGAATAAAATGTTATAGATTTCGATGGCTTCTCGAATGCCTCGATGGCGCAGTAGGCAGCGTGTGAGTCTCATAATCTCAAGGTCGTGAGTTCGATCCTCACTCGGGGCATTGTTTCTTTTGTCGAGTAGGTCGAACAATCATAGAGTCAGGCTGCAGTAAACTTTTAAGGCCCAAAACACGAATAATTTTTAAACGCCTACCATTATTCTTTACATTTTCTAAAGTAAATACCGAAAAGATAACGAGATTTGCTCCGTCTAAAGGTATATATATAGAGATAGAAGGGGGAAAGGGAAGCTAACAGTTCTTTTTGAGTAAGATACCGCCACGAATAATTTTTTTCTTACACACAGTCAAGTCTAGCAATATTATCATCTCCATGCGGCCTCGTCCCGGTGGTGCAGTAGGCAGCGCGTGAGTCTCATGATTTCAAAGTCGTGAGTTGAACACTCACTCGGAGAAGGTTTCGATTACTGTAGATTTACGCATAAAAATTATAGTCGTCTGTATTTTAATTACATCGACGAAAAATCAATCTATTTCTTTGAAAAACCAGTTTAACAAAAGATGAGGACATTCTTTTTTCTTCCTAATGTTTCCCGCTGGCAGAGTGGCCGAGTGGTCTAAGGCGCTGCGTTCAGGTCGCATTCTCCTCTGGAGGGGTGGGTTCTAACCCCAATTTTGTCATTCATATCCACGAATAATCACGCGTTATTGTGGATCGCATTTAATGCTTTTCTAATTTGTAGCAAAAATGTATCTGAACATATTGAACGTAAACGTGAACCACGAGATTTAAATTTTCATCATTCGCATATATGCTGATTCAAGAGAGAATAAAATGTTATAGATTTCGATGCCTTCTCGCATGCCTCGATGGCGCAGTAGGCAGCGCGTGAGTCTCATAATCTCAAGGTCGTGAGTTCGATCCTCACTCGAGGCATAGTTTCTTTTGTCGAGGTTCGCGAACAATCATTGAGTAGAGTTTTAAGGCCCAAAACACGGATCATTTTTAAACGCCTAAGATCGTTCTTCACATTTTGTAATGTAAATACCCAAAAGATTGCGAGATTTGTTCCGTCTTTAGGTATAGAGTGAGAGAGAGGGGGAAAGGGAAGCTAACAGTTCTTTTTGAGTAAGCTACAGCCACGAATAATTTTTTTCTTACACACCGTCAAGTCTAGTATTATTGTCATCACCGTGCGACCTCGCCCCGATGACGCGGTAGGCAGCGCGTGAGTCTAATAATCTCAAAGTCGTGAATTCAATCCTCGCTCGGC
Organism: Styela plicata; assembly: GCA_963675895.2. Classification (NCBI taxonomy): domain Eukaryota; kingdom Metazoa; phylum Chordata; class Ascidiacea; order Stolidobranchia; family Styelidae; genus Styela; species Styela plicata. The sequence continues at coordinate 13,454,019 of OZ023144.1, read as the reverse complement.
GAAGGTTACGATTACTTTAGTTTTACGCATAAAAATTATAGTCGTGCGTATTTTAAATATATCGACGAAAATTTAATCTGTTTCTTTGAATAACCTGTTTAACAAATGATGTGGACATTCTTTTTTCTTTCTAATGTTTCCAGCTGGCAGAATGGCCGAGTGGTTTAATGCGCTGCGTTCAGGCTGCCGTGTCCTCTGGAGACGTGGGTTCGAACCCCACTTCTGTGATTCATCTTTACATTTTATCAAGAGTTATTGTGGACTGCATTTAATCCTTTTCTTAATTTGCAGCAGGAATTTTTCTGAACTTATTGAACGAAAACGTGAACCACGAGATTTAAATTTTCATCACTCACATATACGCTAATTCAAGACAAAATGATATGCTATAGATTTCGGTCTCTTCTCGCGTGCCTCGATGGCGCAGTAGGCAGCGCGTGAGTCTCATAATCTCAAGGTCGTGAGTTCGATCCTCACTCGGGGCATAGTTTCTTTTGTCGAGATCGTCGAACAATCATAGAGTCAGTCTACAGTAGACTTTTAAGGCCCAAAACACGAATCATTTTTAAACGCCTCCCATTGTTCTTCACATTTTGTAAAGTGAATACCCAAAAGATTTCATGATTTGTTCCGTCTTGAGGTATATATATATATATATATATATATATATAAATATAGAGAAGGGAAAAGGAAGCTAATAGTTATTTTTAAGTAAGCTACAGCCTCGAATAATCTTTTTTCTAACACACAATCAAGTCTAGCATTATCATCCTCTCCCTGCGGCCTCGCCCTGTTGGCGCAGTAGGCAGCGCGAGAGTCTCGTAATCTGAGAGCCGTGAGTTCAATCATCACTCGGCGAAGATTTGGATTGCTGTAGTTTTATGCATAAAAATTATAGTCGTCTGTGCTTCATTAAATAGACGTAAAATTTATCTGTTTCTTTGGATAAACTGTATAACAAATGATCCTTTTCTTAATTTGCAGCAAAAATCTTTCTGAACATATTAAACGAAAACTTGAACCACGAGATTTAAATTTTCATCATTCGCATATATGCTAATTCAAGAGAAAATAAAATGTTTTAGATTTCGGTGCCTTCGCGCATGCCTCGATGGCGTAGTAGGCAGCGCGTGAGTCTCATAATCTCAAGGTCGTGAGTTCGATCCTCACTCGGGGCACAGTTTCTTTTGTCGAGATCGTCGAACAATCATAGAGTCAGGCTACAGGAGAATTTTAAGGCCCAAAACACGGATCATTTTTTAAACGCCTACGATCGTTCTTCACATTTTGTAATGTAAATACCCAAAAGATTGCGAGATTTGTTCCGTCTTAAGGCATAGAGTGAGAGAGAGGGGGGAAAGGGAAGCTAACATCTTTTTGAGTATGCTACAGTCTCGAATATTTTTTTTCAAATATACGGTCATGTCTAGCATTTTTTGCATCTTCCTGCGGTCGAGCCCCGATGGCGCGGAGGGCAGCGCGTGAATCTCACTTTCTCAAGGTCGTAAGTTCGATCCTCACTCGGGGCAGGGTTCGTTTATTATAGTTTTATGCATAAATATCACAGTCGTCTTTATTTTAATTATATAGACGAAAAATTAATTTGTTTATTTTAATAACTTGTTTAACAACTGATGTGGACATGCTGTTTTCTCCGAATGTTTCCCGCTGGCAGAATGGCCGAGTGGTCTAAGGCGCTGCGTTCAGGTCGCAGTCCTCTGGAGGCGTGGGTTCGAACCCCACTTCTGTCATTCATCTTTACATTTTATCAAGAGTTATTGTGGACTGCATTTAATCCCTTTCTTAATTTGCAGCAGAAATTTCTCTGAACTTATTGAACGAAAACGTGAACTACGAGATTTAAATTTTCATCACTCGCATATACGCTAATTCAAGAGAAAATGAAATGCTATAGATTTCGTTCTCTTCTCGCGTGCCTCGATGGCGCTGTAGGCAGCGCGTAAGTCTCATAATCTCAAGGTCGTGATTTCGATCATCACTCGGGGCAGAGTTTCTTTTGTCGAGATCGTCGAACAATCATAGAGTCAGTCTTCAGCAAGGGTGGCAGTACGGTACGGTACGAAATTTTTATCGTACTTCGATCCAGCAAAATAATTTCGTACCGAACTTCGTACCGTACCTTTCGAAAATTTTTCGTACCGTACCGTACGATATTATTTTTTTCGTACATCGTACCGAACTTCGTACCAGTACGAAATTAAGTTCGATAATATTTTTCATTTATCGTACTAAATTTCGTACCAGTACGAAAACAGGTACGATTCGCTGGGCAGCAATTTCGTACCGTACCAACTACCAATGTCCATATAAGCTTTATTTGTAAGATCTGGCCACTGCAAAAAACGTACCAACATCTTACTATAAAGTGATGCAGTTTTATGCTATCTGGTTTAATATCCAGGACAGTAAAACATGGGCGTAACTAAGCATATGTCACCCCAATATCATTGTTTACATTGCGCAGCTTATATATATCTTTACATTCTGATGTTTCTGCTCTGATAATTCTACGTGTCACAGTACAAACAAAACATAATAGCGTTGGTTACTGGTTAACTTAGTTGCGTAGTTGGTGAAGGGGAGAGAGTTTTTAATTTAATTTCCATAAAATTTCCGCACGCCTGCGTTGCGCAATATTTTCCCCGATTAATTTTGTATATTTTGTAGCATTTAGCTTTTAAAGTTAGAATTTTTATTCAATTTTACAAAAATTTCAGCGAGCTTCCGGCGCGAAGATGCATTGTTCTGACTGGTAATGTTTATTTCACTCTTAAAACATGTATTTTTGTTTCGTTCTCGATAAAATTTTGCGCGCCTCCGGCACCCTGGTCTTTTTTTAAATTTGAATGTCTATGTTTGCATGTTGAAAAAAATGTGCTCCCCCTAAATTATTTTCTGGATCCGCCATTGTAGTCGGCATATTCGGGCAGTGCTTCCTTCGCCATTGTGAATTTTAAATAAAAACAGGTCAAAGCACATCGGCGATGCTAACGATATATTCAGAAACTACATCGTGATTTTTAGTATTATGAATGCTGCTTATCTTCTCGATTTTAATTGGGCTATCACAACTTTCGTTATTACAGAAAATGCATTCAGATTAAGACGTCATAAATCAGCGGTCTATATGTATTTCCACGCAATCACAAATTTTTACGCCACTGCAGTAAAACCGATATACGACATAGCTCATCTAATCAGCTCAAGTGAATCCCGTTGCATTTTTATTACCATACCTGCGCCGCTTTCAATAATTTTAAAATTTCCCTTTAGTTTTAAAATTTCTTTGATAGACGCAATTTATATTATCAGCGCCCTGTTATGAAACGGCATAGATGTTAAATGAAATTATTTTTTTGAATTCATTTGAGAAAAATAAAGTGTAATGCGAAGGTACGAAAAAGAGTACGGTACGGTACGAAATAAATACCGAACTTCGTACCGTACCGTACCAAGTACGAAAATTGAAAAATGAATCGTACCGTACTATCGTACCGGAAAATTCAATCGTACCGTACCGAACTTCGTACCGTACCGTACCGTACTGCCAGCCTTGGTCTACAGTAGACTTTTAGGGCCCAAAACACGAATCATTTTTAAACGCCTCCCGTTGTTCTTCACATTTTGTAAAGTGAATACCCAAAAGATTTCACAATTTGTTTCGTCTTGAGGTATATATATATATATATATATATATATATATAGGAGGGAAAAGAAAGCTAATAGTTTTTTTTGAACGCCTACGATCGTATAGGCAGCGCGTGAGTCTCATAATCTCAAGGTCGTGAGTTCGATCCTCACTCGGGGCATTGTTTCTTTTGTCGAGTAGGTCGAACAATCATAGAGTCAGGCTGCAGTAAACTTTTAAGGCCCAAAACACGAATCATTTTTAAACGCCTACCATTATTCTTTACATTTTCTAAAGTAAATACCCAAAAGATAACGAGATTTGCTCCGTCTAAAGGTATATATATATAGATAGAAGGGGGAAAGGGAAGCTAACAGTTCTTTTTGAGTAAGATACAGTCACGAATAATTTTTTTCTTACACACAGTCAAGTCTAGCATTATTATCCTCTCCATGCGGCCTCGCCCCGGTGGCGTAGTAGGCAGCGCGTGAGTCTCATGATTTCAAAGTCGTGAGTTGAACGCTTACTTGGCGAAGGTTTCGATTACTGTAGTTTTACGATTAAAAATTATAGTCGTCTATATTTTAATTACATCGACGAAAAATTAATCTGTTTCTTTGAATAACCTGTTTAACAAAAGATGAGGACATTCTTTTTTCTTCCTAATGTTTCCCGCTGGCAGAGTGGCCGAGTGGTCTAAGGCGCTGCGTTCAGGTCGCAGTCTCTTCTGGAGGCGTGTGTTCTAACCCCAATTCTGTCATTCATATCCACGATTTATCACGCGTTATTGTGGACCGCATTTAATCCTTTTCTAATTTGTAGCAAAAATGTATCTGAACATATTGAACGTAAACGTGAACCACGAGATTTAAATTTTCATCATTCGCATATATGCTGATTCAAGAGAGAATAAAATGTTATAGATTTCGATGCCTTCTCGCATGCCTCGATGGCGCAGTAGGCAGCGCGTGAGTCTCATAATTTCAAGGTCGTGAGTTCGATCCTCACTCGAGGCATAGTTTCTTTTGTCGAGATTCGCGAACAATCATTGAGTCAGGCTACAGTAGAGTTTTAAGGCCCAAAACACGGATCATTTTTAAACGCCTAAGATCGTTTGTTCCCATTTTGTAATGTAAATACCCAAAAGATTGCGAGATTTGTTCTGTCTTAAGGTATAGGGGTGGGGGGGAGGGGGGGTGGGGGGGGGGGGGTGGGGTGGGGGGGGGGGGGGGGGGAGGGCGGGTGGGAGGGGGGGTGGGGGGGGGGGGGGGGGGGGGGGGGGGGTGGGGGTGGCCGAGGGGTGGGTAAGCTAACACCTTTTTGAGTATGATACAGCCTCGAATATTTTTTTTCAAACATACGATCATATCTAGCATTTTTTGCGTCTTCCTGTGGACGAGCCTAGATGGCGCGGATAGGGAACGCGTGCATCTCACTTTCTCAAGGTCGTTAGTTCGATCCTCACTCGGCGCAGGTTTCGTTTATTATAGTTTTATGCATAAAAATTACAGTCGTCTTTATTTTAATTATATAGACGAAAAATTAATTTGTTTAATTGAATAACTTGTTTAACAACTGATATGGACATGCTGTTTTCTCCGAACGTTTCCCGCTGGCCGAATGGCCGAGTGGTCTAAGGCGCTGCGTTCAGGTCGCAGTCTCCTCTCGAGGCGTGGGTTCGAACCCCACTTCTGTGATTCATCTTTACATTTTATCAAGAGTTATTGTGGACTGCATTTAATCCTTTTCTTAATTTGCAGCAGGAATTTTTCTGAACTTATTGAACGAAAACGTGAACCACGAGATTTAAATTTTCATCACTCACATATACGCTAATTCAAGACAAAATGATATGCTATAGATTTCGGTCTCTTCTCGCGTGCCTCGATGGCGCAGTAGGCAGCGCGTGAGTCTCACAATCTCAAGGTCGTGAGTTCGATCCTCACTCGAGGCATAGTTCCTTTTGTCGAGATCGTCGAACAATCATAGAGTCATGCTACAGTAGAATTTTAAGGCCCGAAACACGGATCATTTTGTAAACGCCTACGATCGTTCTTTACATTTTGTAATGTAAATACCCGAAAGATTGCGAGATTTGTTCCGTCTTTAGGTATAGAGTGAGAGAGAGGGGGAAAGGGAAGCTAACAGTTCTTTTTGAGTAAGCTACAGCCACGAATAATTTTTTTCTTACACTCCGTCAAGTCTAGCAATATTGTCATAACCCTGCAACCTCGCCCCGATGACGCGGTAGGCAGCGCGTGAGTCTAATAATCTCAAAGTCGTGAATTCAATCCTCGCTCGGCGAAGGTTACGATTACTTTAGTTTTACGCATAAAAATTATAGTCGTGCGTATTTTAAATATATCGACGAAAAATTAATCTGTTTCTTTGAATAACCTGTTTAACAAATGATGTGGACATTCTTTTTTCTTCCTAATGTTTCCCGCTGGCAGAATGGCCGAATGGTTTAATGCGCTGCGTACAGGTCGCAGTCTCCTCTGGAGGCGTGGGTTTTGACCCCAATTCTGTCATTCATATCCACGATTTATCACGCGTTATTGTGGACTGCATTTAATCCTTTTCTAATTTGTAGCAAAAATGTATCTGAACATATTGAACGTAAAGGTGAACCACGAGATTTAAATTTTCATCGTTCGCACATATGCTAATTCAAGAGAGAATGAAATGTTATAGATTTCGATGCCTTCTCGAATGCCTCGATGGCGCGGTAGGCCGCGCGTGAGTCTCATAATCTGAAGGTCGTGAGTTCGATCCTAACTCCAGGCATAGTTCCTTTTGTCAAGATTCTCGAACAATCATAGAGTCAGGCTACAGTAGAATTTTAAGGCCCAAAACACGGATCATTTTGTAAACGCCTACGATTGTTCTTTACATTTTGTAATGTAAATACCCAAAAGATAACGAGATTTGCTCCGTCTAAAGGTATATATATATAGATAGAAGGGGGAAAGGGAAGCTAACAGTTCTTTTTGAGTAAGATACAGCCACGAATAATTTTGTTCTTAAACACAGTCAAGTCTAGCATTATTACCATCCCCATGCGGCCTCGCCCCGGTGGCGCAGTAGGCAGCGCGTGAGTCTCATGATTTCAAAGTCGTGAGTTAAACACTCACTCATCGAAAATTTTAATTACTGTAGTTTTACGCATAAAAATTATAGTCGTCAGTATTTTAATTATATCGACGAAAAATTAATCTGTTTCGTTGAATAACCTGTTTAACAAATGATGTGGACATTCTTTTTTCTTCCTAATGTTTCCAGCTGGCAGAATGGCCGAGTGGTTTAATGTGCTGCGTTCAGGTTGCAGTCTCCTCTGGAGGCGCGGGTTTTAACCCAAATTCTGTCATTCATATCCACGATTTATCACGCGTTATTGTGGACTGCATTTAATCCTTTTCTAATTTGTAGCAAAAATGTATCTGAACATATTGAACGTAAACGTGAACCACGAGATTTAAATTTTCATCGTTCGGATATATGCTAAATTAAGAGAGAATAAAATGTTATAGATTTCGATGCCTTCTCCAATGCCTCGGTGGCGCAGTAGGCAGCGCGTGAGTCTCATAATCTCAAGGTCGTGAGTTCGATCCTCACTCGAGGCATAGTTGTCGATATTCTCGAACAATCATAGAGTCAGGCTACAGTAGAATTTTAAGGCCCAAAACACGGATCATTTTGTAAACGCCTACGATCGTTCTTTACATTTTGTAATGTAAATACCCGAAAGATTGCGAGATTTGTTCCGCCTTTAGGTATAGAGTGAGAGAGAGGGGGAAAGGGAAGCTAACAGTTCTTTTTGAGTAAGCTACAGCCACGAATAATTTTTTTCTTACACACCGTCAAGTCTAGCAATATTGTCATCACCCTGCGACCTCGCCCCGATGACGCGGTAGGCAGCGCGTGAGTCTAATAATCTCAAAGTCGTGAATTCAATCCTCGCTCGGCGAAGGTTACGATTACTTTAGTTTTACGCATAAAAATTCTAGTCGTGCGTATTTTAAATATATCGACGAAAAATTAATCTGTTTCTTTGAATAACCTGTTTAACAAATGATGTGGACATTCTTTTTTCTTCCTAATGTTTCCAGCTGGCAGAATGGCCGAGTGGTTTAATGCGCTGCGTTCAGGTCGCAGTCTCCTCTGGAGGCGTGGGTTTTGACCCCAATTCTGTCATTCATATCCACGATTTATCACGCGTTATTGTGGACTGCATTTAATCCTTTTCTAATTTGTAGCAAAAATGTATCTGAACATATTGAACGTAAAGGTGAACCACGAGATTTAAATTTTCATCGTTCGCATATATGCTAATTCAAGAGAGAATGAAATGTTATAGATTTCGATGCCTTCTCGAATGCCTCGATGGCGCAGTAGGCCGCGCGTGAGTCTCATAATATCAAGGTTGTGAGTTCGATCCTCACTCCAGGCATAGTTCCTTTTGTCAAGATTCTCGAACAATCATAGATTCGGGCTACAGTAGAATTTTAAGGCCCAAAACACGGATCATTTTGTAAACGCCTACGATTGTTCTTTACATTTTGTAATGTAAATACCCAAAAGATAACGAGATTTGCTCCGTCTAAAGGTATATATATATAGATAGAAGGGGGAAAGGGAAGCTAACAGTTCTTTTTGAGTAAGATACAGCCACGAATAATTTTGTTCTTAGACACAGTCAAGTCTAGTATTATTACCATCTCCGTGCGGCCTCGCCCCGGTGGCGCAGTAGGCAGCGCGTGAGTCTCATGATTTCAAAGTCGTGAGTTAAACACTCACTCATCGAAGGTTTTGATTACTGTAGTTTTACGCATAAAAATTATAGTCGTCAGTATTTTAATTATATCGACGAAAAATTAATCTGTTTCTTTGAATAACCTGTTTAACAAATGATGTGGACATTCTTTTTTCTTCCTAATGTTTCCAGCTGGCAGAATGGCCGAGTGGTTTAATGTGCTGCGTTCAGGTTGCAGTCTCCTCTGGAGGCGCGGGTTTTAACCCCAATTCTGTCATTCATATCCACGATTTATCACGCGTTATTGTGGACTGCATTCAATCCTTTTCTAATTTGTAGCAAAAATGTATCTGAACATATTGAACGTAAACGTGAACCACGAGATTTAAATTTTCATCGTTCGGATATATGCTAAATTAAGAGAGAATAAAATGTTATAGATTTCGATGCCTTCTCGAATGCCTCGGTGGCGCAGTAGGCAGCGCGTGAGTCTCATAATCTCAAGGTCGTGAGTTCGATCCTCACTCGAGGCATAGTTGTCGATATTCTCGAACAATCATAGAGTCAGGCTACAGTAGAATTTTAAGGCCCAAAACACGGATCATTTTTTGAACGCCTACGATCGTTCTTTACATTTTGTAATGTAAATACCCGAAAGATTGCGAGATTTGTTCCGTCTTTAGGTATAGAGTGAGAGAGAGGGGGGAGAGGGAAGCTAACAGTTCTTTTTGAGTATGCTACAGCCTCTAATAATATTTTTTCTAACATACTGTCAAGTCTAGCTTTTTTTGCATCTTCCTGCGGTTGAACCCGAATGGCGCGTTATGCTGTACGTGAGTCTCACATTCTCGAGTTCGTCAGTTCGATCCCCACACGGGGCAGGTTTCGTTTATTATAGTTTTATGCATAAAAATTATAATCGTCTTTATTTTAATTATATAGACGAAATATTAATCAGTTTCTTCGAACAATCTTTTTAACTATAATGTGGACACGCAGTTTTCTGCCGAAATTTTCCCGTTGACGGAGTGGCCGATTGGTCGGCGGCGCTGCGTTCAGGTTACAGATTTTCCTGTAGGCGTGGGTTCGGACCCCACTTCTGTCGTTCATCTTTCAAGGTTTATTCGTGAGAAAGGATTTACAATTTATCATTCGTTACAGTTGACCACATTTAATCCTTTTCTTAATTTACAGCTAAAATGCTTCTGAACATATTGAACAAAAACGTGAACCACGAGATTTAAATTTTCATCATTCGCATATATGCTATTTCAAAGAGAAAATGAAATGTTATAGATTTCGGTGCCTTCTCGCATGCCTCGATGGCGCAGTAGGCAGCGCGTGATTCTCATAATCTCAAGTCGTGAGCTTAATCCTCACTCAGCAAAGGTTACGATTACTTTAGTTTTACGCATAAAAATTACAGTCGTCTTTATTTTAATTATATAGACGGAAAATTAATTTGTTTATTTGAATAACCTGTTTAACAAATGATGTAGACATGCTGTTTTCTCCGAATGTTTCCCGCTCGCAGAATGGCCGAGTGGTCTAAGGCGCTGCGTTCAGGTTGCAGTCTCCTCTGGAGGCGTGGGTTCGAACCCCACTTCTGTCATTCATCTTTACATTTTATCAAGAGATATCGTGGACTGCATTTAATCCTTTTCTTAATTTGCAGCAGGAATTTTTCTGAACTTATTGAACGAAAACGTGAACCACAATATTTAAATTTTCATCACTCGCATATACGCTAATTCAAGAGAAAATGAAATGCTATAGATTTCGGTGCCTTCTAGCGTGCCTCGATGGCGCAGTAGGCAGCGCGTGAGTCTCATAATCTCAAGGTCGTGAGTTCGATCCTCACTCGGGGCATTGTTTCTTTTGTCGAGTAGGTCGAACAATCATAGAGTCAGGCTGCAGTAAACTTTTAAGGCCCAAAACACGAATCATTTTTAAACGCCTACCATTATTCTTTACATTTTCTAAAGTAAATACCCAAAAGATAACGACATTTTCTCCGTCTAAAGGTATATATATAGAGATAGAAGGGGGAAAGGGAAGCTAACAGTTCTTTTTTAGTAAGATACAGCCACGAATAATTTTTTTCTTACACACAGTCAAGTCTAGCATTATTATCATCTCCATGCGGCCTCGCCCCGGTGGCGCAGTAGGCAGCGCGTGAGTCTCATGATTTCAAAGTCGTGAGTTGAACACTTACTTGGCGAAGGTTTCGATTACTGTAGTTTTACGCATAAAAATTATAGTCGTCTGTATTTTAATTACATCGACGAAAAATTAATCTGTTTCTTTGAATAATCTGTTTAACAAAAGATGAGGACATTCTTTTTTCTTCCTAATGTTTCCCGCTGTCAGAGTGGCCGAGTGGTCTAAGGCGCTGCGTTCAGGTCGCAGTCTCCTCTGGAGGCGTGGCTTCTAACCCCAATTCTGTCATTCATATCCACGATTTATCACGCGTTATTGTGGACCGCATTCAATCCTTTTCTAATTTGTAGCAAAAATGTATCTGAACATATTGAACCTAAACGTGAACCACGAGATTTAAATTTTCATCATTCGCATATATGCTGATTTAAGAGAGAATAAAATGTTATAGATTTCGATGCATTCTCTCATGCCTCGATGGCGAAGTAGGCAGCGCGTGAGTCTCATAATCTCAAGGTCGTGAATTCGATCCTCACTCGAGGCATAGTTTCTTTTGTCGAGATTCGCGAACAATCATTGAGTCAGGCTACAGTAGAGTTTTAAGGCCCAAAACACGGATCATTTTTAAACGCCTAAGATCGTTCTTCACATTTTGTAATGTAAATACCCAAAAGATTGCGAGATTTGTTCTGTCTTAAGGTATAGAGTGAGAGAGAGGGGGGAGGGAAGCTAACACCTTTTTGAGTATGCTACAGCCTCGAATATTTTTTTTCAAACATACGATCATATCTAGGATTTTTTGCGTCTTCCTGTGGTCGAGCCCCCATGGCGCGGATGGGGAACGCGTGAATCTCACTTTCTCAAAGTCGTAAGTTCGATCCTCATTCGGGGCAGGTTTTGTTTATTATAGTTTTATGCATAAAAATTACAGTCGTCTTTATTTTAATTATACAGACGAAAAATTAATTTGTTTATTTGAATAACTTGTTTAACAACTGATATGGACATGCTTTTTTCTCCGAACGTTTCCCGCTGGCCGAATGGCCGAGTGGTCTAAGGCGCTGCGTTCAGGTCGCAGTCTCCTCTGGAGGCGTGGGTTCGAACCCCACTTCTGTGTTTCATCTTTACATTTTATCAAGAATTATTGTGGACTGCATTTAATCCTTTTCTTAATTTGCAGCAGGAATTTTTCTGAACTTATTGAACGAAAACGTGAACCACGAGATTTAAATTTTCATCACTCACATATACGCTAATTCAAGACAAAATGATATGCTATAGATTTCGATCTCATCTCGCGTGCCTCGATGGCGCAGTAGGCAGCGCGTGGGTCTCATAATCTCAAGGTCGTGAGTTCGATCCTCACTCGGGGCATAGTTTCTTCTGTCGAGATCGTCGAACAATCATACAGTCAGGCTACAGTAGAATTTTAAGGCCCAAAACACGGATCATTTTGTAAACGCCTACGATCGTTCTTTACATTTTGTAATGTAAATACCCAAAAGATAACGAGATTTGCTCCGTCTAAAGGTATATATATAGAGATAGAAGGGGGAAAGGGAAGCTAACAGTTTTTTTTGAGTAAGATACAGCCACGAATAATTTTTTTCTTACACACAGACAAGTCTAGCATTATTATCATCTCCATGCGGCCTCGCCCCGGTGGCGCAGTAGGCAACGCGTGAGTCTCATGATTTAAAAGTCGTGCGCTAAACACTCACTCGGCGAAGGTTTTGATTACTGTAGTTTTACGCATAAAAATTATAGTCGTCAGTATTTTAATTATATCGACGAAAAATTAATCTGTTTCTTTGAATAACCTGTTTAACAAATGATGTGGACATTCTTTTTTCTTCCTAATGTTTCCAGCTGGCAGAATGGCCGAGTGGTTTAATGCGCTGCGTTCAGGTTGCAGTCTCCTCTGGAGGCGCGGGTTTTACCCCAATTCTGTCATTCATATCCAAGATTTATCACGCGTTATTGTGGACTGCATTTAATCCTTTTCTAATTTGTAGCAAAAATGTATCTGAACATATTGAACGTAAACGTGAACCACGAGATTTAAATTTTCATCGTTCGGATATAGGCTAATTCAAGAGAGAATAAAATGTTATAGATTTCGGTGCTACTCGAATGCCTCGGTGGCGCAGTAGGCAGCGCGTGAGTCTCATAATCTCAAGGTCGTGAGTTCGATCCTCACTCGAGGCATAGTTTCTTTTGTCGAGATTCTCGAACCATCATAGAGTCAGGCTACAGTAGAATTTTAAGGCCCAAAACACGGATCATTTTTTAAACGCCTACGATCGTTCTTTACATTTTGTAATGTAAATACCCGAAAGATTGCGAGATTTGTTCCGTCTTTAGGTATAGAGTGAGAGAGAGGGGGGAGAGGGAAGCTAAAAGTTCTTTTTGAGTATGCTACAGCCTCTAATAATCTTTTTTCTAACATACAGTCAAGTCTAGCTTTTTTTGCATCTTCCTGCGGTTGAGCCCGAATGGCGCGGTATGCAGTACGTGAGTCTCACATTCTCGAGTTCGTCAGTTCGATCCCCACTCGGGGCAGGTTTCGTTTATTATAGTTTTATGCATAAAAATTATAATCGTCTTTATTTTAATTATATAGACGAAATATTAATCAGTTTCTTCGAACAATCTTTTTAACTATTATGTGGACACGCAGTCTTCTGCCGAAATTTTCCCGTTGACGGAGTGGCCGATTGGTCGGCGGCGCTGCGTTCAGGTTGCAGATTTTCCTGTAGGCGTGGGTTCGAACCCCACTTCTGTCGTTCATCTTTCAAGGTTTATTCGTGAAGAAGGATTTACAATTTATCATGCGTTATAGTTGACCACATTTAATCCTTTTCTTAATTTACAGCTAAAATGCTTCTGAACATATTGAACAAAAACGTGAACGACGAGATTTAAATTTTCATCATTCGCATATATGCTATTTCAAAGAGAAAATGAAATGTTATAGATTTCGGTGTCTTCTCGCAAGCCTCGATGGCGCAGTAGGCAGCCATTAGGCAGGCAGTAGTTCATCTCATAGATCTCATCTCGCGTGCCTCGATGGCGCAGTAGGCAGCGCGTGGGTCTCATAATCTCAAGGTCGTGAGTTCGATCCTCACTCGGGGCATAGTTTCTTCTGTCGAGATCGTCGAACAGTCATAGAGTCAGGCTACAGTAGAATTTTAAGGCCCAAAACACGGATCATTTTGTAAACGCCTACGAACGTTCTTTACATTTTGTAATGTAAATACCCAAAAGATAACGAGATTTGCTCCGTCTAAAGGTATATATATAGAGATAGAAGGGGGAAAGGGAAGCTAACAGTTTTTTTTGAGTAAGATACAGGCACGAATAATTTTTTTCTTACACACAGACAAGTCTAGCATTATTATCATCTCCATGCGGCCTCGCCCCGGTGGCGCAGTAGGCAACGCGTGAGTCTCATGATTTAAAAGTCGTGCGCTAAACACTCACTCGGCGAAGGTTTTGATTACTGTAGTTTTACGCATAAAAATTATAGTCGTCAGTATTTTAATTATATCGACGAAAAATTAATCTGTTTCTTTGAATAACCTGTTTAACAAATGATGTGGACATTCTTTTTTCTTCCTAATGTTTCCAGCTGGCAGAATGGCCGAGTGGTTTAATGCGCTGCGTTCAGGTTGCAGTCTCCTCTGGAGGCGCGGGTTTTACCCCAATTCTGTCATTCATATCCAAGATTTATCACGCGTTATTGTGGACTGCATTTAATCCTTTTCTAATTTGTAGCAAAAATGTATCTGAACATATTGAACGTAAACGTGAACCACGAGATTTAAATTTTCATCGTTCGGATATAGGCTAATTCAAGAGAGAATAAAATGTTATAGATTTCGATGCCTTCTCGAATGCCTCGGTGGCGCAGTAGGCAGCGCGTGAGTCTCATAATCTCAAGGTCGTGAGTTCGATCCTCACTCGAGGCATAGTTTCTTTTGTCGAGATTCTCGAACCATCATAGAGTCAGGCTACAGTAGAATTTTAAGGCCCAAAACACGGATCATTTTTTAAACGCCTACGATCGTTCTTTACATTTTGTAATGTAAATACCCGAAAGATTGCGAGATTTGTTCCGTCTTTAGGTATAGAGTGAGAGAGAGGGGGGAGAGGGAAGCTAAAAGTTCTTTTTGAGTATGCTACAGCCTCTAATAATCTTTTTTCTAACATACAGTCAAGTCTAGCTTTTTTTGCATCTTCCTGCGGTTGAGCCCGAATGGCGCGGTATGCAGTACGTGAGTCTCACATTCTCGAGTTCGTCAGTTCGATCCCCACTCGGGGCAGGTTTCGTTTATTATAGTTTTATGCATAAAAATTATAATCGTCTTTATTTTAATTATATAGACGAAATATTAATCAGTTTCTTCGAACAATCTTTTTAACTATTATGTGGACACGCAGTCTTCTGCCGAAATTTTCCCTTTGACGGAGTGGCCGATTGGTCGGCGGCGCTGCGTTCAGGTTGCAGATTTTCCTGTAGGCGTGGGTTCGAACCCCACTTCTGTCGTTCATCTTTCAAGGTTTATTCGTGAAGAAGGATTTACAATTTATCATGCGTTATAGTTGACCACATTTAATCCTTTTCTTAATTTACAGCTAAAATGCTTCTGAACATATTGAACAAAAACGTGAACGACGAGATTTAAATTTTCATCATTCGCATATATGCTATTTCAAAGAGAAAATGAAATGTTATAGATTTCGGTGTCTTCTCGCAAGCCTCGACGGCGCAGTAGGCAGCGCGTGATTCTCATAATCTCAAGTCGTGAGCTTAATCCTCACTCAGCAAAGGTTACGATTACTTTAGTTTTACGCATAAAAATTACAGTCGTCTTTATTATAATTATATAGACGAAAAATTAATTTGTTTATTTGAATAACCTGTTTAACAAATGATGTGGACATGCTGTTTTCTCCGAATGTCTCCCGCTGGCAGAATGGCCGAGTGGTCTAAGGCGCTGCGTTCAGGTCGCAGTCTTCTCTAGAGGCATGGGTTCGAACCCCCATTTCTGTCATTCATCTTTGCATTTTATCAAGAAATATCGTGGACTTCATTTAATCCTTTTCTTAATTTGCAGCAGGAATTTTTTTGAACTTATTGAACGAAAACGTGAACCACAAGATTTAAATTTTCATCGTTCACATATATGCTAATTCAAGAGAGAATAAAATATTATAGATTTCGATGCCTTCCCGAATGCCTCGATGGCGCAGTAGGCCGCGCTTGAGTCTCATAATCTCAAGGTCGTGAGTTCGATCCTCACTCCAGGCATATTTCTTTTTGTCAAGATTCTCGAACAATCATAAAGTCAGGCTACAGTAGAATTTTAAGGCCCAAAACACGGATCATTTTGTAAACGCCTACGATCGTTCTTTACATTTTGTAATGTAAATACCCAAAAGATAACGAGATTTGCTCCGTCTAAAGGTATATATATAGAGATAGAAGGGGGAAAGGGAAGCTAACAGTTTTTTTTGAGTAAGATACAGCCACGAATATATTTTTTCTTACACACAGACAAGTCTAGCATTATTATCATCTCCATGCGGCCTCGCCCCGGTGGCGCAGTAGGCACCGCGTGAGTCTCATGATTTCAAAGTCGTGAGCTAAACACTCATTGGCGAAGGTTTTGATTACTGTAGTTTTACGCATAAAAATTATAGTCGTCAGTATTTTAATTATATCGACGAAAAATTAATCTGTTTCTTTGAATAACCTGTTTAACAAATGATGTGGACATTCTTTTTTCTTCCTAATGTTTCCAGCTGGCAGAATGGCCGAGTGGTTTAATGCGCTGCGTTCAGGTTGCAGTCTCCTCTGGAGGCGCGGGTTTTACCCCAATTCTGTCATTCTTAACCAAGATTTATCACGCGTTATTGTGGACTGCATTTAATCCTTTTCTAATTTGTAGCAAAAATGTATCTGAACATATTGAACGAAAACGTGAACCACGAGATTTAAATTTTCATCGTTCGGATATATGCTAATTCAAGAGAGAATAAAATGTTATAGATTTCGATGCCTCCTCGAATGCCTCGGTGGCGCAGTAGGCAGCGCGTGAGTCTCATGATCTCAAGGTCGTAGTTCGATCCTCACTCGAGGCATAGTTTCTTTTGTCGAGATTCTCGAACCATCATAGAGTCAGGCTACAGTAGAATTTTAAGGCCCAAAACACGGATCATTTTTTAAACGCCTACGATCGTTCTTTACATTTTGTAATGTAAATACCCGAAAGATTGCGAGATTTGTTCCGTTTTTAGGTATAGAGTGAGAGAGAGGGGGGAGAGGGAAGCTAAAAGTTCTTTTTGAGTATGCTACAGCCTCTAATAATCTTTTTCTAACATACAGTCAAGTCTAGCTTTTTTTGCATCTTCCTGCGGTTGAGCCCGAATGGCGCGGTATGCAGTACGTGAGTCTCACATTCTCGAGTTCGTCAGTTCAATCCCCACTCGGGGCAGGTTTCGTTTATTATAGTTTTATGCATAAAAATTATAATCGTCTTTATTTTAATTATATAGACGAAATATTAATCAGTTTCTTCGAACAATCTTTTTAACTATTATGTGGACACGCAGTCTTCTGCCGAAATTTTCCCGTTGACGGAGTGGCCGATTGGTCGGCGGCGCTGCGTTCAGGTTGCAGATTTTCCTGTAGGCGTGGGTTCGAACCCCACTTCTGTCGTTCATCTTTCAAGGTTTATTCGTGAAGAAGGATTTACAATTTATCATGCGTTATAGTTGACCACATTTAATCCTTTTCTTAATTTACAGCTAAAATGCTTCTGAACATATTGAACAAAAACGTGAACGACGAGATTTAAATTTTCATCATTCGCATATATGCTATTTCAAAGAGAAAATGAAATGTTATAGATTTCGGTGTCTTCTCGCAAGCCTCGACGGCGCAGTAGGCAGCGCGTGATTCTCATAATCTCAAGTCGTGAGCTTAATCCTCACTCAGCAAAGGTTACGATTACTTTAGTTTTACGCATAAAAATTACAGTCGTCTTTATTTTAATTATATAGACGAAAAATTAATTTGTTTATTTGAATAACCTGTTTAACAAATGATGTGGACATGCTGTTTTCTCCGAATGTCTCCCGCTGGCAGAATGGCCGAGTGGTCTAAGGCGCTGCGTTCAGGTCGCAGTCTCCTCTAGAGGCATGGGTTCGAACCCCCATTTCTGTCATTCATCTTTGCATTTTATCAAGAAATATCGTGGACTTCATTTAATCCTTTTCTTAATTTGCAGCAGGAATTTTTTTGAACTTATTGAACGAAAACGTGAACCACAAGATTTAAATTTTCATCGTTCACATATATGCTAATTCAAGAGAGAATAAAATATTATAGATTTCGATGCCTTCCCGAATGCCTCGATGGCGCAGTAGGCCGCGCTTGAGTCTCATAATCTCAAGGTCGTGAGTTCGATCCTCACTCCAGACATATTTCTTTTTGTCAAGATTCTCGAACAATCATAAATTCAGGCTACAGTAGAATTTTAAGGCCCAAAACACGGATCATTTTGTAAACGCCTACGATCGTTCTTTACATTTTGTAATGTAAATACCCAAAAGATAACGAGATTTGCTCCGTCTAAAGGTATATATATAGAGATAGAAGGGGGAAAGGGAAGCTAACAGTTTTTTTTGAGTAAGATACAGCCACGAATATATTTTTTTCTTACACACAGACAAGTCTAGCATTATTATCATCTCCATGCGGCCTCGCCCCGGTGGCGCAGTAGGCACCGCGTGAGTCTCATGATTTCAAAGTCGTGAGCTAAACACTCATTGGCGAAGGTTTTGATTACTGTAGTTTTACGCATAAAAATTATAGTCGTCAGTATTTTAAATTATATCGACGAAAAATTAATCTGTTTCTTTGAATAACCTGTTTAACAAATGATGTGGACATTCTTTTTTCTTCCTAATGTTTCCAGCTGGCAGAATGGCCGAGTGGTTTAATGCGCTGCGTTCAGGTTGCAGTCTCCTCTGGAGGCGCGGGTTTTACCCCAATTCTGTCATTCTTAACCAAGATTTATCACGCGTTATTGTGGACTGCATTTAATCCTTTTCTAATTTGTAGCAAAAATGTATCTGAACATATTGAACGAAAACGTGAACCACGAGATTTAAATTTTCATCGTTCGGATATATGCTAATTCAAGAGAGAATAAAATGTTATAGATTTCGATGCCTCCTCGAATGCCTCGGTGGCGCAGTAGGCAGCGCGTGAGTCTCATAATCTCAAGGTCGTAGTTCGATCCTCACTCGAGGCATAGTTTCTTTTGTCGAGATTCTCGAACCATCATAGAGTCAGGCTACAGTAGAATTTTAAGGCCCAAAACACGGATCATTTTTTAAACGCCTACGATCGTTCTTTACATTTTGTAATGTAAATACCCGAAAGATTGCGAGATTTGTTCCGTTTTTAGGTATAGAGTGAGAGAGAGGGGGGAGAGGGAAGCTAAAAGTTCTTTTTGAGTATGCTACAGCCTCTAATAATCTTTTTCTAACATACAGTCAAGTCTAGCTTTTTTTGCATCTTCCTGCGGTTGAGCCCGAATGGCGCGGTATG
Source organism: Styela plicata (assembly GCA_963675895.2). Taxonomy (NCBI): domain Eukaryota; kingdom Metazoa; phylum Chordata; class Ascidiacea; order Stolidobranchia; family Styelidae; genus Styela; species Styela plicata. Next base: position 13,434,834 of record OZ023144.1, on the reverse strand, counting down.
CAGTACGTGAGTCTCACATTCTCGAGTTCGTCAGTTCAATCCCCACTCGGGGCAGGTTTCGTTTATTAGAGTTTTATGCATAAAAATTATAATCGTCTTTATTTTAATTATATAGACGAAATATTAATCAGTTTCTTCGAACAATCTTTTTAACTATTATGTGGACACGCAGTCTTCTGCCGAATTTTTCCCGTTGACGGAGTGGCCGATTGGTCGGCGGCGCTGCGTTCAGGTTGCGGATTTTCCTGTAGGCGTGGGTTCGAACCCCACTTCTGTCGTTCATCTTTCAAGGTTTATTCGTGAAGAAGGATTTACAATTTATCATGCGTTATAGTTGACCACATTTAATCCTTTTCTTAATTTACAGCTAAAATGCTTCTGAACATATTGAACAAAAACGTGAACGACGAGATTTAAATTTTCATCATTCGCATATACTCTAATTCAAGACAAAATGATGTGCTATAGATTTCGGTCTCTACTCGCGTGCCTCGATGGCGCAGTAGGCAGCGCGTGAGTCTCATAATCTGAAGGTCGTGAGTTCGATCCTCACTCGGGGCATAGTTTCTTTTGCCGAGATCGTCGAACAATCATAGAGTCAGGCTACAGTAGAATTTTAAGGCCCAAAACACGGATAATTTTGTACACGCCTACGATCGTTCTTTACATTTTGTAATGTAAATACCCGAAAGATTGCGAGATTTGTTCCGTCTTTAAGTATAGAGTGAGAGAGAGGGGGAAAGGGAAGCTAACAGTTCTTTTTGAGTAAGCTACAGCCACGAATAATTTTTTTCTTACACACCGTCAAGTCTAGCAATATTGCCATAACCATGCGACCTCGCCCCGATGACGCGGTAGGCAGCGCGTGAGTCTAATAATCTCAAACTCGTGAATTCAATCCTCGCTCGGCGAAGGTTACGATTTCTTTAGTTTTACGCATAAAAATTATAGTCGTGCGTATTTTAAATATATCGACGAAAAATTAATCTGTTTCTTTGAATAACCTGTTTAACAAATGATGTGGACGTTCTTTTTTCTTCATAATGTTTCCAGCTGGCAGAATGGCCGAGTGGTTTAATGCGCTGCGTTCAGGTCGAAGTCTCCTCTGGAGGCGTGGGTTTTAACCCCAATTCTGTCATTCATATCCACGATTTATCACGCGTTATTGTGGACTGCATTTAATCCTTTTCTATTTTGTAGCAAAAATGTATCTGAACATATTGAACGTAAAGGTGAACCACGAGATTTAAATTTTCATCGTTCGCACATATGCTAATTCAAGAGAGAATAAAATGTTATAGATTTCGATGGCTTCTCGAAGGCCTCGATGGCGCAGTAGGCAGCGCGTGAGTCTCATAATCTCAAGGTTGTGAGTTCGATCCTCACTCGAGGCATAGTCTCTTTTGTCGAGATTCTCGAATAATCATAGAGTCAGGCTACAGTAGAATTTTAAGGCCCAAAACAAGGATCATTTTTTAAACGCCTACGATCGTTCTTTACATTTTGTAATGTAAATACCCGAAAGATTGCGAGATTCGTTCCGTCTCTAGGTATAGAGTGAGAGAGAGGGGGGAGAGGGAAGCTAACAGTTCTTTTTGAGTATGCTACAGCCTTTAATAATCTTTTTTCTAACATACAGTCAAGTCTAGCTTTTTTTGCATCTTCCTGCGGTTGAGCCCGAATGGCGCGGTATGCAGTACGTGAGTCTCACATTCTCGAGTTCGTCAGTTCGATCCCCACTCGGGGCAGGTTTCGTTTATTAAAGTTCTATGCATAAAAATTATAATCGTCTTTATTTTAATTATATAGACGAAATTATAATCAGTTTCTTCGAACAATCTTTTTAACTATAATGTGGACACGCAGTTTTCTTCCGAAATTTTCCCTTTTACGGTGTGGCCGATTGGTCGGCGGCAATGCGTTCAGGTTGCAGATTTTCCTGAAGGCGTGGGTTCGAACCCCACTTCTGTCGTTCATCTTTCAAGGTTTATTCGTGAAGAAGGATTTACAATTTATCATGCGTTATAGTTGACCACATTCAATCCATTTCTTTATTTACAGCTAAAATGCTTCTGAACATATTGAACAAAAACGTGAACTACGAGATTTAAATTTTCATCTTTTGCATATATGCTTTTTCAAAGAGAAAATGAAACGTTATAGATTTCGGTGTCTTCTCGAGAGCCTCGATGGCGCAGTAGGCAGCGCGTGATTCTCATAATCTCAAGTCGTGAGCTTAATCCTCACTCAGCAAAGGTTACGATTACTTTAGTTTTACGCATAAAAATAACAGTCGTCTTTATTTTAATTATATAGACGAAAAATTAATTTGTTTATTTGAATAATCTGTTTAACAAATGATGTGGACATGCTGTTTTCTCCGAATGTCTCCCGCTGGCAGAATGGCCGAGTGGTCTAAGGCGCTGCGTTCAGGTCGCAGTCTCCTCTGGAGGCGTGGGTTCGAACCCCACTTCTGTCATTCATCTTTGCATTTTATCAAGAGATATCGTGGACTGCATTTAATCCTTTTCTTAATTTGCAGCAGGAATTTTTCTGAACTTATTGAACGAAAACGTGAACCACAAGATTTAAATTTTCATCGTTCGCATATATGCTAATTCAAGAGAGAATAAAATGTTATAGATTTCGATGCCTTCTCGAATGCCTCGATGGCGCAGTAGCCCGCGCGTGAGTATCATAATCTCAAGGTCGTGAGTTCGATCCTCACTCCAGGCATAGTTCCTTTTGTCGAGATTCTCGAACAATCATAGAGTCAGGCTACAGTAGAATTTTAAGGCCCAAAACACGGATCATTTTGTAAACGCCAACGATCGTTCTTTACATTTTGTAATGTAAATACCCAAAAGATAACGAGATTTGCTCCGTCTAAAGGTATATATATAGAGATAGAAGGGGGAAAGGGAAGCTAACAGTTCTTTTTGAGTAAGATACAGCCACGAATAATTTTGTTCTTACACACAGTCAAGTCTAGCATTATTATCATCTCCATGCCGTCTCGCCCCGGTGGCGCAGTAGGCAGCGCGTGAGTCTCATGATTTCAAAGTCGTGAGTTAAACACTCACTCGGCGAACACTCACTCGGCGAAGGTTTTGATTACTGTAGTTTTACGCATAAAAATTATAGTCGTCAGTATTTTAATTATATCGACGAAAAATTAATCTGTTTCTTTGAATAACCTGTTTAACAAATGATGTGGACATTCTTTTTTCTTCCTAATGTTTCCAGCTGGCAGAATGGCCGAGTGGTTTAATGCGCTGCGTTCAGGTTGCAGTCTCCTCTGGAGGCTCGGGTTTTAACCCCAATCCTGTCATTCATATCCACGATTTATCACGCGTTATTGTGGAGTGCATTTAAACATTTTCTTCTAATTGGTAGCAAAAATGTATCTGAACATATTGAACGTAAACGTGAACCACGAGATTTAAATTTTCATCGTTCGGATATATGCTAATTCAAGAGAGAATAAAATGTTATAGATTACGATGCCTTCTCGAATGCCTCGGTGGCGCAGTAGGCAGCGCGTGAGTCTCATAATCTCAAGGTCGTGAGTTTGATCCTCACTCGAGGCATAGTTTCTTTTGTCGAGATTCTCGAACAATCATAGAGTCAGGCTACAGTAGAATTTTAAGGCCCAAAACAAGGATCATTTTTTAAACGCCTACCATCGTTCTTTACATTTTGTAATGTAAATACCCGAAAGATTGCGAGATTTGTTCCGTCTTTAGGTATAGAATGAGAGAGAGGGAAGAGAGGGAAGCTAAAAGTTCTTTTTGAGTATGCTGCAGCCTCTAATAATCTTTTTTCTAACATACAGTCAAGTCTAGCTTTTTTTGCATCTTCCTGCGGTTGAGCCCGAATGGCGCGGTATGCAGTACGTGAGTCTCACATTCTCGAGTTCGTCAGTTCGATCCCCACTCGGGGCAGGTTTCGTTTATTATAATTTTATGCATAAAAATTATAATCGTCTTTATTTTAATTATATAGACGAAATATTAATCAGTTGCTTCGAACAATCTTTTTAACTATAATGTGGACACGCTGTTTTCTTCCGAAATTTTCGCGTTGACGGAGTGGCCGATTGGTCGGCGGCGCTGCGTTCAGGTTGCAGATTTTCCTGTAGGCGTGGGTTCGAACCCCACTTCTGTCGTTCATCTTTCAAGGTTTATTCGTGAAGAAAGATTTACAATTTATCATGCGTTATAGTTGACCACATTTAATCCTTTTCTTAATTTACAGCTAAAATGCTTCTGAACATATTGAACAAAAACGTGAACGACGAGATTTAAATTTTCATCAATCGCATATATGCTATTTCAAAGAGAAAATGAAATGTTATAGATTTCGGTGTCTTCTCGCAAGCCTCGATGGCGCAGTAGGCAACGCGTGATTCTCATAATCTCAAGTCGTGAGCTTAATCCTCACTCAGCGAAGGTTACGATTACTTTAGTTTTACGCATAAAAATTACAGTCGTCTTTATTTTAATTATATAGACGAAAAATTAATTTGTTTATTTGGCAGAATGGCCGAGTGGTCTAAGGCGCTGCGTTCAGGTCGCAGTCTCCTCTGGAGGCGTGGGTTCGAACCCCCATTTCTGGCATTCATCTTTGCATTTTATCAAGAGATATCGTGGACTGTATTTAATCCTTTTCTTAATTTGCAGCAGGAATTTTTCTGAATTTATTGAACGAAAACGTGAACCACAAGATTTAAATTTTCATCGTTCGCATATATGCTAATTCAAGAGAGAATAAAATATTATAGATTTCGATGCCTTCTCGAATGCCTCGATGGCGCAGTAGGCCGCGCTTGAGTCTCATAATCTCAAGGTCGTGAGTTCGATCCTCACTCCACGCATAGGGCCTTTTGTCAAGATTCTCGAACAATCATAGAGTCAGGCTACAGTAGAATTTTAAGGCCCAAAACTCGGATCATTTTGTAAACGCCTACGATTGTTCTTTACATTTTGTAATGTAAATACCCAAAAGATAACGAGATTTGCTCCGTCTAAAGGTATATATATAGAGATAGAAGGGGGAAAGGGAAGCTAACAGTTCTTTTTGAGTAAGATACAGCCACGAATAATTTTGTTCTTACACACAGTCAAGTCTAGCATTATTACCATCTCCATGCGGCCTCGCCCCGGTGGCGCAGTAGGCAGCGCGTGAGTCTCATGATTTCAAAGTCGTGATTTAAACACTCACTCATCGAAGGTTTTGATTACAGTAGTTTTACGCATTAAAATTATAGTCGTTAGTATTTTAATTATATCGACGAAAAATTAATCTGTTTCTTTGAATAACCTGTTTAACAAATGATATGGACATTCTTTTTTCTTCCTAATGTTCGCAGCTGGCAGAATGGCCGAATGGTTTAATGTGCTGCGTTCAGGTTGCAGTCTCCTCTGGAGGCGCGGGTTTTAACCCCAATTCTGTCATTCATATCCTCGATTTATCACGCGTTATTGTGGACTGCATTTAATCCTTTTCTAATTTGTAGCAAAAATGTATCTGAAAATATTGAACGTAAACGTGAACCACGAGATTTAAATTTTCATCGTTCGGATATATGCTTAATTAAGAGAGAATAAAATGTTATAGATTTCGATGCCTCCTCGAATGCCTCGGTGGCGCAGTAGGCAGCGCGTGGGTCTCATAATCTCAAGGTCGTGAGTTCGATCCTCACTCGAGGCATAGTTTCTTTTGTCGATATTCTCGAACAATCATAGAGTCAGGCTACAGTAGAATTTTAAGGCCCAAAACAAGGATCATTTTTTAAACGCCTACGATCGTTCTTTACATTTTGTAATGTAAATACCCGAAAGATTGCGAGATTTGTTCCGTCTTTAGGTATAGAATGAGGGAGAGGGAGGAGAGGGAAGCTAAAAGTTCTTTTTGAGTATGCTACAGCCTCTAATAATCTTTTTTCTAACATACAGTCAAGTCTAGCTTTTTTTGCATCTTCCTGCGGTTGAGCCCGAATGGCGCGGTATGCAGTACGTGAGTCTCACATTCTCGAGTTCGTCATTTCGATCCCCACTCGGGGCAGGTTTCGTTTATTATAATTTTATGCATAAAAATTATTATCGTCTTTATTTTAATTATATAGACGAAATATTAATCAGTTGCTTCGAACAATCTTTTTAACTATAATGTGGACACGCAGTTTTCTTCCGAAATTTTCGCGTTGACGGAGTGGCCGATTGGTCGGCGGCGCTGCGTTCAGGTTGCGGATTTTCCTGTAGGCGTGGGTTCGAACCCCACTTCTGTCGTTCATCTTTCAAGGTTTATTCGTGAAGAAGGATTTACAATTTATCATGCGTTATAGTTGACCACATTTAATGCTTTTCTTAATTTACAGCTAAAATGCTTCTGAACATATTGAACAAAAACGTGAACGACGAGATTTAAATTTTCATCATTCGCATATATGCTATTTCAAAGAGAAAATGAAATGTTATGGATTTCGGTGTCTTCTCGCAAGCCTCGATGGCGCAGTAGGCAGCGCGTGATTCTCATAATCTCAAGTCGTGTGCTTAATCCTCACTCAGCAAAGGTTACGATTACTTTAGTTTTATGCATAAAAATTACAGTCGTCTTTATTTTAATTATATAGACGAAAAATTAATTTGTTTATTTGAATAACCTGTTTAACAAATGATGTGGACATGCTGTTTTCTCCGAATGTCTCCTGCTGGCAGGATGGCCGAGTGGTCTATGGCGCTGAGTTCAGGTCGCAGTCTCCTCTGGAGGCGTGGGTTCGAACCCCCATTTCTGGCATTCATGTTTGCATTTTATCAAGAGATATCGTGGACTGTATTTAATCCTTTTCTTAATTTGCAGCAGGAATTTTTCTGAATTTATTGAACGAAAACGTGAACCACAAGATTTAAATTTTCATCGTTCGGATATATGCTAATTCAAGAAAGAATAAAATGTTATAGATTTCGATGCCTTCTCGAATGCCTCGGTGGCGCAGTAGGCAGCGCGTGAGTCTCATAATCTCAAGGTCGTGAGTTCGATCCTCACTCGAAGCATAGTTTCTTTTGTCGAGATTCTCGAACAATCATAGAGTCAGGCTACAGTAGAATTTTAAGGCCCAAAACACGGATCATTTTTTAAACGCCTACGATCGTACTTTACATTTTGTAATGTAAATACCCGAAAGATTGCGAGATTTGTTCCGTCTTTAGGTATAGAGTGAGAGAGAGGGGGGAGAGGGAAGCTAAAAGTTTTTTTTGAGTATGCTACAGCCTCTAATAATCTTTTTTCTAACATACAGTCAAGTCTAGCTTTTTTTGCATCTTCCTGCGGTTGAGCCCGAATGGCGCGGTATGCAGTACGTGAGTCTCACATTCTCGAGTTCGTCAGTTCGATCCCCACTCGGGGCTGGTTTCGTTTATTATAGTTTTATGCATAAAAATTATAATCGTCTTTATTTTAATTATATAGACGAAATATTAATCAGTTTCTTCGAACAATCTTTTTAAGTATAATGTGGACACGCAGTCTTCTGCCGAAATTTTCCCGTTGACGGAGTGTCGGATTGGTCGGCGGCGCTGCGTTCAGGTTGCAGATTTTCCTGTAGGCGTGGGTTCGAACCCCACTTCTGTCGTTCATCTTTCAAGTTTTTCGTGAAGAAGGATTTACAATTTATCATTCGTTATAGTTGACCACATTTAATCCTTTTATCTTTCAAGGTTTATTCGTGAAGAAGGATTTACAATTCATCATTCGTTATAGTTGACCACATTTAATCCTTTTCTTAATTTACAGCTAAAATGCTTCTGAACATATTGAACAAAAACGTGAACCACGAGATTTAAATTTTCCTCATTCGCATATATGCTATTTCAAAGAGAAAATGAAATGTTATAGATTTCGGTGCCTTCTCGCATGCCTCGATGGCGCAGTAGGCAGCGAGTGATTCTCATAATCTCAAGTCGTAAGCTTAATCCTCACTCAGCAAAGGTTACGATTACTTTAGTTTTACGCATAAAAATTACAGTCGTCTTTATTTTACAAATATAGACGAAAAATTAATTTGTTTATTTGAATAACTTGTTTAACAACTGATATGGACATGCTGTTTTCTCCGAACGTTTCCCGCTGGCCGAATGGCCGAGTGGTCTAAGGCGCTGCGTCCTGGTCGCAGTCTCCTCTGGAGGCGTGGGTTCGAACCCCATTTCTGTGATTCATCTTTACATTTTATCAAGAGTTATTGTGGACTGCATTTAATCCTTTTCTTAATTTGCAGCAGGAATTTTTCTGAACTTATTGAACGAAAACGTGAACCACGAGATTTAAATTTTCATCACTCACATATACCCTAATTCAAGACAAAATGATATGCTATAGATTTCGGTCTCTTCTCGCGTGCCTCGATGGCGCAGTAGGCAGCGCGTGAGTCTCATAATCTCAAGGTCGTGAGTTCAATCCTCGCTCGGCGAAAGTTACGATTACTTTAGTTTTACGCATAAAAATTATAGTCGTGCGTATTTTAAATATATCGACGAAAAATTAATCTGTTTCTTTGAATAACCTGTTTAACAAATGATGTGGACATTCTTTTTTCTTCCTAATGTTTCCAGCTGGCAGAATGGCCGAGTGTTTTAATGCGCTGCGTTCAGGTCGCAGTCTCCTCTGGAGGCGTGGGTTTTAACCCCAATTCTGTCATTCATATCCACGATTTATCACGCGTTATTGTGGACTGCATTTAATCCTTTTCTAATTTGTAGCAAAAATGTATCTGAACATATTGAACGTAAAGGTGAACCACGAGATTTAAATTTTCATCGTTCGCACATATGCTAATTCAAGAGAGAATGAAATGTTATAGATTTCGATGCCTTCTCGAATGCCTCGATGGCGCAGTAGGCCGCGCGTGAGTCTCATAATCTCAAGGTTGTGAGTTCGATCCTCACTCCAGGCATAGTTCCTTTTGTCAAGATTCTCGAACAATCATAGAGTCAGGCTACAGTAGAATTTTAATGCCCAAAACACGGATCATTTTGTAAACGCCTACGATCGTTCTTTACATTTTGTAATGTAAATACCCAAAAGATAACGAGATTTGCTCCGTCTAAAGGTATATATATAGAGATAGAAGGGGGAAAGGGAAGCTAACAGTTCTTTTTGAGTAAGATACAGCCACGAATAATTTTGTTCTTACACACAGTCAAGTCTAGCATTATTACCATCTCCATGCGGCCTCGCCCCGGTGGCGCAGTAGGCAGCGCGTGAGTCTCATGATTTCAAAGTCGTGATTTAAACACTCACTCATCGAAGGTTTTGATTACAGTAGTTTTACGCATTAAAATTATAGTCGTTAGTATTTTAATTATATCGACGAAAAATTAATCTGTTTCTTTGAATAACCTGTTTAACAAATGATATGGACATTCTTTTTTCTTCCTAATGTTCGCAGCTGGCAGAATGGCCGAGTGGTTTAATGTGCTGCGTTCAGGTTGCAGTCTCCTCTGGAGGCGCGGGTTTTAACCCCAATTCTGTCATTCATATCCTCGATTTATCACGCGTTATTGTGGACTGCATTTAATCCTTTTCTAATTTGTAGCAAAAATGTATCTGAAAATATTGAACGTAAACGTGAACCACGAGATTTAAATTTTCATCGTTCGGATATATGCTTAATTAAGAGAGAATAAAATGTTATAGATTTCGATGCCTCCTCGAATGCCTCGGTGGCGCAGTAGGCAGCGCGTGGGTCTCATAATCTCAAGGTCGTGAGTTCGATCCTCACTCGAGGCATAGTTTCTTTTGTCGATATTCTCGAACAATCATAGAGTCAGGCTACAGTAGAATTTTAAGGCCCAAAACACGGATCATTTTTTGAACGCCTACGATCGTTCTTTACATTTTGTAATGTAAATACCCGAAAGATTGCGAGATTTGTTCCGTGTTTAGGTATAGAGTGAGAGAGAGGGGGGAGAGGGAAGCTAAAAGTTCTTTTTGAGTATGCTACAGCCTCTAATAATTTTTTTTCTAACATACAGTCAAGTTTAGCTTTTTTTGCATCTTCCTGCGGTTGAGCCCGAATGGCGCGGTATGCAGTACGTGAGTCTCACATTCTCGAGTTCGTCAGTTCGATCCCCACTCGGGGCAGGTTTCATTTATTATAGTTTTATGCATAAAAATTATAATCGTCTTTATTTTAATTATATAGACGAAATATTAATCAGTTTCTTCGAACAATCTTTTTAACTATAATGTGGACACGCAGTTTTCTGCCGAAATTTTCCCGTTGACGGAGCGGCCGATAGGTCGGCGGCGCTGCGCTCAGGTTGCAGGTTTTCCCATTAGGCGTGGGTTCGAACCCCACTTCTGTCGTTCATCTTTCAAGGTTTATTCGTGAGAAAGGATTTACAATTTATCATTCGTTATATATAGTTGACCACGTTTAATCCTTTTCTTAATTTACAGCTAAAATGCTTCTGAACATATTGAACAAAAACGTGAACCACGAGATTTAAATTTTCATCATTCGCATATATGCTATTTCAATGAGAAAAAGAAATGTTAAAGATTTCGGTGCGTTCTCGCATGCCTCGATGGCGCAGTAGGCAGCGCGTGATTCTCATAATCTCAAGTCGTGAGCTTAATCCTCACTCAGCAAAGGTTACGATTACTTTAGTTTTACGCATAAAAATAACACTGTCTTTATTTTAATTATATAGACGAAAAATTAATTTGTTTATTTGAATAACCTGTTTAACAAATGATGAGGACATGCTGTTTTCTCCGAATGTCTCCCGATGGCAGAATGGCCGAGTGGTCTGAGGCGCTGCGTTCAGGTCGCAGTCTCCTCTGGAGGCGTGGGTTCGAACCCCACTTCTGTCATTCATCTTTACATTTTATCAAGAGATATCGTGGACTGCATTTAATCCTTTTCTTAATTTGCAGCAGGAATTTTTCTGAACTTATTGAACGAAAACATGAACCACAAGATTTAAATTTTCATCACTCGCATATACGCTAATTCAAGAGAAAATGAAATGCTATAGATTTCGGTGCATTCTAGCGTGCCTCGATGGCGCAGTAGGCAGCGTGTGAGTCTCATAATCTCAAGGTCGTGAGTTCGATCATCACTCGGGGCATTGTCGAGTAGGTCGAACAATCATAGAGTCAGGCTGCAGTAAACTTTTAAGGCCCAAAACACGAATCATTTTTAAACGCCTACCATTATTCTTTACATTTTCTGAAGTAAATACCCAAAAGATAACGAGATTTGCTCCGTCTAAAGGTATATTATATATAGAGATAGAAGGGGGAAAGGGAAGCTAACCGTTCTTTTTGAGTAAGATACAGCCACGAATAGATTTTTTCTTACACACAGTCAAGTCTAGTATTAATATCATCTCCATGAGGCCTCGCCCCGGTGGCGCAGTAGGCAGCGCGTGAGTCTCATGATTTCAAAGTCGTGAGTTGAACACTCACTTGGCGAAGGTTTCGATTTCTGTAGTTTTACGCATAAAAATTATAGTCGTCTGTATTTTAATTACATCGACGAAAAATTAATCTGTTTCTTTGAATAACCTGTTTAACAAAAGATGAGGACATTCTTTTTTCTTCCTAATGTTTCCCGCTGGCAGAGTGGCCGAGTGGTCTAAGGCGCTGCGTTCAGGTCGCAGTCTCCTCTGGAGGCGTGGGTTCTAACCCCAATTCTGTCATTCATATCCACGATTTATCACTCGTTATTGTGGACCGCATTTAATCCTTTTCTAATTTGTAGCAAAAATGTATCTGAACATATTGAACGTAAACGTGAACCACGAGATTTAAATTTTCATCATTCGCATATATGATGATTAAAGAGAGAATAAAATGTTATAGATTTCGATGCCCTTTCGCATGCCTCGTTGTCGCTGTAGGCAGCGCGTGAGTCTCATAATCTAAAAGTCGTGAGTTCGATCCCCACTAGAGGCATAGTTTCATTTGTCGAGATTCTCGAACAATCATAGAGTCAGTCTACAGTAGAGTTTTAAGGCCCAAAACACAGATCATTTTTTAAACGCCTACGATCGTTCTTTACATTTTGTAATGTAAATACCCGAAAGATTGCGAGATTTGTTCCGTCTTTAGGTATAGAGTGAGAGAGAGGGGGGAGAGGGAAGCTAACAGTTCTTTTTGTATATGCTACAGCCTTTAATAGTCTTTTTTCTAACATACACTCAAGTCCAGCTTTTTTGCATCTTCCTGCGGTTGAGCCCGAATGGCGCGGTATGCAGTACGTGAGTCTCACATCCTCGAGTTCGTCAGTTCGATCCCCACTCGGGGCAGGTTTCGTTTATTATAGTTTTATGCATAAAAATTATAATCGTCTTTATTTTAATTATATAGACGAAATATTAACAAGTTTCTTCGAACAATCTTTTTAACTATAATGTGGAAACGCAGTTTTCTTCCGAAATTTTCCCGTTGACGGAGTGGCCGATTGGTCGGCGGCGCTGCGTTCAAGTTGCCAATTTTCCTGCAGGCGTGGGTTCGAACCCCACTTCTGTCGTTCATCTTTCAAGGTTTATTCGTGAAGAAGGATTTACAATTTATCATTCGTTATAGTTGACCACATTTAATCCTTTTCTTAATTTACAGCTAAAATGCTTCTGAACATATTGAACAAAAACGTGAACCACGAGATTAAAATTTTCATCATTCGCATATATGCTATTTCAAAGAGAAAATGAAATGTTATAGATTTCGGTGCCTTCTCGCATGCCTCGATGGCGCAGTAGGCAGCGCGTGATTCTCATAATCTCAAGTCGTGAGCTTAATCCTCACTCAGCAAAGGTTACGATTACTTTAGTTTTACGCATAAAAATTACAGTCGACTTTATTTTAATTATATAGACGAAAAATGAATTTGTTTATTTGAATAACCTGTTTAACAAGTGATGTGGACATGCTATTTTCTCCGAATGATTACCGCTGGCAGAATGGCCGAGTGGTCTAAGGCGCTGCATTCAGGTCGCAGTCTCCTCTGGAGGCGTGGGTTTGAACCCCACTTCTGTCATTCATCTTTACATTTTATCAAGAGATATCGTGGACTGCATTTAATCCTTTTCTTAATTTGCAGCAGGAATTTTTCTGAACATATTGAACGAAAACGTGAACCACAAGATTTAAATTTTCATCACTCGCATATACGCTAATTCAAGAGAAAATGAAATGCTATAGATTTCGGTGCCTTCCAGCGTGCCTCGATGGCGCAGTAGGCAGCGTGTGAGTCTCATTATCTCAAGGTCGTGAGTTCGATCCTCACTCCAGGCATAGATCCTTTTTTCGAGATTCTCGAACAATCATAGAGTCAGGCTGCAGTAAACTTTTAAGGCCCAAAATACGAATCATTTTTAAACGCCTACCATTATTCTTTACATTTTCTAAAGTAAATACCCAAAAGATAACGAGATTTGCTCCGTCTAAAGGTATATATATATAGAGATAGAAGGGGGAAAAGGAAGCTAGCAGTTTTTTTTGAGTAAGATACAGCCACGAATACTTTTTTTCTTACACACAGTCAAGTCTAGCATTATTATCATCTCCATGCGGCCTCGCCCCGGTGGCGCAGTAGGCAGCGCGTGAGTCTCATGATTTCAAAGTCGTGAGTTGAACACTTACTTGGCGAAGGTTTCTATTACTGTAGTTTTACGCATAAAAATTATAGTCGTCTGTATTTTAATTACATCGACGAAAAAATAATCTGTTTCTTTGAATCACCTGTTTAACAAAAGATGAGGACATTCTTTTTTCTTCCTAATGTTTCCCGCTGGCAGAGTGGCCGAGTGGTCTAAGGCGCTGCGTTCAGGTCGCAGTCTCCTCTGGAGGCGTGGGTTCTAACCCCAATTCTGTCATTCATATCCACGATTTATCACGCGTTATTGTGGACCGCATTTAATCCTTTTCTAATTTGTAGCAAAAATGTATCTGAACATATTGAACCAAAACGTGAACCACGAGATTTAAATTTTCATCATTCGCATATATGCTGATTCAAGAGAGAATAAAATGTTATAGATTTCGATGCATTCTCGCATGCCTCGATGGCGCAGTAGGCAGCGCGGGAGTCTCATAATCTCAAGGTCGTGAGTTCGATCCTCTCTCGAGGCATAGTTTCTTTTGTCGAGATTCGCGAACAATCATTGAGTCAGGCTACAGTAGAGTTTTAAGGCCCAAAACACGGATCATTTTTAAACGCCTAAGATCGTTCTTCACATTTTGTAATGTAAATACCCAAAAGATTGCGAGATTTGTTCTGTCTTAAGGTATAGAGTGAGAGAGAGGGGGGAGGGAAGCTAACACCTTTTTGAGTATGCTACAGCCTCGAATATTTTTTTTCAAACATACGATCATATCTAGCATTTTTTGCGTCTTCTTGTGGTACAGCCCCGATGGCGCGGACGGGGAACGCGTGAATCTCACTTTCTCAAGGTCGTAAGTTCGATCCTCACTCGGGGCAGGTTTCGTTTATTATAGTTTTATGCATAAAAATTACAGTCGTCTTTATTTTAATTATATAGACGAAAAATTAATTTGTTTATTTGAATAACTTGTTTAACAACTGATATGGACATGTTGTTTTCTCCAAACGTTTCCCGCTGGCCGAATGGCCGAGTGGTCTAAGGCGATGCGTTAAGGTCGCAGTCTCCTCTGGAGGCGTGGGTTCGAACCCCACTTCTTTGATTCATCTTTACATTTTATCAAGAGTTATTGTGGACTGCATTTAATCCTTTTCTTAATTTGCAGCAGGAATTTTTCTGAACTTATTGAACGAAAACGTGAACCACGAGATTTAAATTTTCATCTCTCACATATACTCTAATTCAAGACAAAATGATGTGCTATAGATTTCGGTCTCTACTCGCGTGCCTCGACGGCGCAGTAGGCAGCGCGTGAGTCTCATAATCTGAAGGTCGTGGGTTCGATCCTCACTCGGGGCATAGTTTCTTTTGTCGAGATCGTCGAACAATCATTGAGTCAGACTACAGTAAGGTTTTAAGGCCCAAAACACGGAACATTTTTAATCACCTACGAACGTTCTTCACATTTTGTACTGTAAATATCCAAAAGATTGCAAGATTTGTTCCGTCTTAAGGTATATATATAGAGAGAGAGAGAGGAGGGAAAGGTAAGCTAACAGTTCTTTTTGAGTAAGCTACAGCTTCGAATAATTTTTTTCTTACATACACCCCGTCAAGTCTAGAATTATTATCATCTCCCTGCGGCCTCGCTCCGATGGCGCGGTAGGCAGCGCGTGAGTCTAATAATCTCAAACTCGTGAATTCAATCCTCGCTCGGCGAAGGTTACGATTTCTTTAGTTTTACGCATAAAAATTATAGTCGTGCGTATTTTAAATATATCGACGAAAAATTAATCTGTTTCTTTGAATAACCTGTTTAACAAATGATGTGGACATTCTTTTTTCTTCATAATGTTTCCAGCTGGCAGAATGGCCGAGTGGTTTAATGCGCTGCGTTCAGGTCGCAGTCTCCTCTGGAGGCGTGGGTTTTAACCCCAATTCTGTCATTCATATCCACGATTTATCACGCGTTATTGTGGACTGCATTTAATCCTTTTCTAATTTGTAGCAAAAATGTATCTGAACATATTGAACGTAAAGGTGAACCACGAGATTTAAATTTTCATCGTTCGCACATATGCTAATTCAAGAGAGAATAAAATGTTATAGATTTCGATGGCTTCTCGAAGGCCTCGATGGCGCAGTAGGCAGCGCGTGAGTCTCATAATCTCAAGGTTGTGAGTTCGATCCTCACTCGAGGCATAGTTTCTTTTGTCGAGATTCTCGAATAATCATAGAGTCAGGCTACAGTAGAATTTTAAGGCCCAAAACAAGGATCATTTTTTAAACGCCTACGATCGTTCTTTACATTTTGTAATGTAAATACCCGAAAGATTGCGAGATTTGTTCCGTCTCTAGGTATAGAGTGAGAGAGAGGGGGGAGAGGGAAGCTAACAGTTCTTTTTGAGTATGCTACAGCCTTTAATAATCTTTTTTCTAACATACAGTCAAGTCTAGCTTTTTTTGCATCTTCCTGCGGTTGGGCCCGAATGGCGCGGTATGCAGTACGTGAGTCTCACATTCTCGAGTTCGTCAGTTCGATCCCCACTCGGGGCAGGTTTCGTTTATTATAGTTTTATGCATAAAAATTATAATCGTCTTTATTTTAATTATATAGACGAAATATTAATCAGTTTCTTCGAACAATCTTTTTAACTATAATGTGGACACGCAGTTTTCTTCCGAAATTTTCCCGTTGACGGAGGGGCCGATTGGTCGGCGGCGCTGCGTACAGGTTGCAGATTTTCCTGTAGGCATGGGTTCGAACCCCACTTCTGTCGTTCATCTTTCTAGGTTTATTCGTGAAGAAGGATTTACAATTTATCATGCGTTATAGTTGACCACATTTAATCCTTTTCTTTATTTACAGCTAAAATGCTTCTGAACATATTGAACAAAAACGTGAACTTCGAGATTTAAATTTTCATCTTTTGCATATATGCTTTTTCAAAGAGAAAATGAAACGTTATAGATTTCGGTGTCTTCTCGCAAGCCTCGATGGCGCAGTAGGCAGCGCGTGATTCTCATAATCTCAAGTCGTGAGCTTAATCCTCACTCAGCAAAGGTTACGATTACTTTAGTTTTACGCATAAAAATAACAGTCGTCTTTATTTTAATTATATAGACGAAAAATTAATTTGTTTATTTGAATAATCTGTTTAACAAATGATGTGGACATGCTGTTTTCTCCGAATGTCTCCCGCTGGCAGAATGGCCGAGTGGTCTAAGGCGCTGCGTTCAGGTCGCAGTCTCCTCTGGAGGCGTGGGTTCGAACCCCACTTCTGTCATTCATCTTTGCATTTTATCAAGAGATATCGTGGACTGCACTTAATCCTTTTCTTAATTTGCAGCAGGAATTTTTCTGAACTTATTGAACGAAAACGTGAACCACAAGATTTAAATTTTCATCGTTCGCATATATGCTAATTCAAGAGAGAATAAAATGTTATAGATTTCGATGCCTTCTCGAATGCCTCGATGGCGCAGTAGCCCGCGCGCGAGTATCATATTCTCAAGGTCGTGAGTTCGATCCTCACTCGGGGCATAGTTCCTTTTTTGTCGAGATTCTTGAACAATCATAGAGTCAGGCTACAGTAGAATTTTAAGGCCCAAAACACGGATCATTTTGTAAACGCCAACGATCGTTCTTTACATTTTGTAATGTAAATACCCAAAAGATAACGAGATTTGCTCCGTCTAAAGGTATATATATAGAGATAGAAGGGGGAAAGGGAAGCTAACAGGTCTTTTTGAGTAAGATACAGCCACGAATAATTTTGTTCTTACACACAGTCAAGTCTAGCATTATTATCATCTCCATGCGGCCTCGCCCCGGTGGCGCAGTAAGCAGCGCGTGAGTCTCATGATTTCAAAGTCGTGAGTTGAACACTCACTCGGCGAAGGTTTCGATTACTGTAGTTTTACGCATAAAAATTATAGTCGTCTGTATTTTAATTATTTCGACAAAAAATTAATCTGTTTCTTTGAATAACCTGTTTAACAAATGATGTGGACATTCTTTTTTCTTCCTAATGTTTCCCGCTGGCAGAATGTCCGAGTGGTTTAATGCGCTGCGTTCATGTCGCAGTCTCCTCTGGAGGCGTGGGTTCTAACCCCAATTCTGTCATTGATTTCCACGGTTTATCACGCGTTATTGTGGACTGCATTTAATCCTTTTCTAATTTGTAGCGAAAATGTATCTGAACATATTGAACGTAAACGTGAACCACGAGATTTAAATTTTCATCATTCGCATATATGCTAATTCAAGAGAGAATAAAATGTTATAGATTTCGATGCCTTCCCGAATGCCTCGATGGCGCAGTAGGCAGCGCGTGAGTCTCATAATCTCAAGGTCGTGAGTTCGATCCTCACTCGAGGCATAGTTTCTTTTGTCGAGATTTTCGAACAATCATAGAGTCAGGCTACAGTAGAATTTTAAGGCCCAAAGCACGGATCATTTTTTAAACGCCTACGATCGTTCTTCACATTTTGTAATGTAAATACCCGAAAGATTGCGAGATTTGTTCCGTCTTTTGGTATAGAGTGAGAGAGAGGGGGGAGAGGGAAGCTAAAAGTTTTTTTTGAGTATGCTACAGCCTCTAATAATCTTTTTTTTCTAACATACAGTCAAGTCTAGCTTTTTTTTTGCATCTTCCTGCGGTTGAGCCCGAATGGCGCGGTATGCAGTACGTGAGTCTCACATTCTCGAGTTCGTCAGTTCGATCCCCACTCGGGGCTGGTTTCGTTTATTATAGTTTTATGCATAAAAATTATAATCGTCTTTATTTTAATTATATAGACGAAATATTAATCAGTTTCTTCGAACAATCTTTTTAACTATAATGTGGACACGCAGTTTTCTTCCGAAATTTTCCCGTTGACGGAGGGGCCGATTGGTCGGCGGCGCTGCGTACAGGTTGCAGATTTTCCTGTAGGCATGGGTTCGAACCCCACTTCTGTCGTTCATCTTTCTAGGTTTATTCGTGAAGAAGGATTTACAATTTATCATGCGTTATAGTTGACCACATTTAATCCTTTTCTTTATTTACAGCTAAAATGCTTCTGAACATATTGAACAAAAACGTGAACTTCGAGATTTAAATTTTCATCTTTTGCATATATGCTTTTTCAAAGAGAAAATGAAACGTTATAGATTTCGGTGTCTTCTCGCAAGCCTCGATGGCGCAGTAGGCAGCGCGTGATTCTCATAATCTCAAGTCGTGTGCTTAATCCTCACTCAGCAAAGGTTACGATTACTTTAGTTTTATGCATAAAAATTACAGTCGTCTTTATTTTAATTATATAGACGAAAAATTAATTTGTTTATTTGAATAACCTGTTTAACAAATGATGTGGACATGCTGTTTTCTCCGAATGCCTCCTGCTGGCAGAATGGCCGAGTGGTCTAAGGCGCTGAGTTCAGGTCGCAGTCTCCTCTGGAGGCGTGGGTTCGAACCCCCATTTCTGGCATTCATGTTTGCATTTTATCAAGAGATATCGTGGACTGTATTTAATCCTTTTCTTAATTTGCAGCAGGAATTTTTCTGAATTTATTGAACGAAAACGTGAACCACAAGATTTAAATTTTCATCGTTCGGATATATGCTAATTCAAGAAAGAATAAAATGTTATAGATTTCGATGCCTTCTCGAATGCCTCGGTGGCGCAGTAGGCAGCGCGTGAGTCTCATAATCTCAAGGTCGTGAGTTCGATCCTCACTCGAGGCATAGTTTCTTTTGTCGATATTCTCGAACAATCATAGAGTCAGGCTACAGTAGAATTTTAAGGCCCAAAACACGGATCATTTTTTGAACGCCTACGATCGTTCTTTACATTTTGTAATGTAAATACCCGAAAGATTGCGAGATTTGTTCCGTCTTTAGGTATAGAGTGAGAGAGAGGGGGGAGAGGGAAGCTAAAAGTTCTTTTTGAGTATGCTACAGCCTCTAATAATCTCGGGGCAGGTTCCGTTTATTATAGTTTTATGCATAAAATTTATAATCGTCTTTATTTTAATTATATAGACGAAATATTAATCAGTTTCTTCGAACAATCTTTTTAACTATAATGTGGACACGCAGGTTTCTGCCGAAATTTTCCCGTTGACGGAGTGGCCGATTGGTCGGCGGCGCTGCGTTCAGGTTGCAGATTTTCCTGTAGGCGTGGGTTCGAACCCCACTTCTGTCGTTCATCTTTCAAGGTTTATTCGTGAAGAAGGATTTTCAATTTATCATTCGTTTCAGTTGACCACATTTAATCCTTTTCTTAATTTACAGCTAAAATGCTTCTGAACATATTGAACAAAAACGTGAACCACGAGATTTAAATTTTCATCATTCGCATATATGCTATTTCAAAGAGAAAATGAAATGTTATAGATTTCGGTGCCTTCTCGCATGCCTCGATGGCGCAGTAGGCAGCGCGTGATTCTCATAATCTCAAGTCGTGAGCTTAATCCTCACTCAGCAAAGGTTACGATTACTTTAGTTTTACGCATAAAAATTACAGTCGTCTTTATTTTTATTATATAGACGAAAAAATAATTTGTTTATTTGAATAACCTGTTTAACAAATGATGTAGACATGCTGTTTTCTCCGAACGTTTCCCGCTGGCAGAAGGGCCGAGTGGTCTAAGGCGCTGCGTTCAGGTCGCAGTCTCCTCTGGAGGCGTGGGTTCGAACCCCACTTCTGTCACTCATCTTACATTTTATCAAGAGATATCGTGGACTGCATTTAATACTTTTCTTAATTTGCAGCAAGAATTTTTCTGAACTTATTGAACGAAAACGTGAACCACAAGATTTAAATTTTCATCACTCGCATATACGCTAATTCAAGAGAAAATGAAATGCTATAGATTTCGGTGCCTTCTAGCGTGCCTCGATGGCGCAGTAGGCAGCGTGTGAGTCTCATAATCTCAAGGTCGTGAGTTCGATCCTCACTCGGGGCAATGTTTCTTTTTCTAGTAGGTCGAAATATCATAGAGTCAGGCTGCAGTAAACTTTTAAGGCCCAAAACACGAATCATTTTTAAACGCCTACCATTATTCTTTACATTTTCTAAAGTAAATACCCAAAAGATAACGAGATTTGCTCCGTCTAAAGGTATATATATAGAGATAGAAGGGGGAAAGGGAAGCTAACAGTTCTTTTTGAGTAAGATACAGCCACGAATAATTTTTTTCTTACACACAGTCAAGTCTAGCATTATTATCATCTACGTGCGGCCTCGCCCCGGTGGCGCAGTAGGCAGCGCGTGAGTCTCATGATTTCAAAGTCGTGAGTTAAACACTCACTCGGCGAAGGTTTTGATTACTGTAGTTTTACGCATAAAAATTATAGTCGTCAGTATTTTAATTATATCGACGAAAAATTAATCTGTTTCTTTGAATAACCTGTTTAACAAATGATGTGGACATTCTTTTTTCTTCCTAATGTTTCCAGCTGGCAGAATGGCCGAGTGGTTTAATGTGCTGCGTTCAGGTTGCAGTCTCCTCTGGAGGCGTGGGTTTTAACCCCAATTCTGTCATTCATATCCACGATTTATCACGCGTTATTGTGGACTGCATTTAATCCTTTTCTCATTTGTAGCAAAAATGTATCTGAACATATTGAACGTAAACGTGAACCACGAGATTTAAATTTTCATCGTTCGGATATATGCTAATTCAAGAGAGAATAAAATGTTATAGATTTCGATGCCTTCTCGAATTCCTCGGTGGCGCAGTAGGCAGCGCGTGAGTCTCATAATCTCAAGGTCGTGAGTTCGATCCTCACTCGAGGCATAGTTTCTTTTGTCGATATTCTCGAACAATCATAGAGTCAGGCTACAGTAGAATTTTAAGGCCCAAAACACGGATCATTTTTTGAACGCCTACGATCGTTCTTTACATTTTGTAATGTAAATATCCAAAAGATTGCGAGATTTGTTCCGTCTTTAAGTATAGAGTGAGAGAGAGGGGGGAGAGGGAAGCTAAAAGTTCTTTTTGAGTATGCTACAGCTTCTAATAATCTTTTTTCTAACATACAGTCAAGTCTAGCTTTTTTTGCATCTTCCTGCGGTTGAGCCCGAATGGCGCGGTATGCAGTAAGTGAGTCTCACATTCTCGAGTTCGTCAGTTCGATCCCCACTCGGGGCATGTTTCGTTTATTATAATTTTATGCATAAAAATTATAATCGTCCTTATTTTAATTATATAGACGAAATATTAATCAGTTTCTTCGAACAATCTTTTTAACTATAATGTGGACACGCAGTTTTCTGCCGAAATTTTCCCGTTGACGGAGTGGCCGATTGGTCGGCGGCGCTGCGTTCAGGTTGCAGATTTTCCTGTGGGCGTGGGTTCGAACCCCACTTCTGTCGTTCATCTTTCAAGGTTTATTCGTGAAGAAGGATTTACAATTTATCATTCGTTATAGTTGACCGCATTTAATCCTTTTCTTAATTTACAGCTAAAATGCTTCTGAACATATTGAACAAAAACGTGAATCACGAGATTTAAATTTTCATCATTCGCATATATGCTATTTCAATGAGAAAATGATATGTTATAGATTTCGGAGCCTTCTCGCATGCCTCGATGGCGCAGTAGGCAGCGCGTGATTCTCATAATCTCAAGTCGTGAGCTTAATCCTCACTCGGCAAAGGTTACGATTACTTTAGTTTTACGCATAAAAATTACAGTCGACTTTATTTCAATTATATAGACGAAAAATTAATTTGTTTATTTGAATAACCTGTTTAACAAATGATGTGGACATGCTGTTTTCTCCGAACGTTTCCCGCTGGCAGAATGGCCGAGTGGTCTAAGGCGCTGCGTTCAGGTCGCAGACTCCTGTGGAGGCGTGGATTCGAACCCCACATCTGTCATTCATCTTTACATTTTATCAAGAGATATCGTGGACTGCATTTAATCCTTTTCTTAATTTGCAGCAGGAATTTTTCTGAACTTATTGAACGAAAACATGAACCACAAGATTTAAACACATCTGTCATTCATCTTTACATTTTATCAAGAGATATCGTGGACTGCATTTAATCCTTTTCTTTATTTGCAGCAGGAATTTTTCTGAACTTATTGAACGAAAACATGAACCACAAGATTTAAATTTTCGTCACTCGCATATACGCTAATTCAAGAGAAAATGAAATGCTATAGATTTCGGTGCATTCTAGCGTGCCTCGATGGCGCAGTAGGCAGCGTGTGAGTCTCATAATCTCAAGGTCGTGAGTTCGTTCCTCATTCGGGGCATTGTTTCTTTTGTCGAGTAGGTCGAACAGTCATAGAGTCAGGCTGCAGTAAACTTTTAAGGCCCAAAACACGAATCATTTTTAAACGCCTACCATTATTCTTTACATTTTCCAAAGTAAATACCCAAAAGATAACGAGATTTGCTCCGTCTAAAGGTATATATATAGAGATAGAAGGGGGAAAGGGAAGCTAACAGTTCTTTTTGAGTAAGATACAGCCACGAATAGATTTTTTCTTACACACAGTCAAGTCTAGCAGTATTATCATCTCCATGAGGCCTCGCCCCGGTGGCGCAGTAGGCAGCGCGTGAGTCTCGTGATTTCAAAGTCGTGAGTTGAACACTCACTTGGCGAAGGTTTCGATTACTGTAGTTTTACGCATAAAAATTATGGTCGTCTGTATTTTAATTACATCGACGAAAAATTAATCTGTTTCTTTGAATAACCTGTTTAACAAAAGATGAGGACATTTTTTTTTCTTCCTGATGTTTCCCGCTGGCGGAGTGGCCGAGTGGTCTAAGGCACTGCGTTCAGGTCGCAGTCTCCTCTGGGGGCGTGTTTTCTAACCCCAATTTGTCATTCAAATCCACGATTTATCACGCGTTATTGTGGACCGCATTTAATCCTTTTCTAATTTGTAGCAAAAATGTATCTGAACATATTGAACAAAAACGTGAACCACGAGATTTCAATTTTCATCACTCACATATACGCTAATTCAAGACAAAATGATTTGCTATAGATTTCGGCCTCTTGTCGCGTGCCTCGATGGCGCAGTAGGCAGCGCGTGAGTCTCATAATCTCAAGGTCGTGAGTTCAATCCTCACTCGGGGCATAGTTTCTTTTGTCGAGATTCTCGAACAATCATAGAGTCAGGCTACAGTAGAATTTTAAGGCCCAAAACACGGATCATTTGGTAAACGCCTACGATCGTTCTTTACATTTTGTAATGTAAATACCCGAAAGATTGCGAGATTTGTTCCGTCTTTAGGTATAGAGTGAGAGAGAGGGGGAAAGGTAAGCTAACAGTTCTTTTTGAGTAAGATACAGCCACGAATAATTTTTTTCTTACACACCGTCAAGTCTAGCATTATTGTCATCACCCTGCGACCTCGCCCCGATGACGCGGTAGGCAGCTCGTGAGTCTAATAATCTCAAAGTCGTGAATTCAATCCTCGCTCGGCGAAGGTTACGATTACTTTAGTTTTACGCATAAAAATTATAGTCGTGCGTATTTTAAATATATCGACGAAAAATTAATCTGCTTCTTTGAATAACCTGTTTAACAAATGATGTGGACATTCTTTTTTCTTCCTAACGTTTCCAGCTGGCAGAATGGCCGAGTGGTTTAATGCGCTGCGTTCAGGTCGCGGTCTCCTCTGGAGGCGTCGGTTCTAACCCCAATTCTGTCATTCATATCCACGATTTATCACGCGTTATTGTGGACCGCATTAAATCCTTTTCTAATTTGTAGCAAAAATGTATCTGAACATATTGAACGTAAACGTGAACCACGAGATTTAAATTTTCATCATTCGCATATATGCTGATTCAAGAGAGAATAAAATGTTATAGATTTCGATGCCTTCTCGCATGCCTCGATGGCGCAGTAGGCAGCGCGTGAGTCTCATAATCTCAAGGTTGTGAGTTGGATCCTCACTCGAGGCGTGGTTTCCTTTGTCGAGATTCTCGAACAATCATAGAGTCAGGCTACAGTAGAATTTTAAGGCCCAAAACACGGATCATTTTTTAAACGCCTACGATCGTTTTTTACATTTTATAATGTAAATACCCGAAAGATTGCGAGATTTGTCCTGTCTTAAGGTGTAGAGTGAGAGAGAGGGGGGGAGGGAAGCTAACACCTTTTTGAGTATGCTACAGCCTCGAATATTTTTTTTCAAACATACGATCATATCTAGCATTTTTTGCGTCATCCTGTGGTCGAGCCCCGATGGCGCGGATGGGGAACGCGTGAATTTCACTTTCTCAAGGTCGTAAGTTCGATCCTCACTCGGGGCAGGTTTCGTTTATTATAGTTTTATGCATAAAAATTACAGTCGTCTTTATTTTAATTATATAGACGAAAAATTAATTTGTTTATTTGAATAACTTGTTTAACAACTGATATGGACATGCTGTTTTCTCCGGTCGTTTCCCGCTGGCCGAATGTCCGAGTGGTCTAAGGCGCTGTGTTCAGGTCGCAGTCTCCTCTGGAGGCGTGGGTTCGAACCCCACTTCTGTGATTCATCTTTACATTTTATCAAGAGTTATTTTGGACTGCATTTAATCCTTTTCTTAATTTACAGCAGGAATTTTTCTGAACTTATTGAACGAAAACGTGAACCACGAGATTTAAATTTTCATCACTCACATATACGCTAATTCAAGACAAAATGATATGCTATAGATTTCGATCTCATCTCGCGTGCCTCGATGGCGCAGTAGGCAGCGCGTGAGTCTCATAATCTCAAGGTCGTGAGTTCAATCCTCACTCGGGGCATAGTTTCTTTTGTCGAGATCGTCGAACAATCATAGAGTCAGGCTACAGTAGAATTTTAAGGCCCAAAACTCGGATCATTTTGTAAACGCCTACGATCGTTCTTTACATTTTGTAATGTAAATACCCAAAAGATAACGAGATTTGCTCCGTCTAAAGGTATATATATAGAGATAGAAGGGGGAAAGGTAAGCTAACAGTTCTTTTTGAGTAAGATACAGCCACGAATAATTTTTTTCTTACACACAGTCAAGTCTAGCATTTTTATCATCTACATGCGGCCACGCCCTGTTGGTGCAGTGGGCAGCGCGTGAGTCTCACGATTTCAAAGTCGTGAGTTGAACACTCACTCGGCGAAGGTTTCGATTACTGTAGTTTTACGCATAAAAATTATAGTCGTCTGTATTTTAATTATATTGACGAAAAGTTAATCTGTTTCTTTTAATAACCTTTTTAACAATGATGTGGACATGTTGTTTTCTTCCCAAACTTTTCCGCTGGCGGATTGGCCGAGTGGTCGAAGGCGCTGCGTTCAGGTTGCAGTCTCCTCTGGAGGCGTCGGTTCTAACCCCAATTCTGTCATTCATATCCACGATTTATCACGCGTTATTGTGGACCGCATTTAATCCTTTTCTAATTTGTAGCAAAAAAATGTATCTGAACATATTCAACAAAAACGTGAACCACGAGATTTAAATTTTCATCATTCGCATATATGCTGATTCAAGAGAGAATAAAATGTTATAGATTTCGATGCCTTCTCGCATGCCTCGATGGCGCAGTAGGCAGCGCGTGAGTCTCATAATCTCAAGGTCGTGAGTTCGATCCTCACTCGAGGCATAGTTTCTTTTGTCGAGATTCGCGAAACAATCATTGAGTCAGGCTACAGTAGAGTTTTTAAGGCCCAAAACACGGATCATTTTTAAACGCCTAAGATCGTTTCTTCACATTTTGTAATGTAAATACCCAAAAGATTGCGAGATTTTTGTTCTGTCTTAAGGTATAGAGTGAGAGAGAGAGGGGGGGGGGGAGGGAAGCTAACACCTTTTTGAGTATGCTACATCCTCGAATATTTTTTTCAAACTTACGATCATATCTAGCATTTTTTGCGTCTTTCTGTGGTCGAGCCCCGATGTCGCGGATGGGGAACGCGTGAATCTCACTTTCTCAAGGTCGTAAGTTCGATCCTCACTCGTGGCAGGTTTCGTTTATTATAGTTTTATGCATAAAAATTACAGTCGTCTTTATTTTAATTAAATAAACGAAAAATTAATTTGTTTATTTAAATAACTTGTTTAACAACTGATATGGACATGCTGTTTTCTCCGAACGTTTCCCGCTGGCCGAATGGCCGAGTGGTCCAAGGCGCTGCGTTCAGGTCGCAGTCTCCTCTGGAGGCGTGGGTTCGAACCCCACTTCTGTGATTCATCTTTACATTTTATCAAGAGTTATTGTGGACTGCATTTAATCCTTTTCTTAATTTGCAGCAGGAATTTTTCTGAACTTATTGAACGAAAACGTAAACCACGAGATTTAAATTTTCATCACTCGCATATACGCTAATTCAAGACAAAATGATATGCTATAGATTTCGGTCTCTTATCGCGTGCCTCGATGGCGCAGTAGGCAGCGCGTGAGTCTCATAATCTCAAGGTCGTGAGTTCGATCCTCACTCGGGGCATAGTTTCTTTTGTCGAGTAGGTCGAACAGTCATAGAGTCAGGCTGCAGTAAACTTTTAAGGCCCAAAACACGAATCATTTTTAAACGCCTACCATTATTCTTTACATTTTCCAAAGTAAATACCCAAAAGATAACGAGATTTGCTCCTTCTAAAGGTATATATATAGAGATAGAAGGGGGAAAGGGAAGCTAACAGTTCTTTTTGAGTAAGATACAGCCACGAATAGATTTTTTCTTACACACTGTCAAGTCTAGCATTATTATCAT
Source organism: Styela plicata (assembly GCA_963675895.2). NCBI lineage: Eukaryota > Metazoa > Chordata > Ascidiacea > Stolidobranchia > Styelidae > Styela > Styela plicata. The sequence goes on along the minus strand of OZ023144.1, from coordinate 13,407,527 downwards.
CTCCATGAGGCCTCGCCCCGGTGGCGCAGTAGGCAGCGCGTGAGTCTCGTGATTTCAAAGTCGTGAGTTGAACACTCACTTGGCGAAGGTTTCGATTACTGTAGTTTTACGCATAAAAATTATAGTCGTCTGTATTTTAATTAAATCGACGAAAAATTAATCTGTTTCTTTGAATAACCTGTTTAACAAAAGATGAGGACATTCTTTTTTCTTCCTAATGTTTCCCGCTGGCAGAGTGGCCGAGTGGTCTAAGGCACTGCGTTCAGGTCGCAGTCTCCTCTGGAGGCGTGGGTTCTAACCCCAATTTGTCATTCATATCCACGATTTATCACGCGTTATTGTGGACCGCATTTAATCCTTTTCTAATTTGTAGCAAAAATGTATCTGAACATATTGAACGTAAACGTGTGACCACGAGATTTAAATTTTCATCATTCGCATATATGCTGATTCAAGAAAGATTAAAATGTTATAGATTTCGATGTCTTTTCGCATGCCTCGTTGGCGCAGTAGGAAGCGCGTGAGTCTCATAATCTCAAGGTCGTGAGTTCGATCCTCACTCGAGGCATAGTTTCTTTTGTCGAGATTCGCGAACAATCATTGAGTCAGGCTACAGTAGAGTTTTAAGGCCCAAAACACGGATCATTTTTAAACGCCTAAGATCGTTCTTCACATTTTGTAATTTAAATACCCAAAAGTTTGCGAGATTTGTTCTGTCTTAAGGTATAGAGTGAGAGAGAGGGGGGGAGGGAAGCTAACACCTTTTTGAGTATGCTACAGCCTCGAATATTTTTTTTCAAACATACGATCATATCTAGCATTTTTTGCGTCTTCATGTGGTCGAGCCCCGATGGCGCGGAGGGGGAATGCGTGAATCTCACTTTCTCAAGGTCGTAAGTTCGATCCTCACTCGGGGCAGGTTTCGTTTATTATAGTTTTATGCATAAAAATTACAGTCGTCTTTATTTTAATTATATAGACGAAAAATTAATTTGTTTATTTGAATAACTTGTTTAACAACTGATAGGGACATGCTGTTTTCTCCGAACGTTTCCCGCTGGCCGAATGGCCGAGTGGTCTAAGGCGCTGCGTTCAGGTCGCAGTCTCCTCCGGAGACGTGGGTTCGAATCCCGCTTCTGTCATTCATCTTCACATTTTATCAAAAGTTATTGTGGACCGCATTTAATCCTTTTCTTAATTTGCAGCAGGAATTTTTCTGAACTTATTGAACGAAAACGTAAACCACGAGATTTAAATTTTCATCCTTCGCATATACGCTAATTCAAGAGAAAATGAAATACTGTAAATTCCTTGTTTTTTCGCGTGCCTCGATGGCGCAGTAGGCAGCGCGTGAGTCTCATAATCTCAAGGTCGTGAGTTCGATCCTCACTCGGGCCATAGTTCCTTATATCGAATTCCTCAAACAATCATGGAGTCAGGCAACAGTAGAGTTTTAAGGCCCGAAACGCGGATCTTTTTTAAACGAATACGATCGTTTTTTACATTTTATAATGTAAATACCCAAAAGATTGCGAGGTTTGTTCCGTATTAAGGTATAGAGTGAGAGAGAGGGGGGAAATGGGAGCTAACAGTTCTTTTTGAGTAAGCTACAGCCTCGAATAATTTTTTTCTTACACACCGTCAAGTCTAGCATTATTGTCATCACCCTGCGACCTCGCCCCGATGACGCGGTAGGCAGCGCGTGAGTCTAATAATCTCAAAGTCGTGAATTCAATCCTCGCTCGGCGAAGGTTACGATTACTTTAGTTTTACGCATAAAAATTATAGTCGTGCGTATTTTAAATATATCGACGAAAAATTAATCTGTTTCTTTGAATAACCTGTTTAACAAATGATGTGGACATTCTTTTTTCTTCCTAACGTTTCCAGCTGGCAGAATGGCCGAGTGGTTTAATGCGCTGCGTTCAGGTCGCAGTCTCCTCTGGAGGCGTGGGTTTTAACCCCAATTCTGTCATTCATATCCACTATTTATCACGCGTTATTCTGGACCGCATTTAATCCTTTTCTAATTTGTATCAAAAATGTATCTGAACATATTGAACGTAAAGGTGAACCACGAGATTTAAATTTTCATCGTTCGCACATATGCTAATTCAAGAGAGAATAAAATGTTATAGATTTCGATGGCTTCTCGAATGCCTCGATGGCGCAGTAGGCAGTGCGTGAGTCTCATGATCTCAAGGTTGTGAGTTCGATCCTCACTCGAGGCGTGGTTTCCTTTGTCGAGATTCTCGAACAATCATAGAGTCAGGCTACAGTAGAATTTTAAGGCCCAAAACACGGATCATTTTTTAAACGCCTACGATCGTTCTTTACATTTTGTAATGTAAATACCCGAAAGATTGCGAGATTTGTCCTGTCTTAAGGTATAGAGTGAGAGAGGGGGGGGGGGGGGGGGGGGGGGGGAAGCTAACACCTTTTTGAGTATGCTACAGCCTCGAATATTTTTTTTCAAACATACGATCATATCTAGCATTTTTTTCGTCTTCCTGTGGTCGAGCCCCGATGGCGCGGATGGGGAACGCGTGAATTTCACTTTCTCAAGGTCGTAAGTTCGATCCTCACCCCGGGCAGGTTTCGTTTATTATAGTTTTATGCATAAAAATTACAGTCGTCTTTATTTTAATTATATAGACGAAAAATTAATTTGTTTATTTGAATAACTTGTTTAACAACTGATATGGACATGCTGTTTTCCCCGAACGTTTCCCGCTGGCCGAATGTCCGAGTGGTCTAAGGCGCCGTGTTCAGGTCGCAGTCTCCACTGGAGGCGTGGGTTCGAACCCCACTTCTGTGATTCATCTTTACATTTTATCAAGAGTTATTTTGGACTGCATTTAATCCTTTTCTTAATTTACAGCAGGAATTTTTCTGAACTTATTGAACGAAAACGTGAACCACGAGATTTAAATTTTCATCACTCACATACGCTAATTCAAGACAAAATGATATGCTATAGATTTCGGTCTCATCTCGCGTGCCTCGATGGCGCAGTATGCAGCGCGTGAGTCTCATAATCTCAAGGTCGTGAGTTCGATCCTCACTCGGGGCATAGTTTCTTTTGTCAAGTTCGTCGAACAATCATAGAGACAGGTTACAGTAGACTTTTAAGGGCCCAAAACACGGATCATTTTTAAAACGCCTACGATCGTTCTTTACATTTTGTAATGTAAATACCCAAAAGATAACGAGATTTGCTCCGTCTAAAGGTATATATATATAGAGAGAAGGGGGAAAGGGAAGCTAACAGTTCTTTTTTTGAGTAAGATACAGCCACGAATAATTTTTTTTTCTAACACACCTTCAAGTCTAGCATTAATATCATTTCCCTGCGGCCTCGCCTCGATGGCGCAGTAGGCAGCGCGTGAGTCTCATAATCTCAAAGTCGTGAGTTAAACACTCACTCGGCGAAGGTTTAGAATAATGTAGTTTTACGCATAAAAATTATAGTCGTCAGTATTTTAATTATATCGACGAAAAATTAATCTGTTTCTTTGAATAACCTGTTTAACAAATGATGTGGACATTCTTTTTTCTTCCTAATGTTTCCAGCTGGCAGAATGGCCGAGTGGTTTAATGTGCTGCGTTCACTTTGCAGTCTCCTCTGGAGGCGCGGGTTTTAACCCCAATTCTGTCATTCATATCCACGATTTATCACGCGTTATTGTGGACTGCATTTAATCCTTTTCTAATTTGTAGCAAAAATGTATCTGAACATATTGAACGTAAACGTGAACCACGAGATTTAAATTTTCATCGTTCGGATATATGCTAATTCAAGAGAGAATAAAATGTTATAGATTTCGATGCCTTCTCGAATTCACGGTGGCGCAGTAGGCAGCGCGTGAGTCTCATAATCTCAAGGTCGTTAGTTCGATCTTCACTCGAAGCATAGTTTCTTTTGTCGATATTCTCGAACAATCATAGAGTCAGGCTACAGTAGAATTTTAAGGCCCAAAACACGGATCATTTTTTAAACGCCTACGATCGTTCTTTACATTTTGTAATGTAAATACCCGAAAGATTGCGAGATTTGTTCCGTCTTTAGGTATAGAGTGAGAGAGAGAGGGGGGAGAGGGAAGCTAAAAGTTCTTTTTGAGTATGCTACAGCCTCTAATAATCTTTTTTCTAACATACAGTCAAGTCTAGCTTTTTTTGCATCTTCCTGCGGTTGAGCCCGAATGGCGCGGTATGCAGTACGTGAGTCTCACATTCTCGAGTTCGTCAGTTCGATCCCCACTCGGGGCATGTTTCGTTTATTATAATTTTATGCATAAAAATTATAATCGTCCTTATTTTAATTATATAGACGAAATATTAATCAGTTTCTTCGAACAATCTTTTTAACTATAATGTGGACACGCAGTTTTCTGCCGAAATTTTCCCGTTGACGGAGTGGCCGATTGGTCGGCGGCGCTGCGTTCAGGTTGCAGATTTTCCTATAGGCGTGGGTTCGAACCCCACTTCTGTCGTTCATCTTTCAAGGTTTATTCGTGAAGAAGGATTTACAATTTATCATTCGTTATAGTTGACCGCATTTAATCCTTTTCTTAATTTACAGCTAAAATGCTTCTGAACATATTGAACAAAAACGTGAACCACGAGATTTAAATTTTCATCATTCGCATATATGCTATTTCAAAGAGAAAATGAAATGTTATAGATTTCGGTGCCTTCTCGCATGTCTCGATGGAGCAGTAGGCAGCGCGTGATTCTCATAATCTCAAGTCGTGAGCTTAATCCTCACTCAGCAAAGGTTACAATTACTTTAGTTTTACGCATAAAAATTACAGTCGTCTTTATTTTAATTATATAGACGAAAAATTAATTTGTTTATTTGAATAACCTGTTTAACAAATGATGTAGACATGCTGTTTTCTCCAATGTTTCCCGCTGGCAGAATGGCCGAGTGGTCTAAGGCGCTGCGTTCAGGTCGCAGTCTCCTCTGGAGGCGTGGGTTCGAACCCCACTTCTGTCATTCATCTTTACATTTTATCAAGAGATATCGTGGACTGCATTTAATCCTTTTCTTAATTTGCAGCAGGAATTTTTCTGAACTTATTGAACGAAAACGTGAACCACAAGATTTAAATTTTCATCACTCGCATATACGCTAATTCAAGAGAAAATGAAATGCTATAGATTTCGGTGCCTTCGACCCTGCCTCGATGGCGCAGTAGGCAGCGTGTGAGTCTCAAAATCTCAATGTCGTGAGTTCGATCCTCACTCGGGGCATTGTTTCTTTTGTCGAGTAGGCCGAACAATCATAGAGTTAGGCTGCAGTAAACTTTTAAGGCCAAAATCACGAATCATTTTTAAACGCCTACCATTATTCTTTACATTTTCTAAAGTAAATACCCAAAAGATAACGAGATTTGCTCCGTCTAAAGGTATATATATAGAGATAGAAGGGGGAAAGGGAAGCTAACAGTTCTTTTTGAGTAAGATACAGCCACGAATAATTTTATTCTTACACACAGTCAAGTCTAGCATTATTATCATCTCCGTGCGGCCTCGCCCCGGTGGCGCAGTAGGCAGCGCGTGAGTCTCATGATTTCAAAGTCGTGAGTTAAACACTCACTTGGCGAAGGTTTTGATTACTGTAGTTTTACGCATAAAAATTATAGTCGTCAGTATTTTAATTATATCGACGAAAAATTAATCTGTTTCTTTGAATAACCTGTTTAACAAATGATGTGGACATTCTTTTTTCTTCCTAACGTTTCCAGCTGGCAGAATGGCCGAGTGGTTTAATGCGCTGCGTTCAGGTCGCAGTCTCCTCTGGAGGCGTGGGTTTTAACCCCAATTCTGTCATTCATATCCACTATTTATCACGCGTTATTCTGGACCGCATTTAATCCTTTTCTAATTTGTAGCAAAAATGTATCCGAACATATTGAACGTAAAGGTGAACCACGAGATTTAAATTTTCATCGTTCGGATATATGCTAATTCAAGAGAGAATAAAATGTTATAGATTTCGATGCCTTCTCGAATTCACGGTGGCGCAGTAGGCAGCGCGTGAGTCTCATAATCTCAAGGTCGTTAGTTCGATCTTCACTCGAAGCATAGTTTCTTTTGTCGATATTCTCGAACAATCATAGAGTCAGGCTACAGTAGAATTTTAAGGCCCAAAACACGGATCATTTTTTGAACGCCTACGATCGTTCTTTACATTTTGTAATGTAAATACCCGAAAGATTGCGAGATTTGTTCCGTCTTTAGGTATAGAGTGAGAGAGAGGGGGGAGAGGGAAGCTAAAAGTTCTTTTTGAGTATGCTACAGCCTCTAATAATCTTTTTTCTAACATACAGTCAAGTCTAGCTTTTTTTGCATCTTCCTGCGGTTGAGCCCGAATGGCGCGGTATGCAGTACGTGAGTCTCACATTCTCGAGTTCGTCAGTTCGATCCCCACTCGGGGCATGTTTCGTTTATTATAATTTTATGCATAAAAATTATAATCGTCCTTATTTTAATTATATAGACGAAATATTAATCAGTTTCTTCGAACAATCTTTTTAACTATAATGTGGACACGCAGTTTTCTGCCGAAATTTTCCCGTTGACGGAGTGGCCGATTGGTCGGCGGCGCTGCGTTCAGGTTGCAGATTTTCCTATAGGCGTGGGTTCGAACCCCACTTCTGTCGTTCATCTTTCAAGGTTTATTCGTGAAGAAGGATTTACAATTTATCATTCGTTATAGTTGACCGCATTTAATCCTTTTCTTAATTTACAGCTAAAATGATTCTGAACATATTGAACAAAAACGTGAACCACGAGATTTAAATTTTCATCATCCGCATATATGCTATTTCAAAGAGAAAATGAAATGTTATAGATTTCGGAGCCTTCTCGCATGCCTCGATGGCGCAGTAGGCAGCGCGTGATTCTCATAATCTCAAGTCGTGAGCTTAATCCTCACTCAGCAAAGGTTACGATTACTTTAGTTTTACGCATAAAAATTACAGTCGACTTTATTTCAATTATATAGACGAAAAATTAATTTGTTTATTTGAATAACCTGTTTAACAAATGATGTAGACAGGTCGCAGTCTCCTCTGGAGGCGTAGGTTCTAACCCCAATTTGTCATTCATATCCACGATTTATCACGCGTTATTGTGGACCGCATTTAATCCTTTTCTAATTTGTAGCAAAAATGTATCTGAACATATTGAACGTAAACGTGAACCACGAGATTTAAATTTTCATCATTCGCATATATGCTGATTCAAGAAAGATTAAAATGTTATAGATTTCGATGTCTTTTCGCATGCCTCGTTGGCGCAGTAGGAAGCGCGTGAGTCTCATAATCTCAAGGTCGTGAGTTCGATCCTCACTCGAGGCATAGTTTCTTTTGTCGAGATTCGCGAACAATCATTGAGTCAGGCTACAGTAGAGTTTTAAGGCCCAAAACACGGATCATTTTTAAACGCCTAAGATCGTTCTTCACATTTTGTAATTTAAATACCCAAAAGATTGCGAGATTTGTTCTGTCTTAAGGTATAGAGTGAGAGAGAGGGGGGGAGGGAAGCTAACACCTTTTTGAGTATGCTACAGCCTCGAATATTTTTTTTCAAACATACGATCATATCTAGCATTTTTTGCGTCTTCATGTGGTCGAGCCCCGATGGCGCGGAGGGGGAATGCGTGAATCTCACTTTCTCAAGGTCGTAAGTTCGATCCTCACTCGGGGCAGGTTTCGTTTATTATAGTTTTATGCATAAAAATTACAGTCGTCTTTATTTTAATTATATAGACGAAAAATTAATTTGTTTATTTGAATAACTTGTTTAACAACTGATAGGGACATGCTGTTTTCTCCGAACGTTTCCCGCTGGCCGAATGGCCGAGTGGTCTAAGGCGCTGCGTTCAGGTCGCAGTCTCCTCTGGAGGCGTGGGTTCGAATCCCACTTCTGTGATTCATCTTTACATTTTATCAAGAGTTATTGTGGACTGCATTTAATCCTTTTCTTAATTTGCAACAGGAATTTTTCTGAACTTATTGAACAAAAACGTGAACCACGAGATTTCAATTTTCATCACTCACATATACGCTAATTCAAGACAAAATGATATGCTATAGATTTCGGCCTCTTCTCGCGTGCCTCGATGGCGCAGTAGGCAGCGCGTGAATCTCATAATCTCAAGGTCGTGAGATCGATCCTCACTCGAGGCATAGTTTCCTTTGTCGAGATTCTCGAACAATCATAGAGTCAGGCTACAGTAGAATTTTAAGGCCCAAAACACGGATCATTTTGTAAACGCCTACGATCGTTCTTTACATTTTGTAATGTAAATACCCGAAAGATTGCGAGATTTGTTCCGTCTTTAGGTATAGAATGAGAGAGAGGGGGAAAGGGAAGCTAACAGTTCTTTTTGAGTAAGCTACAGCCACGAATAATTTTTTTCTTACACACCGTCAAGTCTAGCATTATTGTCATCACCCTGTGACCTCGCCCCGATGACGCGGTAGGCAGCGCGTGAGTCTAATAATCTCAAAGTCGTGAATTCAATCCTCGCTCGGCGAAGGTTACGATTACTTTAGTTTTACGCATAAAAATTATAGTCGTGCGTATTTTAAATATATCGACGAAAAATTAATCTGTTTCTTTGAATAACCTGTTTAACAAATGATGTGGACATTCTTTTTTCTTCCTAACGTTTCCAGCTGGCAGAATGGCCGAGTGGTTTAATGCGCTGCGTTCAGGTCGCAGTCTCCTCTGGAGGCGTGGGTTTTAACCCCAATTCTGTCATTCATATCCACTATTTATCACGCGTTATTCTGGACCGCATTTAATCCTTTTCTAATTTGTAGCAAAAATGTATCCGAACATATTGAACGTAAAGGTGAACCACGAGATTTAAATTTTCATCGTTCGCACATATGCTAATTCAAGAGAGAATAAAATGTTATAGATTTCGATGGCTTCTCGGATGCCTCGATGGCGCAGTAGGCAGCGCGTGAGTCTCATGATCTCAAGGTTGTGAGTTCGATCCTCACTCGAGGCGTGGTTTCCTTTGTCGAGATTCTCGAACAATCATAGAGTCAGGCTACAGTAGAATTTTAAGGCCCAAAACACGGATCATTTTTTAAACGCTTACGATCGTTCATTACATTTTGTAATGTAAATACCCGAAAGATTGCGAGATTTGTCCTGTCTTAAGGTATAGAGTGAGAGAGAGGGGGGGAGGGAAGCTAACACCTTTTTGAGTATGCTACAGCCTCGAATATTTTTTTTCAAACATACGATCATATCTAGCATTTTTTTCGTCTTCCTGTGGTCGAGCCCCGATGGCGCGGATGGGGAACGCGTGAATTTCACTTTCTCAAGGTCGTAAGTTCGATCCTCACCCCGGGCAGGTTTCGTTTATTATAGTTTTATGCATAAAAATTACAGTCGTCTTTATTTTAATTATATAGACGAAAAATTAATTTGTTTATTTGAATAACTTGTTTAACAACTGATAGGGACATGCTGTTTTCTCCGAACGTTTCCCGCTGGCCGAATGGCCGAGTGGTCTAAGGCGCTGCGTTCAGGTCGCAGTCTCCTCTGCAGGCGTGGGTTCGAATCCCACTTCTGTGATTCATCTTTACATTTTATCAAGAGTTATTGTGGACTGCATTTAATCCTTTTCTTAATTTGCAACAGGAATTTTTCTGAACTTATTGAACAAAAACGTGAACCACGAGATTTCAATTTTCATCACTCACATATACGCTAATTCAAGACAAAATGATATGCTATAGATTTCGGTCTCATCTCGCGTGCTTCGATGGCGCAGTAGGTAGCGCGTGAGTCTCATAATCTCAAGGTCGTGAGTTCGATCCTCACTCGGGGCATAGTTTCTTTTGTCGAGATCGTCGAACAATCATAGAGTCAGGCTACAGTAGAATTTTAAGGCCCAAAACACGGATCATTTTGTAAACGCCTACGATCGTTCTTTACATTTTGTAATGTAAATACCCAAAAGATAACGAGATTTGCTCCGTCTAAAGGTATATATATAGAGATAGAAGGGGGAAAGGGAAGCTAACAGTTCTTTTTGAGTAAGATACAGCCACGAATAATTTTGTTCTTACACACAGTCAAGTCTAGCATTATTATCATCTCCATGCGGCCTCGCCCCAGTGGCGCAGTAGGCAGCGCGTGAGTCTCATGATTTCAAAGTCGTGAGTTAAACACTCACTCGGCGAAGGTTTTGATTACTGTAGTTTTACGCATAAAAATTATAGTCGTCAGTATTTTAATTATATCGACGAAAAATTAATCTGTTTCTTTGAATAACCTGTTTAACAAATGATGTGGACATTCTTTTTTCTTCCTAATGTTTCCAGCTGGCAGAATGGCCGAGTGGTTTAATGTGCTGCGTTCACTTTGCAGTCTCCTCTGGAGGCGCGGGTTTTAACCCCAATTCTGTCATTCATATCCACGATTTATCACGCGTTATTGTGGACTGCATTTAATCCTTTTCTAATTTGTAGCAAAAATGTATCTGAACATATTGAACGTAAACGTGAACCACGAGATTTAAATTTTCATCGTTCGGATATATGCTAATTCAAGAGAGAATAAAATGTTATCGATTTCGATGCCTTCTCGGATTCCTCGGTGGCGCAGTAGGCAGCGCGTGAGTCTCATAATCTCAAGGTCGTGAGTTCGATCCTCAAACGAGGCATAGTTTCTTTTGTCGATATTCTCGAACAATCATAGAGTCAGGCTACAGTAGAATTTTAAGGCCAAAAACACTGATCATTTTTTGAACGCCTACGATCGTTCTTTACATTTTGTAATGTAAATACCCGAAAGATTGCGAGATTTGTTCCGTCTTTAGGTATAGAGTGAGAGAGGGGGGAGAGGGAAGCTAAAAGTTCTTTTTGAGTATGCTACAGCCTCTAATAATCTCGGGGCAGGTTTCGTGTATTATAGTTTTATGCATAAAAATTATAATCGTCTTTATTTTAATTATATAGACGAAATATTAATCAGTTTCTTCGAACAATCTTTTTAACTATAATGTGGACACGCAGTTTTCTGCCGAAATTTTCACGTTGACGGAGTGGCCGATTGGTCGGCGGCGCTGCGTTCAGGTTGCAGATTTTCCTGTAGGCGTGGGTTCGAACCCCACTTCTGTCGTTTATCTTTCAAGGTTTATTCGTGAAGAAGGATTTACAATTTATCATTCGTTATAGTTGACCACATTTAATCCTTTTCTTAATTTACAGCTAAAATGCTTCTGAACATATTGAACAAAAACGTGAACCACGAGATTTAAATTTTCATCATTCGCATATATGCTATTTCAAAGAGAAAATGAAATGTTATAGATTTCGGTGCCTTCTGGCATGCCTCGATGGAGCAGTAGGCAGCGCGTGATTCTCATAATCTCAAGTCGTGAGCTTAATCCTCACTCAGCAAAGGTTACAATTACTTTAGTTTTACGCATAAAAATTACAGTCGTCTTTATTTTAATTATATAGACGAAAAATTAATTTGTTTATTTGAATAACCTGTTTAACAAATGATGTAGACATGCTGTTTTTTCCGAATGTTTCCCGCTGGCAGAATGGCCGAGTGGTCTAAGGCGCTGCGTTCAGCTCGCAGTCTCCTCTGGAGGCGTGGGTTCGAACCCCACTTCTGTCATTCATCTTTACATTTTATCAAGAGATATCGTGGACTGCATTTAATCCTTTTCTTAATTTGCAGCAGGAATTTTTCTGAACTTATTGAACGAAAACGTGAACCACAAGATTTAAATTTTCATCACTCGCATATACGCTAATTCAAGAGAAAATGAAATGCTATAGATTTCGGTGCCTTCGACCCTGCCTCGATGGCGCAGTAGGCAGCGTGTGAGTCTCAAAATCTCAATGTCGTGAGTTCGATCCTCACTCGGGGCATTGTTTCTTTTGTCGAGTAGGCCGAACAATCATAGAGTTAGGCTGCAGTAAACTTTTAAGGCCAAAAACACGAATCATTTTTAAACGCCTACCATTATTCTTTACATTTTCTAAAGTAAATACCCAAAAGATAACGAGATTTGCTCCGTCTAAAGGTATATATATAGAGATAGAAGGGGGAAAGGGAAGCTAACAGTTCTTTTTGAGTAAGATACAGCCACGAATAATTTTTTTCTTACACACAGTCAAGTCTAGCATTATTATCATCTCCGTGCGGCCTCGCCCCGGTGGCGCAGTAGGCAGCGCGTGAGTCTCATGATTTCAAAGTCGTGAGTTAAACACTCACTCGGCGAAGGTTTTGATTACTGTAGTTTTACGCATAAAAATTATAGTCGTCAGTATTTTAATTATATCGACGAAAAATTAATCTGTTTCTTTGAATAACCTGTTTAACAAATGATGTGGACATTCTTTTTTCTTCCTAATGTTTCCAGCTGGCAGAATGGCCGAGTGGTTCAATGTGCTGCGTTCAGGTTGCAGTCTCCTCTGGAGGCGCGGGTTTTAACCCCAATTCTGTCATTCATATCCACGATTTATCACGCGTTATTGTGGACTGCATTTAATCCTTTTCTCATTTGTAGCAAAAATGTATCTGAACATATTGAACGTAAACGTGAACCACGAGATTTAAATTTTCATCGTTCGGATATATGCTAATTCAAGAGAGAATAAAATGTTATCGATTTCGATGCCTTCTCGGATTCCTCGGTGGCGCAGTAGGCAGCGCGTGAGTCTCATAATCTCAAGGTCGTGAGTTCGATCCTCACTCGGGGCATAGTTTCTTTTGTCGAGATCGTCGAACAATCATAGAGTCAGGCTACAGTAGAATTTTAAGGCCCAAAACACGGATCATTTTGTAAACGCCTACGATCGTTCTTTACATTTTGTAATGTAAATACCCGAAAGATTGCGAGATTTGTTCCGTCTTTAGGTATAGAGTGAGAGAGGGGGGAGAGGGAAGCTAAAAGTTCTTTTTGAGTATGCTACAGACTCTAATAATCTCGGGGCAGGTTTCGTTTATTATAGTTTTATGCATAAAAATTATAATCGTCTTTATTTTAATTATATAGACGAAATATTAATCAGTTTCTTCGAACAATCTTTTTAACTATAATGTGGACACGCAGTTTTCTGCCGAAATTTTCCCGTTGACGGAGTGGCCGATTGGTCGGCGGCGCTGCGTTCAGGTTGCAGATTTTCCTGTAGGCGTGGGTTCGAACCCCACTTCTGTCGTTTATCTTTCAAGGTTTATTCGTGAAGAAGGATTTACAATTTATCATTCGTTATAGTTGACCACATTTAATCCTTTTCTTAATTTACAGCTAAAATGCTTCTGAACATATTGAACAAAAACGTGAACCACGAGATTTAAATTTTCATCATTCGCATATATGCTATTTCAAAGAGAAAATGAAATGTTATAGATTTCGGTGCCTTCTGGCATGCCTCGATGGAGCAGTAGGCAGCGCGTGATTCTCATAATCTCAAGTCTTGAGTTTAATCCTCACTCAGCAAAGGTTACGATTACTTTAGTTTTACGCATAAAAATTACAGTCGTCTTTATTTTAATTATATAGACGAAAAATTAATTTGTTTATTTGAATAACTTGTTTAACAACTGATATGGACATGCTGTTTTCTCCGAACGTTTCCCGCTGGCCGAATGTCCGAGTGGTCTAAGGCGCTGTGTTCAGGTCGCAGTCTCCACTGGAGGCGTGGGTTCGAACCCCACTTCTGTGATTCATCTTTACATTTTATCAAGAGGTATTTTGGACTGCATTTAATCCTTTTCTTAATTTACAGCAGGAATTTTTCTGAACTTATTGAACGAAAACGTGAACCACGAGATTTAAATTTTCATCACTCACATATACGCTAATTCAAGACAAAATGATATGCTATAGATTTCGGTCTCATGTCGCGTGCCTCGATGGCGCAGTAGGCAGCGCGTGAGTCTCATAATCTCAAGGTCGTGAGTTCGATCCTCACTCGGGGCATAGTTTCTTTTGTCGAGATCGTCGAACAATCATAGAGTCAGGCTACAGTAGAATTTTAAGGCCCAAAACACGGATCATTTTGTAAACGCCTACGATCGTTCTTTACATTTTGTAATGTAAATACCCGAAAGATTGCGAGATTTGTTCCGTCTTTAGGTATAGAGTGAGAGAGGGGGGAGAGGGAAGCTAAAAGTTCTTTTTGAGTATGCTACAGACTCTAATAATCTCGGGGCAGGTTTCGTTTATTATAGTTTTATGCATAAAAATTATAATCGTCTTTATTTTAATTATATAGACGAAATATTAATCAGTTTCTTCGAACAATCTTTTTAACTATAATGTGGACACGCAGTTTTCTGCCGAAATTTTCCCGTTGACGGAGTGGCCGATTGGTTGGCGGCGCTGCGTTCAGGTTGCAGATTTTCCTGTAGGCGTGGGTTCGAACCCCACTTCTGTCGTTCATCTTTCAAGGTTTATTCGTGAAGAAGGATTTACAATTTATCATTCGTTATAGTTGACCACATTTAATCCATTTCTTAATTTACAGCTAAAATGCTTCTGAACATATTGAACAAAAACGTGAACCACGAGATTTAAATTTTCATCATTCGCATATATGCTATTTCAAAGAGAAAATGAAATGTTATAGATTTCGGTGCCTTCTCGCATGCCTCGATGGAGCAGTAGGCAGCGCGTGATTCTCATAATCTCAAGTCTTGAGTTTAATCCTCACTCAGCAAAGGTTACGATTACTTTAGTTTTACGCATAAAAATTACAGTCGTCTTTATTTTAATTATATAGACGAAAAATTAATTTGTTTATTTGAATAACCTGTTTAACAAATGATGTACACATGCTGTTTTCTCCGAATGTTTCCCGCTGGCAGAATGGCCGAGTGGTCTAAGGCGCTGCGTTCAGGTCGCAGTCTCCTCTGGAGGCGTGGGTTCGAACCCCACTTCTGTCATTCATCTTTACATTTTATCAAGAGATATCGTGGACTGCATTTAATCCTTTTCTTAATTTGCAGCAGGAATTTTTCTGAACTTATTGAACGAAAACGTGAACCACAAGATTTAAATTTTCATCACTCGCATATACGCTAATTCAAGAGAAAATGAAATGCTATAGATTTCGGTGCCTTCGACCCTGCCTCGATGGCGCAGTAGGCAGCGTGTGAGTCTTAAAATCTCAATGTCGTGAGTTCGATCCTCACTCGGGGCATTGTTTCTTTTGTCGAGTAGGCCGAACAATCATAGAGTTAGGCTGCAGTAAACTTTTAAGGCCAAAAACACGAATCATTTTTAAACGCCTACCATTATTCTTTACATTTTCTAAAGTAAATACCCAAAAGATAACGAGATTTGCTCCGTCTAAAGGTATATATATATAGAGATAGAAGGGGGAAAGGGAAGCTAACAGTTCTTTTTGAGTAAGATACAGCCACGAATAATTTTTTTCTTACACACAGTCAAGTCTAGCATTATTATCATCTCCGTGCGGCCTCGCCCCGGTGGCGCAGTAGGCAGCGCGTGAGTCTCATGATTTCAAAGTCGTGAGTTAAACACTCACTCGGCGAAGGTTTTGATTACTGTAGTTTTACGCATAAAAATTATAGTCGTCAGTATTTTAATTATATCGACGAAAAATTAATCTGTTTCTTTGAATAACCTGTTTAACAAATGATGTGGACATTCTTTTTTCTTCCTAATGTTTCCAGCTGGAAGAATGGCCGAGTGGTTTAATGTGCTGCGTTCAGGTTGCAGTCTCCTCTGGAGGCGCGGGTTTTAACCCCAATTCTGTCATTCATATCCACGATTTATCACGCGTTATTGTGGACTGCATTTAATCCTTTTCTCATTTGTAGCAAAAATGTATCTGAACATATTGAACGTAAACGTGAACCACGAGATTTAAATTTTCATCGTTCGCACATATGCTAATTCAAGAGAGAATAAAATGTTATAGATTTCGATGGCTTCTCGAATGCCTCGATGGCGCAGTAGGCAGCGCGTGAGTCTCATGATCTCAAGGTTGTGAGTTCGATCCTCACTCGAGGCGTGGTTTCCTTTGTCGAGATTCTCGAACAATCATAGAGTCAGGCTACAGTAGAATTTTAAGGCCCAAAACACGGATCATTTTGTAAACGCCTACGATCGTTCTTTACATTTTGTAATGTAAATACCCGAAAGATTGCGAGATTTGTTCCGTCTTTAGGTATAGAGTGAGAGAGGGGGGAGAGGGAAGCTAAAAGTTCTTTTTGAGTATGCTACAGCCTCTAATAATCTCGGGGCAGGTTTCGTTTATTATAGTTTTATGCATAAAAATTATAATCGTCTTTATTTTAATTATATAGACGAAATATTAATCAGTTTCTTCGAACAATCTTTTTAACTATAATGTGGACACGCAGTTTTCTGCCGAAATTTTCCCGTTGACGGAGTGGCCGATTGGTTGGCGGCGCTGCGTTCAGGTTGCAGATTTTCCTGTAGGCGTGGGTTCGAACCCCACTTCTGTCGTTCATCTTTCAAGGTTTATTCGTGAAGAAGGATTTACAATTTATCATTCGTTATAGTTGACCGCATTTAATCCTTTTCTTAATTTACAGCTAAAATGCTTCTGAACATATTGAACAAAAACGTGAACCACGAGATTTAAATTTTCATCATTCGCATATATGCTATTTCAAAGAGAAAATGAAATGTTATAGATTTCGGAGCCTTCTCGCATGCCTCGATGGCGCAGTAGGCAGCGCGTGATTCTCATAATCTCAAGTCGTGAGCTTAATCCTCACTCAGCAAAGGTTACGATTACTTTAGTTTTACGCATAAAAATTACAGTCGTCTTTATTTTAATTATATAGACGAAAAATTAATTTGTTTATTTGAATAACTTGTTTAACAACTGATATGGACATGCTGTTTTCTCCGAACGTTTCCCGCTGGCCGAATGTCCGAGTGGTCTAAGGCGCTGTGTTCAGGTCGCAGTCTCCACTGGAGGCGTGGGTTCGAACCCCACTTCTGTGATTCATCTTTACATTTTATCAAGAGTTATTTTGGACTGCATTTAATCCTTTTCTTAATTTACAGCAGGAATTTTTCTGAACTTATTGAACGAAAACGTGAACCACGAGATTTAAATTTTCATCACTCACATATACGCTAATTCAAGACAAAATGATATGCTATAGATTTCGGTCTCATCTCGCGTGCCTCGATGGCGCAGTAGGCAGCGCGTGAGTCTCATAATCTCAAGGTCGTGAGTTCGATCCTCACTCGGGGCATAGTTTCTTTTGTCGAGATCGTCGAACAATCATAGAGTCAGGCTACAGTAGAATTTTTAGGGCCCAAAAACACGGATCATTTTGTAAACGCCTACGATCGTTCTTTACATTTTGTAATGTAAATACCCAAAAGATAACGAGATTTGCTCCGTCTAAAGGTATATATATAGAGATAGAAGGGGGAAAGGGAAGCTAACAGTTCTTTTTGAGTAAGATACAGCCACGAATAATTTTGTTCTTACACACAGTCAAGTCTAGCATTATTATCATCTCCATGCGGCCTCGCCCCAGTGGCGCAGTAGGCAGCGCGTGAGTCTCATGATTTCAAAGTCGTGAGTTAAACACTCACTCGGCGAAGGTTTTGATTACTGTAGTTTTACGCATAAAAATTATAGTCGTCAGTATTTTAATTATATCGACGAAAAATTAATCTGTTTCTTTGAATAACCTGTTTAACAAATGATGGGGACATTCTTTTTTCTTTCTAATGTTTCCAGCTGGCAGAATGGCCGAGTGGTTTAATGTGCTGCGTTCACTTTGCAGTCTCCTCTGGAGGCGCGGGTTTTAACCCCAATTCTGTCATTCATATCCACGATTTATCACGCGTTATTGTGGACTGCATTTAATCCTTTTCTAATTTGTAGCAAAAATGTATCTGAACATATTGAACGTAAACGTGAACCACGAGATTTAAATTTTCATCGTTCGGATATATGCTAATTCAAGAGAGAATAAAATGTTATAGATTTCGATGCCTTCTCGGATTCCTCGGTGGCGCAGTAGGCAGCGCGTGAGTCTCAAAATCTCAAGGTCGTGAGTTCGATCCTCAAACGAGGCATAGTTTCTTTTGTCGATATTCTCGAACAATCATAGAGTCAGGCTACAGTAGAATTTTAAGGCCAAAAACACGGATCATTTTTTGAACGCCTACGATCGTTCTTTACATTTTGTAATGTAAATACCCGAAAGATTGCGAGATTTGTTCCGTCTTTAGGTATAGAGTGTGAGAGAGAGGGGGGGGGGGAGGGAAGCTAAAAGTTCTTTTTGAGTATGCTACAGCCTCTAATAATCTTTTTTCTAACATACAGTCAAGTCTAGCTTTTTTTGCATCTTCCTGCGGTTGAGCCCGAATGGCGCGGTATGCAGTACGTGAGTCTCACATTCTCGAGTTCGTCAGTTCGATCCCCTCTCGGGGCATGTTTCGTTTATTATAATTTTATGCATAAAAATTATAATCGTCCTTATTTTAATTATATAGACGAAATATTAATCAGTTTCTTCGAACAATCTTTTTAACTATAATGTGGACACGCAGTTTTCTGCCGAAATTTTCCCGTTGTCGGAGTGGCCGATTGGGCGGCGGCGCTGCGTTCATGTTGCAGATTTTCCTGTAGGCGTGGGTTCGAACCCCACTTCTGTCGTTCATCTTTCAAGGTTTATTCGTGAAGAAGGATTTACAATTTATCATTCGTTATAGTTGACCGCATTTAATCCTTTTCTTAATTTACAGCTAAAATGCTTCTGAACATATTGAACAAAAACGTGAACCACGAGATTTAAATTTTCATCATTCGCATATATGCTATTTCAAAGAGAAAATGAAATGTTATAGATTTCGGAGCCTTCTCGCATGCCTCGATGGCGCAGTAGGCAGCGCGTGATTCTCATAATCTCAAGTCGTGAGCTTAATCCTCACTCAGCAAAGGTTACGATTACTTTAGTTTTACGCATAAAAATTACAGTCGACTTTATTTCAATTATATAGACGAAAAATTAATTTGTTTATTTGAATAACCTGTTTAACAAATGATGTAGACATGCTGTTTTCTCCGAACGTTTCCCGCTGGCAGAATGGCCGAGTGGTCTAAGGCGCTGCGTTCAGGTCGCAGTCTCCTCTGGAGGCCTGGGTTCGAACCCCACTTCTGTCATTCATCTTTACATTTTATCAAGAGATATCGTGGACTGCATTTAATCCTTTTCTTAATTTGCAGCAGGAATTTTTCAGAACTTATTGAACGAAAACATGAACCACAAGATTTAAATTTTCATCACTCGCATATACGCTAATTCAAGAGAAAATGAAATGCTATAGATTTCGGCGCATTCTAGCGTGCCTCGATGGCGCAGTAGGCAGCGTGTGAGTCTCATAATCTCAAGGTCGTGAGTTCGATCCTCATTCGGGGCATTGTTCCTTTTGTCGAGTAGGTCGAACAGTCATAGAGTCAGGCTGCAGTAAACTTTTAAGGCCCAAAACACGAATCATTTTTAAACGCCTACCAATATTCTTTACATTTTCCAAAGTAAATACCCAAAAGATAACGAGATTTGCTCCGTCTAAAGGTATATATATAGAGATAGAAGGGGGGAAAGGGAAGCTAACAGTTCTTTTTGAGTAAGATACTGCCACGAATAGATTTTTTCTTACACACAGTCAAGTCTAGCATTATTATCATCTCCATGAGGCCTCGCCCCGGTGGCGCAGTAGGCAGCGCGTGAGTCTCGTGATTTCAAAGTCGTGAGTTGAACACTCACTTGGCGAAGGTTTCGATTACTGTAGTTTTACGCATAAAAATTATAGTCGTCTGTATTTTAATTAAATCGACGAAAAATTAATCTGTTTCTTTGAATAACCTGTTTAACAAAAGATGAGGACATTCTTTTTTCTTCCTAATGTTTCCCGCTGGCAGAGTGGCCGAGTGGTCTAAGGCACTGCGTTCAGGTCGCAGTCTCCTCTGGAGGCGTGGGTTCTAACCCCAATTTGCCATTCATATCCACGATTTATCACGCGTTATTGTGGACCGCATTTAATCCTTTTCTAATTTGTAGCAAAAATGTATCTGAACATATTGAACGTAAACGTGAACCACGAGATTTAAATTTTCATCATTCGCATATATGCTGATTCAAGAAAGATTAAAATGTTATAGATTTCGATGTCTTTTCGCATGCCTCGTTGGCGCAGTAGGAAGCGCGTGAGTCTCATAATCTCAAGGTCGTGAGTTCGATCCTCACTCGAGGCATAGTTTCTTTTGTCGAGATTCGTGAACAATCATTGAGTCAGGCTACAGTAGAGTTTTAAGGCCCAAAACACGGATCATTTTTAAACGCCTAAGATCGCTCTTCACATTTTGTAATTTAAATACCCAAAAGATTGCGAGATTTGTTCTGTCTTAAGGTATAGAGTGAGAGAGAGGGGGGGGAGGGAAGCTAACCCCTTTTTGAGTATGCTACAGCCTCGAATATTTTTTTTCAAACATACGATCATATCTAGCATTTTTTGCGTCTTCATGTGGTCGAGCCCCGATGGCGCGGAGGGGGAATGCGTGAATCTCACTTTCTCAAGGTCGTAAGTTCGATCCTCACTCGGGGCAGGTTTCGTTTATTATAGTTTTATGCATAAAAATTACAGTCGTCTTTATTTTAATTATATAGACGAAAAATTAATTTGTTTATTTGAATAACTTGTTTAACAACTGATAGGGACATGCTGTTTTCTCCGAACGTTTCCCGCTGGCCGAATGGCCGAGTGGTCTAAAGCGCTGCGTTCAGGTCGCAGTCTCCTCTGGAGGCGTGGGTTCGAATCCCACTTCTGTGATTCATCTTTACATTTTATCAAGAGTTATTGTGGACTGCATTTAATCCTTTTCTTAATTTGCAACAGGAATTTTTCTGAACTTATTGAACAAAAACGTGAACCACGAGATTTCAATTTTCATCACTCACATATACGCTAATTCAAGACAAAATGATATGCTATAGATTTCGGCCTCCTCTCGCGTGCCTCGATGGCGCAGTAGGCAGCGCGTGAATCTCGTAATCTCAAGGTCGTGAGATCGATCCTCACTCGAGGCATAGTTTCCTTTGTCGAGATAATCGAACAATCATAGAGTCAGGCTACAGTAGAATTTTAAGGCCCAAAACACGGATCATTTTGTAAACGCCTACGATCGTTCTTTACATTTTGTAATGTAAATACCCAAAAGATTGCGAGATTTGTTCCGTCTTTAGGTATAGAGTGAGAGAGAGGGGGAAAGGGAAGCTAACAGTTTTTTTGAGTAAGCTACAGCCACGAATAATTTTTTTCTTACACACCGTCAAGTCTAGCATTATTGTCATCACCCTGCGACCTCGCCCCGATGACGCGGTAGGCAGCGCGTGAGTCTAATAATCTCAAAGTCGTGAATTCAATCCTCGCTCGGCGAAGGTTACGATTACTTTAGTTTTACGCATAAAAATTATAGTCGTGCGTATTTTAAATATATCGACGAAAAATTAATCTGTTTCTTTGAATAACCTGTTTAACAAATGATGTGGACATTCTTTTTTCTTCCTAACGTTTCCAGCTGGCAGAATGGCCGAGTGGTTTAATGCGCTGCGTTCAGGTCGCAGTCTCCTCTGGAGGCGTGGGTTTTAAACCCCAATTCTGTCATTCATATCCACTATTTTATCACGCGTTTTATTCTGGACCGCATTTAATCCTTTTCTAATTTGTAGCAAAAATGTATCTGAACATATTGAACGTTAAGGTGAACCACGAGATTTAAATTTTCATCGTTCGCACATATGCTAATTCAAGAGAGAATAAAATGTTATAGATTTCGATGGCTTCTCGAATGCCTCGATGGCGCAGTAGGCAGCGCGTGAGTCTCATGATCTCAAGGTTGTGAGTTCGATCCTCACTCGAGGCG
Organism: Styela plicata; assembly: GCA_963675895.2. Classification (NCBI taxonomy): domain Eukaryota; kingdom Metazoa; phylum Chordata; class Ascidiacea; order Stolidobranchia; family Styelidae; genus Styela; species Styela plicata. Next base: position 13,385,580 of record OZ023144.1, on the reverse strand, counting down.
TGGTTTCCTTTGTCGAGATTCTCGAACAATCATAGAGTCAGGCTACAGCAGAATTTTAAGGCCCAAAACACGGATCATTTTTTAAACGCCTACGATCGTTCTTTACATTTTGTAATGTAAATACCCGAAAGATTGCGAGATTTGTCCTGTCTTAAGGTATAGAGTGAGAGAGAGAGGGGGGGGGGAGGGAAGCTAACACCTTTTTGAGTATGCTACAGCCTCGAATATTTTTTTTCAAACATACGATCATATCTAGCATTTTTTTCGTCTTCCTGTGGTCGAGCCCCGATGGCGCGGATGGGGAACGCGTGAATTCCACTTTCTCAAGGTCGTAAGTTCGATCCTCACCCCGGGTAGGTTTCGTTTATTATAGTTTTATGCATAAAAATTACAGTCGTCTTTATTTTAATTATATAGACGAAAAATTAATTTGTTTATTTGAATAACTTGTTTAACAACTGATATGGACATGCTGTTTTCTCCGAACGTTTCCCGCTGGCCGAATGTCCGAGTGGTCTAAGGCGCTGTGTTCAGGTCGCAGTCTCCACTGGAGGCGTGGGTTCGAACCCCACTTCTGTGATTCATCTTTACATTTTATCAAGAGTTATTTTGGACTGCATTTAATCCTTTTCTTAATTTACAGCAGGAATTTTTCTGAACTTATTGAACGAAAACGTGAACCACGAGATTTAAATTTTCATCACTCACATATACGCTAATTCAAGACAAAATGATATGCTATAGATTTCGGTCTCATCTCGCGTGCCTCGATGGCGCAGTAGGCAGCGCGTGAGTCTCATAATCTCAAGGTCGTGAGTTCGATCCTCAAACGAGGCATAGTTTCTTTTGTCGATATTCTCGAACAATCATAGAGTCAGGCTACAGTAGAATTTTAAGGCCAAAAACACGGATCATTTTTTGAACGCCTACGATCGTTCTTTACATTTTGTAATGTAAAATACCCGAAAGATTGCGAGATTTGTTCCGTCTTTAGGTATAGAGTGAGAGAGAGGGGGGAGAGGGAAGCTAAAAGTTCTTTTTTTTTTTTGAGTATGCTACAGCCTCTACATTCTAATAATCTCGGGGGCAGGTTTCGTTTATTATAATTTTATGCATAAAAAATTTATAATCGTCCTTATTTTAATTATATAGACGAAATATTAATCAGTTTCTTCGAACAATCTTTTTAACTATAATGTGGACACGCAGTTTTTCTGCCGAAATTTTTCCCGTTGACGGAGTGGCCGATTGGTCGGCGGCGCTGCGTTCAGGTTGCAGATTTTCCTGTAGGCGTGGGTTCGAACCCCACTTCTGTCGTTCATCTTTCAAGGTTTTATTCGTGAAGAAGGATTTACAATTTATCATTCGTTATAGTTGACCGCATTTAATCCTTTTCTTAATTTACAGCTAAAATGCTTCTGAACATATTGAACAAAAAACGTGAACCACGAGATTTAAATTTTCATCATTCGCATATATGCTATTTCAAAGAGAAAATGAAATGTTATAGATTTCGGAGCCTTCTCGCATGCCTCGATGGCGCAGTAGGCAGCGCGTGATTCTCATAATCTCAAGTCGTGAGCTTAATCCTCACTCAGCAAAGGTTACGATTACTTTAGTTTTACGCATAAAAATTACAGTCGACTTTATTTCAATTATATAGACGAAAAATTAATTTGTTTATTTGAATAACCTGTTTAACAAATGATGTAGACATGCTGTTTTCTGCGAATGTTTCCCGCTGGCAGAATGGCCGAATGGTCTAAGGCGCTGCGTTCAGGTCGCAGTCTCCTCTGGAGGCGTGGGTTCGAACCCCACTTCTGTCATTCATCTTTACATTTTATCAAGAGATATCGTGGACTGCATTTAATCCTTTTCTTAATTTGCAGCAGGAATTTTTCTGAACTTATTGAACGAAAACATGAACCACAAGATTTAAATTTTCATCACTCGCATATACGCTAATTCAAGAGAAAATGAAATGCTATAGATTTCGGTGCATTCTAGCGTGCCTCGATGGCGCAGTAGGCAGCGTGTGAGTCTCATAATCTCAAGGTCGTGAGTTCGATCCTCATTCCGGGCATTGTTCCTTTTGTCGAGTAGGTCGAACAGTCATAGAGTCAGGCTGCAGTAAACTTTTAAGGCCCAAAACACGAATCATTTTTAAACGCCTACCATTATTCTTTACATTTTCCAAAGTAAATACCCAAAAGATAACGAGATTTGCTCCGTCTAAAGGTATATATATATAGATAGAAGGGGGGAAAGGGAAGCTAACAGTTCTCTTTGAGTAAGATACAGCCACGAATAGATTTTTTCTTACACACAGTCAAGTCTAGCATTATTATCATCTCCATGAGGCCTCGCCCCGGTGGCGCAGTAGGCAGCGCGTGAGTCTCGTGATTTCAAAGTCGTTAGTTGAACACTCACTTGGCGAAGGTTTCGATTACTGTAGTTTTACGCATAAAAATTATAGTCGTCTGTATTTTAATTACATCGACGAAAAATTAATCTGTTTCTTTGAATAACCTGTTTAACAAAAGATGAGGACATTCTTTTTTCTTCCTAATGTTTCCCGCTGGCAGAGTGGCCGAGTGGTCTAAGGCACTGCGTTCAGGTCGCAGTCTCCTCTGGAGGCGTGGGTTCTAACCCCAATTTGTCATTCATGTCCACGATTTATCACGCGTTATTGTGGACCGCATTTAATCCTTTTCTAATTTGTAGCAAAAATGTATCTGAACATATTGAACGTAAACGTGAACCACGAGATTTAAATTTTCATCATTCGCATATATGCTGATTCAAGAAAGATTAAAATGTTATAGGTTTCGATGTCTTTTCGCATGCCTCGTTGGCGCAGTAGGAAGCGCGTGAGTCTCATAATCTCAAGGTCGTGAGTTCGATCCTCACTCGAGGCATAGTTTCTTTTTTCGAGATTCGCGAACAATCATTGAGTCAGGCTACAGTAGAGATTTAAGGCCCAAAACACGGATCATTTTTAAACGCCTAAGATCGTTCTTCACATTTTGTAATTTAAATACCCAAAAGATTGCGAGATTTGTTCTGTCTTAAGGTATAGAGTGAGAGAGAGGGGGGGAGGGAAGCTAACACCTTTTTGAGTATGCTACAGCCTCGAATATTTTTTTTCAAACATACGATCATATCTAGCATTTTTTGCGTCTTCATGTGGTCGAGCCCCGATGGCGCGGAGGGGGAATGCGTGAATCTCACTTTCTCAAGGTCGTAAGTTCGATCCTCACTCAGCAAAGGTTACGATTACTTTAGTTTTACGCATAAAAATTACAGTCGTCTTTATTTTAATTATATAGACGAAAAATTAATTTGTTTATTTGAATAACCTGTTTAACAAATGATGTAGACATGCTGTTTTCTCCGAATGTTTCCCGCTGGCAGAATGGCCGAGTGGTCTAAGGCGCTGCGTTCAGGTCGCAGTCTCCTCTGGAGGCGTGGGTTCGAACCCCACTTCTGTCATTCATCTTTACATTTTATCAAGAGATATCGTGGACTGCATTTAATCCTTTTCTTAATTTGCAGCAGGAATTTTTCTGAACTTATTGAACGAAAACGTGAACCACAAGATTTAAATTTTCATCACTCGCATATACGCTAATTCAAGAGAAAATGAAATGCTATAGATTTCGGTGCCTTCGACCCTGCCTCGACGGCGCAGTAGGCAGCGTGTGAGTCTCAAAATCTCAATGTCGTGAGTTCGATCCTCACTCGGGGCATTGTTTCTTTTGTCGAGTAGGCCGAACAATCATAGAGTTAGGCTGCAGTAAACTTTTAAGGCCAAAAACACGAATCATTTTTAAACGCCTACCATTATTCTTTACATTTTCTAAAGTAAATACCCAAAAGATAACGAGATTTGCTCCGTCTAAAGGTATATATATAGAGATAGAAGGGGGAAAGGGAAGCTAACAGTTCTTTTTGAGTAAGCTACAGCCTCGAATAATTTTTTTTCAAACATACGGTCAAGTCTAGCATTTTTTGCATCTTCCTGCGGTCGAGCCCCGATGGTGCGGAAGGCAGCGCGTGAATCTCAATTTCTCAAGGTTGTAAGTTCGATCTTCACTCGGGGCAGGTTTCGTTTAATATAGTTTTATGCATAAAAATTACAGTCGTCTTTATTTTAATTATATAGACGAAAAATTAATCTGTTTATTTGAATAACTTGAATAACAACTGATGTGGACATGCTGCTTTCTCCGGATGTTCCCCGCTGGCAGAATGGCCGAGTGGTCTAAGGCGCTGCGTTCAGGTCGCAGTCTCCTCTGGAGGCGTGGGTTCGAACCCCACTTCTGTCATTCACTTTACATTTTATCAAGAGTTATTGTGGACTGCATTTAATCCTTTTCTTAATTTGCAGCAGGAATTTTTCTGAACTTATTGAACGAAAACGTGAACCACGAGATTTAAATTTTCATCACTCACATATACGCTAATTCAAGACAAAATGATATGCTATAGATTTCGTTCTCTTATCGCGTGCCTCGATGGCGCAGTAGGCAGCTCGTGAGTCTCATAATCTCAAGGTCGTGAGTTCGATCATCTCTCGGGGCATAGTTTCTTTTGTCGAGATCGTCGAACAATCATAGAGTCAGTCTACAGTAGACTTTTAAGGCCCAAAACACGAATCATTTTTAAACGCCTCCCATTGTTCTTCACATTTTGTAATGTGAATACCCGAAAGATTTCATAATTTGTTCCGTCTTGAGGTATATATATATATATATATATATTTATATAGAGGAGGGAAAAGGAAGCTAATAGTTATTTTTAAGTAAGCTACAGCCTCGAATAATCTTTTTTCTAACACACAATCAAGTCTAGCATTATTATCCTCTCCCTGCGGCCTCGCCCTGTTGGCGCAGTAGGCAGCGCGAGAGTCTCGTAATCTCAGAGCCGTGAGTTCAATCATCACTCGGCGAAGATTTGGATTGCTGTAGTTTTATGCATAAAAATTATAGTCGTCTGTGTTTTCATTAAATAGACGTAAAATTTATCTGTTTCTTTGGATAAACTGTTTAACAAATGATCCTTTTCTTAATTTGCAGCAAAAATCTTTCTGAACATATTGAACGAAAATTTGAACCACGAGATTTAAATTTTCATCATTCGCATATATGCTAATTTAAGAGAAAAAAAATGTTATAGATTTAGATGCCTTCTCGCATGCCTCGATGGCGCAGTAGGCAGCGCGTGAGTCTCATAGTCCCATGGTCGTGAGTTCGATCCTCACTTGGGGCATACTTTCTTTTGTCGAGATCGTCGAACAGAGTCAGGCTACAGTAGAGTTTTAAGGTCCAAAACACGGATCATTTTTAAACGCCTAAGATCGTTCTTCACATTTTGTAATGTAAATACCCAAAAGATTGCGAGATTTGTTCTGTCTTAAGGTATAGAGTGAGAGAGAGGGGGGGGGGGGGAAAGGGAAGCTAGCATCTTTTTGAACATGCTACAGCCTCGAATATTTTTTTTTCAAACATACGATCATGTCTAGCATTTTTTGCGTCTTCCTGTAGTCGAGCCCCGATGGCGCGGATGGGGAACGCGTGAATCTCACTTTCTCAAGGTCGTAAGTTCGATCCTCACTCGGGGCAGGTTTCGTTTATCATAGTTTTTTGCATAAAAATTACAGTCGTCTTTATTTTAATTATATAGACGAAAAATTAATTTGTTTATTTGAATAACTTGTTTAACAACTGATGTGGAGATGCTGTTTTCTCCGATTGTTTCCCACTGGCCGAATGGCCGAGTGGTCTAAGGCGCTGCGTTCAGGTCGCAGTCTCCTCTGGAGGCGTGGGTTCGAACCCCACTTTTTTAATTCATCTTTACATTTTATCACGCGTTATTGTGGACTGCATTTAATCCTTTTCTAATTTGTAGCAAAAATGTATCTGAACATATTGAACGTAAACGTGAACCACGAGATTTAAATTTTCATCGTTCGGATATATGCTAATTCAAGAGAGAATAAAATGTTATAGATTTCGATGCCTTCTCGGATTCCTCGGTGGCGCAGTAGGCAGCGCGTGAGTCTCATAATCTCAAGGTCGTGAGTTCGATCCTCAAACGAGGCATAGTTTCTTTTTTTGATATTCTCGAACAATCATAGAGTCAGGCTACAGTAGAATTTTAAGGCCAAAAACACGGATCATTTTTTGAACGCCTACGATCGTTCTTTACATTTTGTAATGTAAATACCCGAAAGATTGCGAGATTTGTTCCGTCTTGAGGTATAGAGTGAGAGAGGGGGGAGAGGGAAGCTAAAAGTTCTTTTTGAGTATGCTACAGCCTCTAATAATCTCGGGGCAGGTTTCGTTTATTATAGTTTTATGCATAAAAATTATAATCGTCTTTATTTTAATTATATAGACGAAATATTAATCAGTTTCTTCGAAGAATCTTTTTAACTATAATGTGGACACGCAGTTTTCTGCCGAAATTTTCCCGTTGACGGAGTGGCCGATTGGTCGGCGGCGCTGCGTTCAGGTTGCAGATTTTCCTGTAGGCGTGGGTTCGAACCCCACTTCTGTCGTTCATCTTTCGAGGTTTATTCGTGAAGAAGGATTTACAATTTATCATTCGTTATACTTGACCACATTTAATCCTTTTCTTAATTTACAGCTAAAATGCTTCTGAACATATTGAACAAAAACGTGAACCACGAGATTTAAATTTTCATCATTCGCATATATGCTATTTCAAAGAGAAAATGAAATGTTATAGATTTCGGTGCCTTCTCGCATGCCTCGATGGCGCAGTAGGCAGCGCGTGATTCTCATAATCTCAAGTCGTGAGCTTAATCCTCACTCAGCAAAGGTTACGATTACTTTAGTTTTACGCATAAAAATTACAGGCGTCTTTATTTTAATTATATAGACGAAAAATTAATTTGTTTATTTGAATAACCTGTTTAACAAATGATGTAGACATGCTGTTTTCTCCGAATGTTTCCCGCTGGCAGAATGGCCGAGTGGTCTAAGGCGCTGCGTTCAGGTCGCAGTCTCCTCTGGAGGCGTGGGTTCGAACCCCACTTCTGTCATTCATCTTTACATTTTATCAAGAGATATCGTGGACTGCATTTAATCCTTTTCTTAATTTGCCGCAGGAATTTTTCTGAACTTATTGAACGAAAACGTGAACCACAAGATTTAAATTTTCATCACTCGCATATACGCTAATTCAAGAGAAAATGAAATGCTATAGATTTCGGTGCCTTCGACCCTGCCTCGATGGCGCAGTAGGCAGCGTGTGAGTGTCAAAATCTCAAGGTCGTGAGTTCGATCCTCACTCGGGGCATTGTTTCTTTTGTCGAGTAGGCCGAACAATCATAGAGTTAGGCTGCAGTAAACTTTTAAGGCCCAAAACACGAATCATTTTTAAACGCCTACCATTATTCTTTACATTTTCTAAAGTAAATACCCAAAAGATAACGAGATTTGCTCCGTCTAAAGGTATATATATAGAGATAGAAGGGGGAAAGGGAAGCTAACAGTTCTTTTTGAGTAAGATAAAGCCACGAATAATTTTTTTCTTACACACAGTCAAGTCTAGCATTTTTATCATCTCCATGCGGCCTCGCCCTGGTGGTGCAGTAGGCAGTGCGTGAATCTCACGATTTCAAAGTCGTGAGTTGAACACTCACTCGGCGAAGGTTTCGATTACTGTAGTTTTACGCATAAAAATTATTGTCGTCTGTATTTTAATTACATCGACGAAAAATTAATCTGTTTCTTTGAATAACCTGTTTAACAAAAGATGAGGACATTCTTTTTTCTTCCTAATGTTTCCCGCTGGCAGAGTGGCCGAGTGGTCTAAGGCGCTGCGTTCAGGTCGCAGTCTCCTCTGGAGGCGTCGGTTCCAACCCCAATTCTGTCATTCATATCCACGATTTATCACGCGTTATCGTGGACCGCATTTAATCCTTTTCTAATTTGTAGCAAAAATGTATCTGAACATATTGAACGTAAACGTGAACCACGAGATTTAAATTTTCATCATTCGCATATATGCTGATTCAAGAGAGAATAAAATGTTATAGATTTCGAAGCCTTCTCGCATGCCTCGATGGCGCAGTAGGCAGCGCGTGAGTCTCATAATCTCAAGGTCGTGAGTTCGATCCTCACTCGAGGCATAGTTTCTTTTGTCGAGATTCGCGAACAATCATTGAGTCAGGCTACAGTAGAGTTTTAAGGCCCAAAACACGGATCATTTTTAAACGCCTAAGATCGTTCTTCACATTTTGTAATGTAAATACCCAAAAGATTGCGAGATTTGTTCTGTCTTAAGGTATAGAGTGAGAGAGAGGGGGGGGAGGGAAGCTAACACCTTTTTGAGTATGCTACAGCCTCGAATATTTTTTTTCAAACATACGATCATATCTAGCATTTTTTGCGTATTCCTGTGGTCGAGCCCCGATGTCGCGGATGGGGAACGCGTGAATCTCACTTTCTCAAGGTCGTAAGTTCGATCCTCACTCGTGGCAGGTTTCGTTTATTTTAGTTTTATGCATAAAAATTACAGTCGTCTTTATTTTAATTATATAAACGAAAAATTAATTTGTTTATTTAAATAACTTGTTTAACAACTGATATGGACATGCTGTTTTCTCCGGACGTTTCCCGCTGGCCGAATGGCCGAGTGGTCTAAGGCGCTGCGTTCAGGTCGCAGTCTCCTCTGGAGGCGTGGCTTCGAACCCCACTTCTGTGATTCATCTTTACATTTTATCAAGAGTTATTGTGGACTGCATTTAATCCTTTTCTTAATTTGCAGCAGGAATTTTTCTGAACTTATTGAACGAAAACGTAAACCACGAGATTTAAATTTTCATCACTCGCATATACGCTAATTCAAGACAAAATGATATGCTATAGATTTCGGTCTCTTATCGCGTGCCTCGATGGCGCGGTAGGCAGCGCGTGAGTCTCATAATCTCATAATCTCAAGGTCGTGAGTTCGATCCTCACTCGGGGCATAGTTTCTTTTGTCGAAATCGTCGAACAATCATAGAGTCAGTCTACAGTAGACTTTTAAGGCCCAAAACACGAATCATTTTTAAACGCCTCCCATTGTTCTTCACATTTTGTAATGTGAATACCCGAAAGATTTCATGATTTGTTCCGTCTTGAGGTATATATATATATATATATATATATATATATATATAGAGAGAGAGAGAGAGAGAGAGGAGGGAAAAGGAAGCTAATAGTTATTTTTAAGTAAGCTACAGCCTCGAATAATCTTTTTTCTAACACACAATCAAGTCTAGCATTATTATCCTCTCCCTGCGGCCTCGCCCTGTTGGCGCAGTAGGCAGCGCGAGAGTCTCGTAATCTCAGAGCCGTGAGTTCAATCATCACTCGGCGAAGATTTGGATTGCTGTAGTTTTATGCATAGAAATTATAGTCGTCTGTGTTTTCATTAAATAGACGTAAAATTTATCTGTTTCTTTGGATAAACTGTTTAACAAATGATCCTTTTCTTAATTTGCAGCAAAAATCTTTCTGAACATATTGAACGAAAATTTGAACCACGAGATTTAAATTTTCATCATTCGCATATATGCTAATTTAAGAGAAAAAAAAATGTTATAGATTTCGGTGCCTTCTCGCATGCCTCGATGGCGCAGTAGGCAGCGCGTGAGTCTCATAATCCCAAGGTCGTGAGTTCGATCCTCACTCGGGGCATAGTTTCTTTTGTCGAGATCGTCGAACAGAGTCAGGCTACAGTAGAGTTTTAAGGCCCAAAACACGGATCATTTTTAAACGCCTAAGATCGTTCTTCACATTTTGTAATGTAAATACCCAAAAGATTGCGAGATTTGTTCTGTCTTAAGGTATAGAGTGAGAGAGAGGGGGGGAAAGGGAAGCTAACATCTTTTTGAACATGCTACAGCCTCGAATATCTTTTTTTCAAACATACGATCATGTCTAGCATTTTTTGCGTCTTCCTGTAGTCGAGCCCCGATGGCGCGGATGGGGAACGCGTGAATCTCACTTTCTCAAGGTCGTAAGTTCGATCCTCACTCGGGGCAGGTTTCGTTTATCATAGTTTTTTGCATAAAAATTACAGTCGTCTTTATTTTAATTATATAGACGAAAAATTAATTTGTTTATTTGAATAACTTGTTTAACAACTGATGTGGAGATGCTGTTTTCTCCGATTGTTTCCCACTGGCCGAATGGCCGAGTGGTCTAAGGCGCTGCGTTCAGGTCGCAGTCTCCTCTGGAGGCGTGGGTTCGAACCCCACTTTTGTAATTCATCTTTACATTTTATCAAGAGTTATTGTGGACTGCATTTAATCCTTTTCTTAATTTGCAGCAGGAATTTTTCTGAACTTATTGAACGAAAACGTGAACCACGAGATTTAAATTTTCATCACTCACATATCCGCTAATTCAAGAGAAAATGAAATGCTGTTGATTTCGGTCTTTTCTCGCGTGCCTCGATGGCGCAGTAGGCAGCGCGTGAGTCTGATAGTCTCAAGGTCGTGAGTTCGATCCTCACTCGGGGCATAGTTTCTTTTGTCGAGATCGTCTAACAATCTTAGAGTCAGTCTGCAGTAGACTTTTAAGGCCCAAAACACGAATCATTTTTAAACGCCTCCCATTGTTCTTCACATTTTGTAAAGTGAATACCCAAAAGATTTCATGATTTGTTCCGTCTTGAGGTATATATATATATATAGGAGGGAAAAGGAAGCTAATAGTTATTTTTGAACGCCTTCGATCGTTCTTTACTTTTTGTAATGTAAATACCCAAAAGACTGCGATATTTGCTCCGTCTAAAGGTATATATATAGAGATAGAGGGGGGAAAGAGAAGCTAACAGTTTTTTTTTGAGTAAGCTACAGCCACGAATAATTTTTTCTTACACACCGTCAAGTCTAGCATTATTGTCATCACCCTGCGACATCGCCCCGATGACGCGGTAGGCAGCGCGTGGGTCTAATAATCTCAAAGTCGTGAGTTCAATCCTCGCTCGGTGAAGGTTACGATTACTGTAGTTTTACGCATAAAAATTATAGTCGTGCGTATTTCAAATATATCGACGAAAAATTAATCTGTTTCTTTGAATAACCTGTTTAACAAATGATGTGGACATTCTTTTTTCTTCCTAATGTTTCCAGCTGGCAGAATGGCCGAGTGGTTTAATGCGCTGCGTTCAGGTCGCAGTCAAATGTAAATACCCAAAAGATTGCGATATTTGCACCGTCTAAAGGTATATATATAGAGATAGAGGTGGGGAAAGAGAAGCTAACAATTTTTTTTTGAGTAAGCTACAGCCACGAATAATTTTTTCTTACACACCGTCGAGTCTAGCATTATTGTCATCACCCTGCGACATCGCCCAGATGACGCGGTAGGCAGCGCGTGGGTCTAATAATCTCATAGTCGTGAGTTCAATCCTCGCTCGGCGAAGGTTACGATTACTGTAGTTTTACGCATAAAAATTATAGTCGTGCGTATTTTAAATATATCGACGAAAAAACGTAATCTGTTTTCATTTTGAATCAAGAGAAAATGTTTAACATATGATGTGGACATTTTTTTTTTTCTTCCTAATCTTTCCAGCTGGCAGAATGGCCGAGTGGTTTAATGCGCTGCGTTCAGGTCGCAGTCTTCTCTGGAGGCGTGGGTTCTAACACCAATTCTGTCATTCATATCCACGATTTATCACGCGTTATTGTGGTCTGCATTTAATCCTTTTCTAATTTGTAGCAAAAATGTATCTGAACATATTGAACGTAACCGTGAACCACGAGATTTAAATTTTCATCGTTCGCATATATGCTAATTCAAGAGAGAATAAAATGTTATAGATTTCGATGCCTTCCCGAATGCCTCGATGGCGCAGTAGGCAGCGTGTGAGTCCCATAATCTCAAGGTCGTGAGTTCGATCCTCACTCGGGGCATAGTTTCTTTTGTCGAGATCGTCAAACAATCATAGAGTCAGTATAGAGTGAGAGAGAGAAAGGGGGGAAAGGGAGCAAACATCATTTTTGAGTATGCTACAGCAGACTTTTAAGGCCCAAAACACGAATCATTTTAAACGCCTCCCATTGTTCTTCACATTTTGTAAAGTGAATACCCAAAAGATTTCATGATTTGTTCACTCTGGAGGTATATATATATATATATATATATAGAGGGAAAAGGAAGATAATAGTTATTTTTAAGTAAGCTACAGCCTCGAATAATCTTTTTTCTAACACACAATCAAGTCTAGCCTTATTATCCTCTCCCAGCGGCCTTGCCCTGTTGGCGCAGTAGGCAGCGCGAGAGTCTCTCAATTTCAGAGCCGTGAGTTCAATCATCACTCGGCGAAGATTTCGATTGCTGTAGTTTTATGCATAGAAATTATAGTCGTCTGTGTTTTCATTATATAGACGTAAAATTCATCTGTTTCTTTGGATAAACTGTTTAACAAATGATCCTTTTCTTAATTTGCAGCCAAAATCTTTCTGAACATATTGAACGAAAACTTGAACCACGAGATTTAAATTTTCATCATTCGCATATATGCTAATTCAAGAGAAAATTAAATGTTATAGATTTCGATGCCTTCTCGCATGCCTCAATGGCGCAGTAGGCAGCGCGTGAGTCTCATAATCTCAAGGTCGTGAGCTCGATCCTCTCTCGGGGCATAGTTTCTTTTGTCGAGATTGTCGAACAATCATAGAGTCAGGCTACAGTAGAGTTTTAAGGCTCAAAACACGGATCATTTTTGAACGCCTACGATCGTTCTTTACTTTTTGTAATGTAAATACCCAAAAGATTGCGATATTTGCTCCGTCTAAAGGTATGTATATAGAGATAGAGGGGGGAAAGAGAAGCTGACAGTTTTTTTTGAGTAAGCTACAGCCAAGAATAATTTTTTTTCTTACACTCCGTCAAGTCTAGTATTATTGTCATCACCCCTGCGACCTCGCCCCGATGAAGCGGTAGGAAGCGCGTGAGTCTAATAATCTCAAAGTCGTGAGTTCAATCCTCCCTCGGCGAAGGTTACGATTACTTTAATTTTACTCATAAAAATTTTAGTCGTGCGTATTTTAATTATATAGACGAAAAATTAATCTGTTTCTTTGAATAACCTGTTTAACAAATGATGTGGATATGCTGTTTCCTCCGAATTCTTCCCCCTGGCAGAATGGCCGAGTGGTCTAATGCGCTGCGTTCAGGTTGCAGTCTCCCCTGAAGGCGTGGGCTGTCATTCATCTTTACGTTTTATCACGCGTTATTGTGGACTGCATTTAACCCTATTCTTAATTTGCAGCAAAAATGTTTCTGAACATGTTGAACGAAAACGTGAACCACGAGATTTAAATATTTATCATTCGCATATTCGCTAATTCAAGAGAAAATGATATGTTATAGATTTCGGTGCCTCTTCGCGTGCCTCGATGTCGCAGTAGACAGCGCGTGAGTCTCATAATTTCAAGGTCGTAAGTTCGATCCTCACTCGGTGCAAAGTTCTTTTTATCGAGTTCGTCGAACAATCAAAGAGTCAGGCTACCGTAGAGTTTTAAGGCCCAAAACACGGATCATTTTTAAACGCCTACGATCGTTCTTTTTATTTTTAATGTAAATACACAAAATATTGCGAGATTTATTCCGTCTTAAGGTATAGAGAGAGAAAGACAGGGGAAAGGGAAGCTAACAGTTCTTTTTGAGTAAGCTACAGCCTCGAATAATCTTTTTTCAAACATACAGTCAAGTCTAGCTTTTTTACATCTTCCTGCGGTTGAGCCCGAATGGCGCGGTATGCAGTACGTGCGTCTCACATTCTCAAGTTCGCAATTTCGATCCCCCTGTTAGGAATGTTTGCTACCTTGGTATTACTCATCAATATTAGTTGATTTTACCTCTTGTTTTATGCTGGTTTAGCACAATTGCTACTATTGCAAAAACAGATGAGAATTCACGACTTTCTTATCTTGTGTGTGACGTCATAGGACGCTTCTTTAATGACTCCCGTGTTTCGTTGTACAGTCACGGGCATGTTGAAACCCTGCCCGCAGTATTTCGTCTTTGCATCGAGTAGTTTGTCAGACATATTAGGTAGTTCAATGTAAGACTGTTAGAACTTTATGGGCCGCATATGGTGCGAGCCTTTGAGGCGCGATTCATGTAAGGGTCATACTAATTAAGTGTTATTTATGCTCTGTAGGATTATTGTCAATCACCGTATTTTTTCTTGTTTAGTATTTGTTATGGCTATTTTCTAGTCCGTGGTCAAACACAGTTAATTTATCGTACTTTAAATCCGTACACATGGCTCAATCGTACTAGTTGTAATTAAACCTGCATTTTGTGACTCAATTTCAACTGCATCATCTACAGCTTGTGAACTGTGAACAGAATAAAGTTTCTTTCAACCCAACTGTATGTTCATTGAATATTCGAGTGTGCTGCGTTTACAGGCAACAGTAGATTTGAGAGGGTTTAAAGGCGCATGGATTGAAGACCATCTCGCACAGTCTAGAAAATAGAACGCGATTTCAGTTACACCCTGTAACTCGGAGTCGTAGTGCAAAATAGTACCGAGTTGATTGCACATCGAAATAAATTAACTTATGGCATCTTCAAAAGATGGACTGCTTCAATCACAAGCTGATATGGACGATATCAATGTTGTTTCCCCTACTGAAACCATTGTTTATAGTCAAACCTTGGAAACGATTCACATGGTTCATAACCAGAACATTTCCACATTGTCAACTAATCTCGACCGATTAATGCATACTGCTGGAAACCAGAAAAGTGTAGTTGCCGTGAAGGATGAACTGGACACAGCAGTTGCTGCTTACGAACAATATTTGAAAGATTTCATTTCGACATCTGCATCCGATCAAGCTATGAATGTGGAAAATGCCTCATTATATTTAACTCAAATTGTTGACTTGAAGAAATCTACTGATATGCGATATAGATTATATCAAAAGGAAAACCTGGATGTTGGTACTCACAAATCACCTCATTCAAGACATTCTTCAGTTTCAAAACACACAAGCACAACTTCATCAAAACGTATGGCTGTGCAGGCAAAATTATTAGAATTGGAAGCAGCTGAAGAATTAGAAGAGGCACAAATGCAAACCAGTCGAGCACAATTACGGGCTCATTTTAAACGGAAGAAGGCCAAAGTATTAGCGGAGGCCAGCAGCACGAAATCATCAAGAAAAGGCTCTGTCAATGATTCTCCTGCTCTTGATGAAACTATGTGTGATCCTCCACCAGCATTGAACTTAAGGGATTATGTATCACCAGCACCGGTGCAGAACACCAACATTGAGACAACAAGAATGGACAATTTATCAGGTATGGCTTATGTATTATCCACACCTGAACTAATTTCTGGGTTTTCTCCACCCAGATTCAATATGACTCGACAATTTCAAACAATTAATGAGGTTTGTAGCTCATCTTCTGCTTCAGCTACCCAAACCGAAACCAGGCCCTATAATTAATTCTCAAATCTGCCGTAGTCATATGGGGTCGGTATCATTTGAAAGTGTACCTAACACAAGTCCGCCCTATATTTCTGAAGTGATTTCAAGTTATCCATATGGGTATTCCGGTATCAACACATTCTCCTATGGGGCCGGTGCCTATTTGGAGAAGATCTATTCATCCCACATTTTATGAACCTACCCGACCTTTCCCTCGAATCTCTCACCCTATTGCCACTGTTTCTGAACTCCACCGTTCTCTACCTAACCGTCCCATCATGTCAACATTAGCTCATGATGATTGCGGGATGCCATCACCTCAAACACGGGATATTTCTCCTACCTTACAAATTAATCCTTTATCTAATTCTGCTCCCAGAATGCCTACACAGCGATCCAATATTGATTATGCAAGTAAAGATGACTTGTATATTTTTAGCAAACACCATGAAAACAGGGTTTTTCATTGCCTAAGCTCGACCCTTATCACATTTGATGGGGATCCAAAATGTTCTCACTCATTCATGCGGGGATTCGACAATATTATCCACCGCCATGCATATGAGCCTGCTGTGAAATTAGCTCAGCTTGTGCAAATGTGCACAGGGTGAAGCTAAGGATGCCATAAAACATCTTGCTGTTGTTGATTCACCTAGTGAAGGATATCAAAGCGGCCAGAGATACATTGCAATATCGATTTGGGAATCGAACACTTGTCATTGATGCCCATATAAGACAACTTACTGAAGGCCCACGTCTACGTGTCAATGACACAAAGTCATTGTGTAAACTTGCTTCACAAATGAAAAATTGTTACATTATTCTCAGACAATGGAAAGCAGAGCAGATGTTAGATGCTCAGGCTTATCTCAAAGATATTTTTCGTCGCCTTCCACAGACATTGCAAACAGATTATGTTCATGATATTTCTTGGAGAAATAATCCGATTCCGTCGTTCACTCATCTTCTGGAATTCATCGAGCTGAGAGCACATCTCAGTAATAACTTTTATGGACGTTTAATGGCTGAATCTGATTATAAACAGCGGCCTGTACCAAATTACAAGCCACGAACTGGTAAGATGTCAGCTTACTCTACATTCAATTCCCCAGCATCAGAGAAAAGGAACCTATCACCGACTGCGGAAACTGCAACACCAAGAGAAGAAATTCAACGACAAGGTGCTAGTTCGAAGCACTCACGAACTGTATGCTTATGTTGTAAAAATGATCATCCTCTCTTTCGTTGTACAACATTCAAGCAGTATGATTTGAAACAACGTCACGAATTTATCTGGAAAAACAAATTTATGCTTCAACTGTATGAGAGCCGGACACATTGCTAAGGAATGTTCATCTCAGAGATGTTGTCAAGCCGAGGGTGTGCGGACGTAGGCACCATACGATTCTTCACCAGAGTGAGATTCAATCAAGACCTCATTCACCATTAGCCGGAAGTAGACCCACAGACACTAATAGTAAGGTTGACTCGCCAAATGTAAGTTCTTATTTTGCTAACGTTAAAAAATGTTTTTGATAAAAATTGTTTAGTTAGGCTCATGGTAGTGCCAGTGGAAGTACATGGTTGTAATTCTGATTATAAATTATCAACATATGCTTTTCTTGATTATGGAGCAACCAGATCTCTTTGCTCCACACGTTTAGCAAATGATTTGGCTCTCAAGGGGGGCCTGAAAGATGTACAATTCATACAGCTAATGGTCCAAAACCTCATAATGGCATGAGAATTTCCTTTAGTGTAAGAGGAGTGAATGAGTCGCAAATAGTAAATGTTCACCATGCCCTGACTTTTGACTCGATACCTGATGTACGAGATTCGATACTACGACTGACACCTTAGAGTATCCTCATTTGCTAGACCTAGATTTCCCTCAATTGGATAAGCCAATTGAATTACTGATAGGTGCAGACGTATTTGGACGTTATGCAGTTACAGAGACACGAGTGGGTGCAGATGGAACCCCCACTGCATTACATACCGTTCTGGGCTGGGCACTGACTGGTCCTGATAAAAAAATGTTACACGAGATGATGTTGAAATTAATTTTGTCAAAAACTATTGATGGACTCAATTGTAATTTTATAAACCACTCTGAAGCTACTAAGCCTATTTGTCACATGTGTTCTCATGATTTTGCTGATGTCAGTGCCAACCCGTGTATTATTCAGCCATCCCAAAATGACATAAGAGCGCTTGATATAATGAATAAAACTGTCATTAAAGTTGAAGGCCGATTTCAAATTGGTCTCCCATGGAAGTCAGATATGTTAAACTTCCAAAAAAACCGATACATGGCTGAAAAGCGGTTGATGTATCTGAAACGCAGGTTTATAAGGGATCCTGAATTGTTCAGGAAATATAGGGATAAGATTCAGGAGTATATTCAGAATGGTTATGCCGAACTAATCCCATCACATTCACTTGCATCCACAGACAAAACATGGTACATTCCACACCACGCCACACGACAATCGAAATTCAGGGTAGTCTTTGATAGTTCTGCAGAATATCAAGGTACATCACTTAATAAAAATTTACTTTCGGGTCCAGATAATAACAATGTACTAATAGGTGTACTTATGCGATTCCGACAAGGGTTTACTGCATTTGTTTGCGATATAAAACAGATGTTTCATAGAATAAAAGTTACACCAGAAGATGCTGATGCACAGCGCTTTCTGTGGTGGGAAGATGACAATATTGACAAAATTTCCATCTGAATATAAAATGGTCTCTCACATCTTTTGGAAACACATCATCCCCATCTGTTGCTACATTTTCTCTTCAGAAAGTAGCTCATGATAACTTATCAAACGCTGATGAGATGACAGTTCGCACTGTCATGCGAGAGACTTCTATGTAGATGACGGGCTTAAGTCAATTGATAATCCTATACAAGCTATAGAACTAATCAAACAACTCATTGAATTGTTGGCAACAGCAGGTTTCTACCTCACGAAATTCATGAGTAATGATATCAATGTTTTGAAATCTGTCCGGAAAATGATCGTGCCCCAGCGATAAAAGATCTTGATCTTGAAAATAATTCACTTAGTCGTACACCAGGCGTTCAATGGAACATGCACACTGATGAATTTATTGTTTATGTCAATTATCGAACCAAAACCTCTTACAAGAAGAGGAATTTTATCCATGGTAAGTCAGATCTTTGACCCGCTTGGATTTGTCCAGCCATTCATATTGCCTGCAAAGCGTTCTCCTTCAAGATCTTTGCATAGAGGGATATACATGGGATGATGATATAACCGGATCTATGAAAGATCGGTTTGAGAAGTGGATTCAAAGTTTATCAAAAATTGAATGGATTAGCAATTCCTCGTTGTTATAAACCACCTGGATTTCGAACCTAATAATGTACAGTTGCATTGCTTTTGTGATGCAAGTACAACAGGCTATGGAGCCTGTGCTTATTTTACGCCTGACTGATGATGAAAGAAAAAGTTCACTGTTCC
>OZ023144.1:13243574-13366508 GCA_963675895.2 Styela plicata | reverse complement strand
TATCTGACTTCCATGGGAGACCAATTTGAAATCGGCCTTCAACTTTAATGACAGTTTTATTCATTATATCAAGCGCTCTTATGTCATTTTGGGATGGCTGAATAATACACGGGTTGGCATTGACATCAGCAAAATCATGAGAACACATGTGACAAATAGGCTTAGTAGCTTCAGAGTGGTTTATAAAATTACAATTGAGTCCATCAATAGTTTTGACAAAATTAATTTCAACATCATCTCGTGTAACATTTTTATCAGGACCAGTCAGTGCCCAGCCCAGAACGGTATGTAATGCAGTGGGGGTTCCATCTGCACCCACTCGTGTCTCTGTAACTGCATAACGTCCAAATACGTCTGCACCTATCAGTAATTCAATTGGCTTATCCAATTGAGGGAAATCTAGGTCTAGCAAATGAGGATACTCTAAGGTGTCAGTCGTAGGTATCGAATCTCGTACATCAGGTATCGAGTCAAAAGTCAGGGCATGGTGAACATTTACTATTTGCGACTCATTCACTCCTCTTACACTAAAGGAAATTCTCATGCCATTATGAGGTTTTGGACCATTAGCTGTATGAATTGTACATCTTTCAGGCTCCCCCTTGAGAGCCAAATCATTTGCTAAACGTGTGGAGCAAAGAGATCTGGTTGCTCCATAATCAAGAAAAGCATATGTTGATAATTTATAATCAGAATTACAACCATGTACTTCCACTGGCACTACCATGAGCCTAACTAAAACAATTTTTATCAAAAACATTTTTAACGTTAGCAAAATAAAAACTTACATTTGGCGAGTCAACCTTACTATTAGTGTCTGTGGGTCTACTTCCGGCTAATGGTGAATGAGGTCTTGATTGAATCTCACTCTGGTGAAGAATCGTATGGTGCCTACGTCCGCACCCCTCGGCTTGACAACATCTCTGAGATGAACATTCCTTAGCAATGTGTCCGGCTCTCATACAGTTGAAGCATAAATTGTTTTTTCCAGATAAATTCGTGACGTTGTTTCAAATCATACTGCTTGAATGTTGTACAACGAAAGAGAGGATGATCATTTTTTACAACATAAGCATACAGTTCGTGAGTGCTTCGAACTAGCACCTTGTCGTTGAATTTCTTCTCTTGGTGTTGCAGTTTCCGCAGTCGGTGATAGGTTCCTTTTCTCTGATGCTGGGGAATTGAATGTAGAGTAAGCTGACATCTTACCAGTTCGTGGCTTGTAATTTGGTACAGGCCGCTGTTTATAATCAGATTCAGCCATTAAACGTCCATAAAAGTTATTACTGAGATGTGCTCTCAGCTCGATGAATTCCAGAAGATGAGTGAACGACGGAATCGGATTATTTCTCCAAGAAATATCATGAACATAATCTGTTTGCAATGTCTGTGGAAGGCGACGAAAAATATCTTTGAGATAAGCCTGAGCATCTAACATCTGCTCTGCTTTCCATTGTCTGAGAATAATGTAACAATTTTTCATTTGTGAAGCAAGTTTACACAATGACTTTGTGTCATTGACACGTAGACGTGGGCCTTCAGTAAGTTGTCTTATATGGGCATCAATGACAAGTGTTCGATTCCCACATCGATATTGCAATGTATCTCTGGCCGCTTGATATCCTTCACTAGGTGAATCAACAACAGCAAGATGTTTTATGGCATCCTTAGCTTCACCTGTGCACATTTGCACAAGCTGAGCTAATTTCACAGCAGGCTCATATGCATGGCGGTGGATAATATTGTCGAATCCCCGCATGAATGAGTGAAAACATTTTGGATCCCCATCAAATGTGATAGGGTCGAGCTTAGGCAATGAAAAACCCTGTTTCATGGTGTTTGCTAAAATATACAAGTCATCTTTACTTGCATAATCAATATTGGATCGCTGTGTAGGCATTCTGGGAGCAGAATTAGATAAAGGATTAATTTGTAAGGTAGGAGAAATATCCCGTGTTTGAGGTGATGGCATCCCGCAATCATCATGAGCTAATGTTGACATGATGGGACGGTTAGGTAGAGAACGGTGGAGTTCAGAAACAGTGGCAATAGGGTGAGAGATTCGAGGAAAGGTCGGGGTAGGTTCATAAAATGTGGGATGAATAGATCTTCTCCAAATAGGCACCGGCCCCATAGGAGAATGTGTTGATACCGGAATACCATATGGATAACTTGAAATCACTTCAGAAATATAGGGCGGACTTGTGTTAGGTACACTTTCAAATGATACCGACCCCATATGACTACGGCAGATTTGAGAATTAATTATAGGCCTGGTTTCGGTTTGGGTAGCTGAAGCAGAAGATGAGCTACAAACCTCATTAATTGTTTGAAATTGTCGAGTCATATTGAATCTGGGTGGAGAAAACCCAGAAATTAGTTCAGGTGTGGATAATACATAAGCCATACCTGATAAATTGTCCATTCTTGTTGTCTCAATGTTGGTGTTCTGCACCGGTGCTGGTGATACATAATCCCTTAAGTTCAATGCTGGTGGGGGATCACACATAGTCATCAAGAGCAGGAGAATCATTGACAGAGCCTTTTCTTGATGATTTCGTGCTGCTGGCCTCCGCTAATACTTTGGCCTTCTTCCGTTTAAAATGAGCCCGTAATTGTGCTCGACTGGTTTGCATTTGTGCCTCTTCTAATTCTTCAGCTGCTTCCAATTCTAATAATTTTGCCTGCACAGCCATACGTTTTGATGAAGTTGTGCTTGTGTGTTTTGAAACTGAAGAATGTCTTGAATGAGGTGATTTGTGAGTACCAACATCCAGGTTTTCCTTTTGATATAATCTATATCGCATATCAGTAGATTTCTTCAAGTCAACAATTTGAGTTAAATATAATGAGGCATTTTCCACATTCATAGCTTGATCGGATGCAGATGTCGAAATGAAATCTTTCAAATATTGTTCGTAAGCAGCAACTGCTGTGTCCAGTTCATCCTTCACGGCAACTACACTTTTCTGGTTTCCAGCAGTATGCATTAATCGGTCGAGATTAGTTGACAATGTGGAAATGTTCTGGTTATGAACCATGTGAATCGTTTCCAAGGTTTGACTATAAACAATGGTTTCAGTAGGGGAAACAACATTGATATCGTCCATATCAGCTTGTGATTGAAGCAGTCCATCTTTTGAAGATGCCATAAGTTAATTTATTTCGATGTGCAATCAACTCGGTACTATTTTGCACTACGACTCCGAGTTACAGGGTGTAACTGAAATCGCGTTCTATTTTCTAGACTGTGCGAGATGGTCTTCAATCCATGCGCCTTTAAACCCTCTCAAATCTACTGTTGCCTGTAAACGCAGCACACTCGAATATTCAATGAACATACAGTTGGGTTGAAAGAAACTTTATTCTGTTCACAGTTCACAAGCTGTAGATGATGCAGTTGAAATTGAGTCACAAAATGCAGGTTTAATTACAACTAGTACGATTGAGCCTTGTGTACGGATTTAAAGTACGATAAATTAACTGTGTTTGACCACGGACTAGAAAATAGCCATAACAAATACTAAACAAGAAAAATACGGTGATTGACAATAATCCTACAGAGCATAAATAACACTTAATTAGTATGACCCTTACATGAATCGCGCCTCAAAGGCTCGCACCATATGCGGCCCATAAAGTTCTAACAGTCTTACATTGAACTACCTAATATGTCTGACAAACTACTCGATGCAAAGACGAAATACTGCGGGCAGGTTTCAACATTCCCGTGACTGTACAACGAAACACGGGAGTCATTAAAGAAGCGTCCTATGACGTCACACACAAGATAAGAAAGTCGTGAATTCTCATCTGTTTTGCAATAGTAGCAATTGTGCTAAACCAGCATAAAACATGAGGTAAAATCAACTAATATTGATGAGTAATACCAAGGTAGCAAACATTCCTAACAGGGGGATCGAAATTGCGAACTTGAGAATGTGAGACGCACGTACTGCATACCGCGCCATTCGGGCTCAACCGCAGGAAGATGTAAAAAAGCTAGACTTGACTGTATGTTTGAAAAAAGATTATTCGAGGCTGTAGCTTACTCAAAAAGAACTGTTAGCTTCCCTTTCCCCTGTCTTTCTCTCTCTATACCTTAAGACGGAATAAATCTCGCAATATTTTGTGTATTTACATTAAAAATAAAAAGAACGATCGTAGGCGTTTAAAAATGATCCGTGTTTTGGGCCTTAAAACTCTACGGTAGCCTGACTCTTTGATTGTTCGACGAACTCGATAAAAAGAACTTTGCACCGAGTGAGGATCGAACTTACGACCTTGAAATTATGAGACTCACGCGCTGTCTACTGCGACATCGAGGCACGCGAAGAGGCACCGAAATCTATAACATTTCATTTTCTCTTGAATTAGCGAATATGCGAATGATAAAAATTTAAATCTCGTGGTTCACGTTTTCGTTCAACATGTTCAGAAACATTTTTGCTGCAAATTAAGAAAAGGGTTAAATGCAGTCCACAATAACGCGTGATAAAACGTAAAGATGAATGACAGCCCACGCCTTCAGGGGAGACTGCAACCTGAACGCAGCGCATTAGACCACTCGGCCATTCTGCCAGGGGGAAGAATTCGGAGGAAACAGCATATCCACATCATTTGTTAAACAGGTTATTCAAAGAAACAGATTAATTTTTCGTCTATATAATTAAAATACGCACGACTAAAATTTTTATGAGTAAAATTAAAGTAATCGTAACCTTCGCCGAGGGAGGATTGAACTCACGACTTTGAGATTATTAGACTCACGCGCTTCCTACCGCTTCATCGGGGCGAGGTCGCAGGGTGATGACAATAATACTAGACTTGACGGTGTGTAAGAAAAAAATTATTCTTGGCTGTAGCTTACTCAAAAAAAACTGTCAGCTTCTCTTTCCCCCCTCTATCTCTATATACATACCTTTAGACGGAGCAAATATCGCAATCTTTTGGGTATTTACATTACAAAAAGTAAAGAACGATCGTAGGCGTTCAAAAATGATCCGTGTTTTGAGCCTTAAAACTCTACTGTAGCCTGACTCTATGATTGTTCGACAATCTCGACAAAAGAAACTATGCCCCGAGAGAGGATCGAGCTCACGACCTTGAGATTATGAGACTCACGCGCTGCCTACTGCGCCATCGAGGCATGCGAGAAGACACCGAAATCTATAACATTTTATTTTCTCTTGAATTAGCATATTTGCGAATGATGAAAATTTAAATCTCGTGGTTCAAGTTTTCGTTCAATATGTTCAGAAAGATTTTTGCTGCAAATTAAGAAAAGGATCATTTGTTAAACAGTTTATCCAAAGAAACAGATAAATTTTACGTCTATTTAATGAAAACACAGACGAATATAATTTTTATGCATAAAACTACAGCAATCGAAATCTTCGCCGAGTTATGATGGAACTCACGGCTCTGAGATTACGAGACTCTCGCGCTGCCTACTGCGCCAATAGGGCAAGGCAGCAGGGAGAGGATAATAATGCTACACTTGATTGTGTGTTAGAAAAAAGATTATTCGAGGCTGTAGCTTACTTCAAAATAACTATTAGCTTCGTTTTCCCTCCTCTATATATATATATACCTCAAGACGGAACAAATCATGAAATCTTTTGGGTATTCACTTTACAAAATGTGAAGAACAATGGGAGGCGTTTAAAAATGATTCGTGTGAGTCTACTGTAGACTGACTCTATGAATGTTCGACTATCTCGACAAAAGAAACTATGCCCCGAGTGAGGATCGAACTCACGACCTTGAAAAAGTGAGACTCACGCGCCGCCATCCGCGCCATCGCGGCTCGACCGCAGGAAGATGCAAAAAATGCTAGACATGACCGTATATTTGAAAAAATATATTCGAGACTGTAGCATACTCAAAAAGATGTTAGCTTCCCTTTCCCCCCTTTCTCTCACTCTATACCTAAAGACGGAACAAATCTCGCAATCTTTTGGGTATTTACATTACAAAATGTGAAAAACGATCGTAGGCGTTTAAAAAATGATCCGTGTTTTGGGCCTTAAAATTCTTCTGTAGCCTGACTCTATGCTTGTTCGACGATTCGCCGAAACCGTCCCCCGAGTGAGGATCGAACTCACGACTTAGAGATTAAGAGACTTACGCTTTGCCTACTGCGCCATCGAGGCATGCGAGAAGGCATCGAAATCTATATCATTTTATTTTCTCTCGAATTAGCATATATGCGAATGATGAAAATATAAATCTCGTGGTTCAAGTATTTCAGAAAGGTTTTTTCTGCAAATTAAGAAAAATCATTTGTTAAACAGTTTTTATCCAAAGGATAAATTTTTGCTATTTAATGCAAACTATTAAGCATAAAACAGCAATCGAAATCTTCGCCGAGTGATCATTTCACGGCTCTGAGATTACGAGACTCACGAAATTGAACGTTTTCGTTCAATATGTTCAGAAACATTTTTGCTCAAAATTAAGAAAAGGATTAAATTCTACAATAACGCGTGATAAATGAAGATAATGACAGAAAACACGCCTCCATCGACTATAACTATTAATTTTCTCTTGAATTAGCATATATGCGAATGATGAAAATTTAAATCTCGTGGATTGGTTCGTTAAAGTCCAAAGAAAAGATTTTCGTCAAGTTTATCGTTCAGAAAGATGCAAATTAAGAAAAATCATTTGTTAAACAGTTTATCCAAAGAAACAGATGAATTTTACGTCTATATAATGAAAACACAGACGACTATAATTTTTATGCATAAAACTACAGCAATCGAAATCTTCGCCGAGTGATGATTGAACTCACGGCTCTGAAATTAAGAGACTCTCGCTCATAAAAATTACAGCTGCCTGACTCTATGATTGTTCGACGAAATCGACCAAAGAAACTATGCCCCGGACGAGGATCGAATTTGACGACGTTGAGATTATGAAAATCACGCGCTGCCGACTGCGCCATCGAGGCATGCGAGAAGGCACCGAAATCTGTAACATTTCATTTTCTCTTTGAAATAGCATATATGCAAATGATGAAAATTTAAATCTCGTGGTTCACGTTTTTGTTCAATATGTTCAGAAGCGTTTTAGCTGTAAATTAAGAAAAGGATTAAATAAGGTTAACTATAACGCATGATAAATTATGAATCCTTCTTCACGAATAAACCTTGCAAGATGAACGACAGAAGTGGGTTTCGAACCCACGCCTACAGGAAAATCTGCAACCTGAAAGTAGCGCCTCCGACCAATCGGCCACTCCGCCAACGGAAAAATTTCGGAAGAAAACTGCATGTCCACATTATAGTTAAAAAGGTTGTTCGATGAAACTGATTAATATTTCGTCTATTTAATTAAAATAAAGACGATTATAATTTTTAAGCATAAAACTATAATAAACGAAACTTGCCCTGAGTGGGGATCGAACTTGCGAACTTGAGAATGTGAGACTCACGTACTGCATACCGCACCATTCGGGCTCAACCGCAGGAAGATTTAAAAAAGCTAGACTTGACTGTATGTTAGAAAAAAGATTATTCGAGGCTGTAGCTTACTCAAAAAGAACTGTTAGCTTCCCTTTCCCCTCTCTTTCACTCTCTATACCTTAAGACGGAGCAAATATCGCAATATTTTGTGTATTCACATTAAAAATAAAAAGAACGATCGTAGGCGTTTAAAAATGATCCGTGTTTTGGGCCTTAAAACTCTTCTGTAGCCTGACTCTTTGATTGTTCGACAAACTCGATAAAAGGAACTTTGCCCCGAGTGAGGATCGGAATCATAATCTCAAGGTCGATTAAATGCTGTCCACGATAACTCCTGAAAAAATTTAAAGATGAATGACAGAAGTGGGGTTCGAACCCACGCCTCCAGAGGAGACTGCGACCTGAACGCAGCGCCTTAGACCACTCGGCCATTCTGCCAGCGGGAAACGTTCGGAGAAAACAGCATGTCCACATCATTTGTTAAACAGGTTATTCAAATAAACAAATTAATTTTTCGTCTATATAATTAAAATAAAGACGACTGTAATTTTTATGCGTAAAACTAAAGTAATCGTAACCTTTGCTGAGTGAGGATTGAGCTCACGACTTGAGATTATGAGAATCACGCGCTGCCTACTGCGCCATCGAGGCATGCGAGAAGGCACCGAAATCTATAACATTTCATTTTCTCTTTGAAATAGCATATATGCAAATGATGAAAATTTAAATCTCGTGGTTCACGTTTTTGTTCAATATGTTCAGAAGCATTTTAGCTGTAAATTAAGAAAATGATTAAATGTGGTCAACTATAACGCATGATAAATTGTAAATCCTTCTTCACGAATAAACCTTGAGAGATGAACGACAGAAGTGGGGTTCGAACCCACGCCTACAGGAAAACCTGCAACCTGAGCGCAGCGCCGCCGACCAATCGGCCACTCCGTCAACGGGAAAATTTCGGAAGAAAACTGCGTGTCCACATTATAGTTAAAAAGATTGTTCGAAGAAACTGAATAATATTTCGTCTATATAATTAAAATAAAGACGATTATAATTTTTATGCATAAAACTATATTAAACGAAACCTGCCCCGAGCGGGGATTGAACTGATGAACTTGAGAATGTGAGACTCACGTACTGCATACCGCGCCATTCGGGCTCAACCGCAATAAGATGCAAAAAAAGCTAGATTTGACTGTATGTTAGAAAAAAGATTATTAGAGGCTGTAGCATACTCAAAAAGAACTTTTAGCTTCCCTCTCCCCCCTCTCTCTCACTCTATACCTAAAGACGGAAAAAAACTCTCGCAATCTTTCGGGTGTTTACATTACAAAATGTAAAGAACGATCGTTGGCGTTTAAAAAATGATCCGTGTTTTGGGCCTTAAAACTCTACTGTAGCCTGACTCTGTTCAACGATCTCGACAAAAGAAACTATGCCCCGAGTGAGGATCGAACTCACGACCTTGAGATTATGAGACTCACGCGCTGCCTACTGCGCCATCGAGGCACGCGATAAGAGACCGAAATCTATAGCATATCATTTTGTCTTGAATTAGCGTATATGCGAGTGATGAAAATTTAAATCTCGTGGTTTACGTTTTCGTTCAATAAGTTCAGAAAAATTCCTGCTGCAAATTAAGAAAAGGATTAAATGCAGTCCACGATATCTCTTGATAAAATGTAAAGATGAATGACAGAAGTGGGGTTCGAACCCACGCCTCCAGAGGAGACTGCGACCTGAAAGCAGCGCCTTAGACCACTCGGCCATTCTGCCAGCGGGAAACGTTCGGAGAAAACAGCATGTCCACATCATTTGTTAAACAGGTTATTCAAATAAACAAATTAATTTTTCGTCTATATAATTAAAATAAAGACGACTGTAATTTTTATGCGTAAAACTAAAGTAATCGTAACCTTTGCTGAGTGAGGATTGAGCTCACGACTTGAGATTATGAGAATCACGCGCTGCCTACTGCGCCATCGAGGCATGCGAGAAGGCACCGAAATCTATAACATTTCATTTTCTCTTTGAAATAGCATATATGCGAATGATGAAAATTTAAATATCGTGGTTCACGTTTTTGTTCAATATGTTCAGAAACATTTTAGCTGTAAATTAAGAAAAGGATTAAATGTGGTCAAGTATAACGAATGATAAATTGTAAATCCTTCTTCACGAATAAACCTCGAAAGATGAACGACAGAAGTGGGGTTCGAACCCACGCCTACATGAAAATCTGCAACCTGAACGCAGCGCCGCCGACCAATCGGCCACTCCGTCAACGGGAAAATTTCGGCAGAAAACTGCGTTTACACATTATAGTTAAAAAGATTCTTCGAAGAAACTGATTAATATTTCGTCTATATAATTAAAATAAAGACGATTATAATTTTTATGCATAAAACTATAATAAACGAAACCTGCCCCGAGATTATTAGAGGCTGTAGCATACTCAAAAAGAACTTACTCAAAAAGGTGATAGCTTCCCCCCCTCCCCCCTCTCTCTCACTCTATACCTTAAGACAGAACAAATCTCGCAATCTTTTCGGGTATTTACATTACAAAATGTAAAGAACGATCGTAGGCGTTCAAAAAATGATCCGTGTTTTTGGCCTTAAAATTCTACTGTAGCCTGACTCTATGATTGTTCGCGAATATCGACAAAAGAAACTATGCCTCGTTTGAGGATCGAACTCACGACCTTGAGATTATGAGACTCACGCGCTGCCTACTGCGCCATCGAGGCATGCGAGAAGGCATCGAAATCTATAACATTTTTATTCTCTCTTGAATTAGCATATATGCGAACGATGAAAATTTAAATCTCGTGGTTCACGTTTACGTTCAATATGTTCAGATACATTTTTTGCTACAAATTAGAAAAGGATTAAATGCAGTCCACAATAACGCGTGATAAATCGTAAAGATGAAATGACAAAATTGGGGTTCGAACCCACGCCTCCAGAGGAGACTGCGACCTGAACGCAGCGCCTTAGACCACTCGGCCACTCTGCCCAGTGGGAAACAATAGGAAGAAAAAAGCATGTCCACATCTTTTGTTAAACAGGTTATTCAAATAAAACAATTAATTTTTCGTCTATGTAATTAAAATACAGACGACTATAATTTTTTTGCGTAAAACTATGATAATCGAAACCTGCCCCGAGTGAGTGTTCGAACTCACGACTTTGAAAAAGTGAGACTCACGCGTTCCCCTATCCGCGCCATCGGGGCGAGACCGCATGGAGATGATAAAAATGCTAGACTTGATCGTGTGTTAAGATAAAAAATTATTCGAGGCTTTATCATGTTCAAAAAAAACTGTTAGCTTCCCTTTCCCCCCCCTTCCCTCTCTCTCTCTCTATACCTTTAAGACGGAACAAATCTCGCAATCTTCAGGGTATTTACATTACATAATGTAAAGAACAATGGTAGGCGTTTAAAAATGATCCGTGTTTTGGGCCTTAAAACTCTACTGTAGCCTGACTCTATGATTGTTCGACGAACTCGACAAAAGAAACTATGCCCCGAGTGAGGATCGAACTCACGACCTTGAGATTATGAGACTCACACGCTGCCTACTGCGCCATCGAGGCATGCGAGAAGGCACCGAAATCTATAAAATTTCATTTTCTCTTGAAATAGCATATATGCGAATGATGAAAATTTAAATCTCGTGGTTCACGTTTTCGTTCAATAAGTTCAGAAAAATTCCTGCTGCAAATTAAGAAAAGGATAAATTTGTTAAACAGTCCATCCAAAGAAACTTGATAAAATGTAAATTTAACAGGTTAATGAACAGACACTATAGTGGGGTTCATAAAACCCACAATCCAAATCTTCCGAGTGAGGAGAACTCACGACCTGAATTACAGCTCCTTAGACCTACTGCGCCAACAGGGCTGCCGCAGGGAGAGGGAAATGCTAGACTTGATTGTGTGTTAGAAAAAAATTATTCAGGCTGTAGCTTACTTAAAAATAACTTATTAGCTTCCTTTTTTCCCTCCTCTATATTATATATATATATACCTCAAGACGGAACAAATGAAATTTTTCGGGTATTATAATTACAAAATAAGAACAACGGGAGTAATTAAAAATGCGTGTTTTGGGCCTTAAAACTACTGTACTGACTCTATGATTGTTCGACGATTGACAAAAGAAACTATGCCCCGAGTGAGGATCGAAGCTCACGACTTGAGATTATGAGAATCACGCGCTGCCTACTGCGCCATCGAGGCACGCGAGAAGGCACCGAAATCTATAACATTTCATTTTCTCTTTGAATTAGCGTATATGCGAATGATGAAAATTTAAATCTCGTGGTTCACGTTTTTTGTTCAAATATGTTCAGAAGCATTCCTGCTGTAAATTAAGAAAAGGATTAAATGTGTCAAGTCCATAAATTGTAAATCCTTCTTCACGAATAAACCTTGAAAGATGAATGACAGAAGTGGGGTTCGAACCCACGCCTCCAGAAAGACTGCAACCTGAACGCAGCGCCGCCGACCACTCGGCCATTCCGCCAACGGGAAACATCCGGAGAAAACTGCATGTCCACATTATTGTTAAAAAAGATTGTTCAAATAAACTGATTAATTTTTCGTCTATATAATTAAAATAAAGACGATTATAATTTTTTATGCATAAAACTATATTAAACGAAACCTGCCCCGAGTGAAGATCGAACTTACAACCTTGAGAAATTGAGATTCACGCGCTGCCTTCCGCACCATCGGGGCTCGACCGCAGGAAGATGCAAAAAATGCTAGACTTGACCGTATGTTTGAAAAAAAACGTAAAGAGGCTGTAGCTTACTCAAAAAGAACTGTGTTAGCTCCCCTTAAAATTCTCTCTCTCACTCTATACCTTAAGACGGAACAAATCTCGCAATCTTTTGGGTATTTTACATTACAAAATGTGAAAAACGATCATAGGCGTTTAAAAAATGATCCGTGTTTTTGGCCTTAAAATTCTCCTGTAGCCTGAAATCTATAACATATTACTCTATGATTGTTCGACGATCTCGACAAAAGATACGATGCCCCGAGTGAGGATCGAACTCACAACCTTGAGATTATGAGTCTGACGCGCTGCCTACTGCGCCATCGAGGCATGCGAGAAGGCATCGAAATCTATAACATTTTATTTTCCCTTGAATTGGGGCATATATGCGAATGATGAAAATTTAAATCTCGTGGTTCAAGTTTTCGTTTAATATGTTCAGAAAGATTTTTGCTGAAAAATTAAGAAAAGGATCATTTGTTAAACAGTTTATTCAAAGAAACAGATAAATTTTTACGTCTATTTAATGAAAACACAGACGACTATAATAATTTCTATGCATAAAAACTACAGCAATCAAAATCTTCGCCGAGTGATGATTGAACTCACGGCTCTGAAATTACGAGACTCTCGCGCTGCCTACTGCGCCAACAGGGCGAGGCCGCAGGGAGAGGATAATAATGCTAGACTTGATTGTGTGTTAGAAAAAAGATTATTCGAGGCTGTAGCTTACTTAAAAATAACTATTAGCTTCCTTTTCCCTCCTCTCTCTCTCTCTAGCTCTCTCTCTATATATATATATAATATATATATATATATATATATACCTCAAGACGGAACAAATCATGAAATCTTTCGGGTATTCACATTACAAAATGTGAATAACAATGGGAGGCGTTTAAAAATGATTCGTGTTTTGGGCCTTAAAAGTCTACTGTAGACTAACTCTATGATTGTTCGACGATCTCGACAAAAGAAACTATGCCCCGAGTGAGGATCGAACTCACGACCTTGAGATTATGAGACTCACTACTGTGCCACTGCGCCTACTGCGCCATCGAGGCACACGATAAGAGACCGAAATCTATAGCATATCATTTTGTCTTGAATTGGCGTATATGCGAGTGATGAAAATTTAAATCTCGTGGTTTACGTTTTCGTTCAATAAGTTCAGAAAAATTCCTGCTGCAAATTAAGAAAAGGATTAAATGCAGTCCACAATAACTCTTGATAAAATGTAAAGATGAATCACAGAAGTGGGGTTCGAACCCACGCCTCCAGAGGAGACTGCGACCTGAACGCAGCGCCTTAGACCACTCGGCCATTCGGCCAGCGGGAAACGTTCGGAGAAAACAGCATGTCCATATCAGTTGTTAAACAAGTTATTTAAATAAACAAATTAATTTTTCGTTTATATAATTAAAATAAAGACGACTGTAATTTTTATGCATAAAACTATAATAAACGAAACCTGCCACGAGTGAGGATCGAACTTACGACCTTGAGAAAGTGAGATTCACGCGTTCCCCATCCGCTACATCGGGGCTCGACCACAGGAAGACGCAAAAAATGCTAGATATGATCGTATGTTTGAAAAAAAATATTCGAGGCTGTAGCATACTCAAAAAGGTGTTAGCTTCCCTCCCCCCCCCCCCCCTCTCTCTCACTCTATACCTTAAGACAGAACAAATCTCGCAATCTTTTGGGTATTTACATTACAAAATGTGAAGAACGATCTTAGGCGTTTAAAAATGATCCGTGTTTTGGGCCTTAAAACTCTACTGTAGCCTGACTCAATGATTGTTCGCGAATCTCGACAAAAGAAACTATGCCACGAGTGAGGATCGAACTCAAGACCTTGAGATTATGAGACTCACGCGCTGCCTACTGCGCCATCGAGGCATCCGAGAAGGCATCGAAATCTATAACATTTTATTCTCTCTTGAATCAGCATATATGCGAATGATGAAAATTTAAATCTCGTGGTTCACGTTTACGTTCAATATGTTCAGATACATTTTTGCTACAAATTAGAAAAGGATTAAATGCGGTCCACAATAACGCGTGATAAATCGTGGATACGAATGACAGAATTGGGGTTAGAACCGACGCCTCCAGAGGAGACTGCGACCTGAACGCAGCGCCTTAGACCACTCGGCCACTCTGCCAGCGGGAAACATTAGGAAGAAAAAAGAATGTCCTCATCTTTTGTTAAACAGGTTATTCAAAGAAACAGATTAATTTTTCGTCGATGTAATTAAAATACAGACGACTATAATTTTTATGCGTAAAACTACAGTAATCGAAACCTTCGCCGAGTGAGTGTTCAACTCACGACTTTGAAATCGTGAGACTCACGCGCTGCCTACTGCACCACCAGGGCGAGGCCGCATGGAGATGATAAAAATGCTAGACTTGACTGTGTGTAAGAAAAAAATTATTCGTGGCTGTATCTTACTCAAAAAGAACTGTTAGCTTCCCTTTCCCCCTTCTATCTCTATATATATACCTTTAGACGGAGCAAATCTCGTTATCTTTTGGGTATTTACTTTAGAAAATGTAAAGAATAATGGTAGGCGTTTAAAAATGATTCGTGTTTTTGGCCTTAAAAGTTTACTGCAGCCTAACTCTATGATTGTTCGGCCTACTCGACAAAAGAAACAATGCCCCGAGTGAGGATCGAACTCACGACATTGAGATTTTGAGACTCACACGCTGCCTACTGCGCCATCGAGGCAGGGTCGAAGGCACCGAAATCTATAGCATTTCATTTTCTCTTGAATTAGCGTATATGCGAGTGATGAAAATTTAAATCTTGTGGTTCACGTTTTCGTTCAATAAGTTCAGAAAAATTCCTGCTGCAAATTAAGAAAAGGATTAAATGCAGTCCACGATATCTCTTGATAAAATGTGAAGATGAATGACAGAGGTGGGGTTCGAACCCACGTCTCCAGAGGAGACTGCGACCTGAACGCAGCGCCTTAGACCACTCGGCCATTCTGCCAGCGGGAAACATCCGGAGAAAACAGCATGTCTACATCATTTGTTAAACAGGTTATTCAAATAAACAAATTAATTTTTCGTCTATATAATTGAAATAAAGACGACTGTAATTTTTATGCGTAAAACTAAAGTAATCGTAACCTTTGCTAAGTGAGGATTAAGCTCACGACTTGAGATTATGAGAATCACGCGCTGCCTACTGCTCCATCGAGGCATGCGAGAAGGCACCGAAATCTATAACATTTCATTTTCTCTTTGAAATATCATATATGCGAATGATGAAAATTTAAATCTCGTGGTTCACGTTTTTGTTCAATATGTTCAGAAGCATTTTAGCTGTAAATTAAGAAAAGGATTAAATGTGGTCAACTATAACGAATGATAAATTGTAAATCCTTCTTCACGAATAAACCTTGAAAGATGAACGACAGAAGTGGGGTTCGAACCCACGCCTACAGGAAAATCTACAACCTGAACGCAGCGCCGCCGACCAATCGGCCACTCCGTCAACGGGAAAATTTCGGCAGAAAACTGCGTGTCCACATTATAGTTAAAAAGATTTCGAAAAGAAACTGATTAATATTTCGTCTATATAATTTAAAATAAAGACGATTATAATTTTTATGCATAAAACTTTATAATAAACGAAACCTGCCCCGAGATTATTAGAGTCTGTAGCATACTCAAAAAGAACTTTTAGCTTCCCAAAAAGAACTTTTAGCTTCCCTCTCCCCCCTCTCTCACTCTATACCTAAAGACGGAACAAATCTCGCAATCTTTCGGGTATTTACATTACAAAATGTAAAGAACGATCGTAGGCGTTCAAAAAATGATCCGTGTTTTTGGCCTTAAAATTTTACTGTAGCCTGACTCTATGATTGTTCGAGAATATCGACAAAAGAAACTATGCCTCGTTTTTGAGGATCGAACTCACGACCTTGAGATTATGAGACTCACGCGCTGCCTACTGCGCCACCGAGGGAATCCGAGAAGGCATCGAAATCTATAACATTTTATTCTCTCTTGAATTAGCATATATCCGAACGATGAAAATTTAAATCTCGTGGTTCACGTTTACGTTCAATATGTTCAGATACATTTTTGCTACAAATTAGAAAAGGATTAAATGCAGTCCACAATAACGCGTGATAAATCGTGGATATGAATGACAGAATTGGGGTTAAAACCCGCGCCTCCAGAGGAGAGACTGCAAAGTGAACGCAGCACATTAAACCACCACTCGGGCCATTCTGCCAGCTGGAAACATTAGGAAGAAAAAAAGAATGTCCACATCATTTGTTAAACAGGTTATTCAAAGAAACAGATTAATTTTTCGTCGATATAATTAAAATACTGACGACTATAATTTTTATGCGTAAAACTACAGTAATCAAAAAACCTTCGCCGAGTGAGTGTTTAACTCACGACTTTGAAATCATGAGACTCACGCGCTGCCTACTGCGCCACTGGGGTGAGGCCGCATGGAGATGATAATAATGCTAGACTTGACTGTGTGTAAGAAAAAAATTATTCGTGGGCTGTATCTTACTCAAAAAGAACTGTTAGCTTCCCTTTCCCCCTTCTATCTCTATATATATACCTTTAGACGGAGCAAATCTCGTAATCTTTTGGGTATTTACATTACAAAATGTAAAGAACGATCGTAGGCGTTTACAAAATGATCCGTGTTTTGGGCCTTAAAATTCTACTGTAGCCTGACTCTATGATTGTTCGACGATCTCGACAAAAGAAACTATGCCCCGAGTGAGGATCGAACTCACGACCTTGAGATTATGAGACTCACGCGCTGCCTACTGCGCCATCGAGGCACGCGAGATGAGACCGAAATCTATAGCATATCATTTTGTCTTGAATTAGCGTATATGTGAGTGATGAAAATTTAAATCTCGTGGTTCACGTTTTCGTTCAATAAGTTCAGAAAAATTCCTGCTGTAAATTAAGAAAAGGATTAAATGCAGTCCAAAATAACTCTTGATAAAATGTAAAGATGAATCACAGAAAGTGGGGTTCGAACCCACGCCTCCAGTGGAGACTGCGACCTGAACACAGCGCCTTAGACCAATCGGGCATTCGGCCAGCGGGAAAATTTCGAGAGAAAACAGCATGTCCATATCAGTTGTTAAACAAGTTATTCAAATAAACAAATTAATTTTTCGTCTATATAATTAAAATAAAGACGACTGTAATTTTTATGCATAAAACTATAATAAACGAAACCTGCCCGGGGTGAGGATCGAACTTACGACCTTGAGAAAGTGAAATTCACGCGTTCCCCATCCGCGCCATCGGGGCTCGACCACAGGAAGACGAAAAAAATGCTAGATATGATCGTATGTTTGAAAAAAAATATTCGAGGCTGTAGCATACTCAAAAAGGTGTTAGCTTCCCCCCCCCCCCCCCTCTCCTCTCTCTCACTCTATACCTTAAGACAGGACAAATCTTGCAATCTTTCGGGTATTTACATTACAAAATGTAAAGAACGATCGTAGGCGTTTAAAAAATGATCCGTGTTTTGGGCCTTAAAACTCTACTGTAGCCTGACTCTATGATTGTTCGAGAATCTCGACAAAGGAAACCACGCCTCGAGTGAGGATCGAACTCACAACCTTGAGATCATGAGACTCACGCGCTGCCTACTGCGCCATCGAGGCATTCGAGAAGCCATCGAAATCTATAACATTTTATTCTCTCTTGAATTAGCATATGTGCGAACGATGAAAATTTAAATCTCGTGGTTCACCTTTACGTTCAATATGTTCAGATACATTTTTGCTACAAATTAGAAAAGGATTAAATGCGGTCCAGAATAACGCGTGATAAATAGTGGATATGAATGACAGAATTGGGGTTAAAACCCACGCCTCCAGAGGAGACTGCGACCTGAACGCAGCGCATTAAACCAATCGGCCATTCTGCCAGCTGGAAACGTTATGAAGAAAAAAGAATGTCCACATCATTTGTTAAACAGGTTATTCAAAGATACAGATTAATTTTTCGTCGATATATTTAAAATACGCACGACTATAATTTTTATGCGTAAAACTAAAGTAATCGTAACCTTCGCCGAGCGAGGATTGAATTCACGACTTTGAGATTATTAGACTCACGCGCTGCCTACCGCGTCATCGGGGCGAGGTCGCAGGGTGATGACAATAATGCTAGACTTGACGGTGTGTAAGAAAAAAATTATTCGTGGCTGTAGCTTACTCAAAAAGAACTGTTAGCTTCCCTTTCCCCCTCTCTCTCACTCTATACCTAAAGACGGAACAAATCTCGCAATCTTTCGGGTATTTGCATTACAAAATGTAAAGAACGATCGTAGGCGTTTACAAAATGATCCGTGTTTTGGGCCTTAAAATTCTACTGTAGCCTGACTCTATGATTGTTCGATAATCTCGACAAAGGAAACTATGCCTCGAGTGAGGATCGATCTCACGACCTTGAGATTATGAGATTCACGCGCTGCCTACTGCGCCATCGAGGCACGCGAGAAGAGGCCGAAATCTATAGCATATCATTTTGTCTTGAATTAGCGTATATGTGAGTGATGAAAATTGAAATCTCGTGGTTCACGTTTTTGTTCAATAAGTTCAGAAAAATTCCTGTTGCAAATTAAGAAAAGGATTAAATGCAGTCCACAATAACTCTTGATAAAATGTAAAGATGAATCACAGAAGTGGGATTCGAACCCACGCCTCCAGAGGAGACTGCGACCTGAACGCAGCGCCTTAGACCACTCGGCCAGCGGGAAACGTTCGAGAAGAAAACAGCATGTCCCTATCAGTTGTTAAACAAGTTATTCAAATAAACAAATTCATTTTTCGTCTATATAATTAAAATAAAGACGACTGTAATTTTTATGCATAAAACTATAATAAACGAAACCTGCCCCGAGTGAGGATCGAACTTACGACCTTGAGAAAGCGAGATTCACGCATTCCCCCTCCGCGCCATTGGGGCTCGACCACATGAAGACGCAAAAAATGCTAGATATGATCGTATGTTTGAAAAAAAATATTCGAGGCTGTAGCATACTCAAAAAGGTGTTAGCTTCCCTCCACCCCTCTCTCTCACTCTATACCTTAAGACAGAACAAATCTCGCAATCTTTTGGGTATTTAAATTACAAAATGTGAAGAACGATCATAGGCGTTTAAAAATGATCCGTGTTTTGGGCCTTAAAACTCTACTGTAGCCTGACTCAATGATTGTTCGAGAATCTCGACAAAAGAAACTATGCCTCGAGTGAGGATCGAACTCACGACCTTGAGATTATGAGACTCACGCGCTTCCTACTGCGCCAACGAAACATGCGAAAAGACATCGAAATCTATAACATTTTAATCTTTCTTGAATCAGCATATATGCGAATGATGAAAATTTAAATCTCGTGGTTCACGTTTACGTTCAATATGTTCAGATACATTATTGCTACAAATTAGAAAAGGATTAAATGCGGTCCGCAATAACGCGTGATAAATCGTGGATATGAATGACAAATTGGGGTTAGAACCCACGCCTCCAGAGGAGACTGCGACCTGAACGCAGTGCCTTAGACCACTCGGCCACTCTGCCAGCGGGAAACATTAGGAAGAAAAAAGAATGTCCTCATCTTTTGTTAAACAGGTTATTCAAAGAAACAGATTAATTTTTCGTCGATGTAATTAAAATACAGACGACTATAATTTTTATGCGTAAAACTACAGTAATCGAAACCTTCGCCAAGTGAGTGTTCAACTCACGACTTTGAAATCACGAGACTCACTCGCTGCCTACTGCGCCACCGGGGCGAGGCCTCATGGAGATGGTAATAATGCTAGACTTGACTGTGTGTGAGAAAAAATCTATTCGTGGCTGTATCTTACTCAAAAAGAACTGTTAGCTTCCCTTTCCCCCCTTCTATCTCTATATATATACCTTTAGACGGAGCAAATCTCGTTATCTTTTGGGTATTTACTTTGGAAAATGTAAAGAATAATGGTAGGCGTTTAAAAATGATTCGTGTTTTGGGCCTTAAAAGTTTACTGCAGCCTGACTCTATGACTGTTCGACCTACTCGACAAAAGGAACAATGCCCCGAATGAGGATCGAACTCACGACCTTGAGATTATGAGACTCACACGCTGCCTACTGCGCCATCGAGGCACGCTAGAATGCACCGAAATCTATAGCATTTCATTTTCTCTTGAATTAGCGTATATGCGAGTGATGAAAATTTAAATCTTGTGGTTCATGTTTTCGTTCAATAAGTTCAGAAAAATTCCTGCTGCAAATTAAGAAAAGGATTAAATGCAGTCCACGATATCTCTTGATAAAATGTAAAGATGAATGACAGAAGTGGGGTTCGAACCCACGCCTCCAGAGGAGACTGCGACCTGAACGCAGCGCCTTAGACCACTCGGCCATTCTGCCAGCGGGAAACATTCGGAGAAAACAGCATGTCTACATCATTTGTTAAACAGGTTATTCAAATAAACAAATTAATTTTTCGTCTATATAATTGAAATAAAGTCGACTGTAATTTTTATGCGTAAAACTAAAGTAATCGTAACCTTTGCTGAGTGAGGATTAAGCTCACGACTTGAGATTATGAGAATCACGCGCTGCCTACTGCGCCATCGAGGCATGCGAGAAGGCTCCGAAATCTATAACATTTCATTTTCTCTTTG
Source organism: Styela plicata (assembly GCA_963675895.2). NCBI lineage: Eukaryota > Metazoa > Chordata > Ascidiacea > Stolidobranchia > Styelidae > Styela > Styela plicata. The sequence goes on along the minus strand of OZ023144.1, from coordinate 13,345,559 downwards.
AAATAGCATATATGCGAATGATGAAAATTTAAATCTCGTGGTTCACGTTTTTGTTCAATATGTTCAGAAGCATTTTAGCTGTAAATTAAGAAAAGGATTAAATGCGGTGAACTATAACGAATGATAAATTGTAAATCCTTCTTCACGAATAAACCTTGAAAGATGAACGACAGAAGTGGGGTTCGAACCCACGCCTACAGAAAAATCTGCAACCTGAACGCAGCGCCGCCGACCAATCGGCCTTTCCGTCAACGGGAAAATTTCGGCAGAAAACTGCGTGTCCACATTATAGTTAAAAAGATTGTTCGAAGAAACTGATTAATATTTCGTCTATATAATTAAAATAAGGACGATTATAATTTTTATGCATAAAATTATAATAAACGAAACATGCCCCGAGTGGGGATCGAACTGACGAACTCGAGAATGTGAGACTCACGTACTGCATACCGCGCCATTCGGGCTCAACCGCAGGAAGATGCAAAAAAAGCTAGACTTGACTGTATGTTAGAAAAAAGATTATTAGAGGCTGTAGCATACTCAAAAAGAACTTTTAGCTTCCCTCTCTCCCCTCTCTCTCACTCTATACCTAAAGACGGAACAAATCTCGCAATCTTTCGGGTATTTACATTACAAAATGTAAAGAACGATCGTAGGCGTTAAAAAAATGATCCGTGTTTTTGGCCTTAAAATTCTACCTTAGCCTGACTCTATGATTGTTCGAGAATATCGACAAAAGAAACTATGCCTCGAGTGAGGATCGAACTAACGACCTTGAGATTATGAGACTCACGCGCTGCCTACTGCGCCACCGAGGAATTCGAGAAGGCATCGAAATCTATAACATTTTATTCTCTCTTGAATTAGCATATATCCGAACGATGAAAATTTAAATCTCGTGGTTCACGTTTACGTTCAATATGTTTAGATACATTTTTGCTACAAATGAGAAAAGGATTAAATGCAGTCCACAATAACGCGTGATAAATCGTGGATATGAATGACAGAATTGGGGTTAAAACCCGCGCCTCCAGAGGAGACTGCAACCTGAACGCAGCACATTAAACCACTCGGCCATTCTGCCAGCTGGAAACATTAGGAAGAAAAAAGAATGTCCACATCATTTGTTAAACAGGTTATTCAAAGAAACAGATTAATTTTTCGTCGATATAATTAAAATACTGACGACTATAATTTTTATGCGTAAAACTACAGTAATCAAAACCTTCGCCGAGTGAGTGTTTAAATCACGACTTTGAAATCATGAGACTCACGCGCTGCCTACTGCGCCACCGGGGCGAGGCCGCACGGAGATGATAATAATGCTAGACTTGACTGTGTGTAAGAAAAAAATTATTCGTGGCTGTATCTTACTCAAAAAAAACTGTTAGCTTCCCTTTCCCCCTTCTATCTCTATATATATACCTTTAGACGGAGCAAATCTCGTTATCTTTTGGGTATTTACTTTAGAAAATGTAAAGAATAATGGTAGGCGTTTAAAAATGATTCGTGTTTTGGGCCTTAAAAGTTTACTGCAGCCTGACTCTATGACTGTTCGACCTACTCGACAAAAGGAACAATGCCCCGAATGAGGATCGAACTCACGACCTTGAGATTATGAGACTCACACGCTGCCTACTGCGCCATCGAGGCACGCTAGAAGGCACTGAAATCTATAGCATTTCATTTTCTCTTGAATTAGCGTATATGCGAGTGATGAAAATTTAAATCTTGTGGTTCACGTTTTCGTTCAATAAGTTCAGAAAAATTCTTGCTGCAAATTAAGAAAAGTATTAAATGCAGTCCACGATATCTCTTGATAAAATGTAAAGATGAGTGACAGAAGTGGGGTTCGAACCCACGCCTCCAGAGGAGACTGCGACCTGAACGCAGCGCCTTAGACCACTCGGTCATTCGGCCAGCGGGGAACATCCGGAGATAGCAGCATGTCCACATCAGTTGTTAATCAAGTTATTCAAATAAACAGATTAATTTTTCGTCTATATAATTAAAATAAAGACGACTGTAATTTTTATGCATAAAACTATATTAAACGAAACCTGCCCCGAGTGAAGATCGAACTTACAACCTTGAGAAATTGAGATTCACGCGCTGCCTACCGTGCCATCGGGGCTCGACCGCATGGAGATGCAAAAAATGCTAGACTTGACCGTATGTTTGAAAAAAAATTATTCGAGGCTGTAGCTTACTCAAAAAGAACTGTTAGCTTCCCTTTCCCCCCTCTCTCTCACTCTATACCTTAAGACGGAACAAATCTCGCAGTCTTTTGGGTATTTAGATTACAAAATGTAAAAAACGATCTTAGGCGTTTAAAATGATCCGTGTTTTGGGCCTTAAAACTCTACTGTAGCCTGACTCTGTTCGACGAACTCGACAAAAGAAACTATGCCCCGAGTGAGGATCGAACTCACGACCTTGAGATTATGAGACTCACGAGCTGCCTACTGCGCCATCGAGGCACGCGATAAGAGACCGAAATCTATAGCATATCATTTTGTCTTGAATTAGCGTATATGTGAGTGATGAAAATTTAAATCTCGTGGTTCACGTTTTCGTTCAATAAGTTCAGAAAAATTCCTGCTGCAAATTAAGAAAAGGATTAAATGCAGTCCACAATAACTCTTGATAAAATGTAAAGACGAATGACAGAAGTGGGGTTCGAACCCACGCCTCCAGAGGAGACTGCGACCTGAACGCAGCGCCTTAGACCACTCGGCCATTCTGCCAGCGGGGAACATCCGGAGATAGCAGCATGTCCACATCAGTTGTTAATCAAGTTATTCAAATAAACAGATTAATTTTTCGTCTATATAATTAAAATAAAGACGACTGTAATTTTTATGCATAAAACTATATTAAACGAAACCTGCCCCGAGTGAAGATCGAACTTACAACCTTGAGAAATTGAGATTCACGCGCTGCCTTCCGCACCATCGGGGCTCGACCGCAGGAAGATGCAAAAAATGCTAGACTTGACCGTATGTTTGAAAAAAAATTATTCGAGGCTGTAGCTTACTCAAAAAGAACTGTTAGCTTCCCTTTCCCTCTCTCTCTCACTCTATACCTTAAGACGGAACAAATCTCGCAATCTTTTGGGTATTTACATTACAAAATGTGAAGAACGATCGTAGGCGTTTAAAAAATGATCCGTGTTTTGGGCCTTTAAATTCTCCTGTAGCCTGACTCTATGATTGTTCGACGATCTCGACAAAAGATACTGTGCCCCGAGTGAGGATCGAACTCACAACCTTGAGATTATGAGTCTGACGCGCTGCCTACTGCGCCATCGAGGCATGCGAGAAGGCATCGAAATCTATAACATTTTATTTTCTCTTGAATTGGCATATATGCGAATGATGAAAATTTAAATCTCGTGGTTCACCTTTACGTTGCCTACTGCGCCATCGAGGCACGCGAGATGAGATCGAAATCTATAGCATATCATTTTGTCTTGAATTAGCGTATATGTGAGTGATGAAAATTTAAATCTCGTGGTTCACGTTTTCGTTCAATAAGTTCAGAAAAATTCCTGCTGCAAATTAAGAAAAGGATTAAATGCAGTCCACAATAACTCTTGATAAAATGTAAAGATGAATGACAGAAGTGGGGTTCGAACCCACGCCTCCAGAGGAGACTGCGACCTGAACGCAGCGCCTTAGACCACTCGGCCATTCTGCCAGCGGGGAACATCCGGAGAAAGCAGCATGTCCACATCAGTTGTTAATCAAGTTATTCAAATAAACAGATTAATTTTTCGTCTATATAATTAAAATAAAGACGACTGTAATTTTTATGCATAAAACTATATTAAACGAAACCTGCCCCGAGTGAAGATCGAACTTACAACCTTGAGAAATTGAGATTCACGCGCTGCCTTCCGCACCATCGGGGCTCGACCGCAGGAAGATGCAAAAAATGCTAGACTTGACCGTATGTTTGAAAAAAAATTATTCGAGGCTGTAGCTTACTCAAAAAGAACTGTTAGCTTCCCTTTCCCTCTCTCTCTCACTCTATACCTTAAGACGGAACAAATCTCGCAATCTTTTGGGTATTTACATTACAAAATGTGAAGAACGATCGTAGGCGTTTAAAAAATGATCCGTGTTTTGGGCCTTTAAATTCTCCTGTAGCCTGACTCTATGATTGTTCGACGATCTCGACAAAAGATACTGTGCCCCGAGTGAGGATCGAACTCACAACCTTGAGATTATGAGTCTGACGCGCTGCCTACTGCGCCATCGAGGCATGCGAGAAGGCATCGAAATCTATAACATTTTATTTTCTCTTGAATTGGCATATATGCGAATGATGAAAATTTAAATCTCGTGGTTCACCTTTACGTTGCCTACTGCGCCATCGAGGCACGCGAGATGAGATCGAAATCTATAGCATATCATTTTGTCTTGAATTAGCGTATATGTGAGTGATGAAAATTTAAATCTCGTGGTTCACGTTTTCGTTCAATAAGTTCAGAAAAATCCCTGCTGTAAATTAAGAAAAGGATTAAATGCAGTCCAAAATAACTCTTGATAAAATGTAAAGATGAATCACAGAAGTGGGGTTCGAACCCACGCCTCCAGAGGAGACTGCGACCTGAACACAGCGCCTTAGACCACTCGGACATTCGGCCAGCGGGAAACGTTCGGAGAAAACAGCATGTCCATATCAGTTGTTAAACAAGTTATTCAAATAAACAAATTAATTTTTCGTCTATATAATTAAAATAAAGACGACTGTAATTTTTTTGCATAAAACTATAATAAACGAAACCTGCCCCGAGTGAGGATCGAACTTACGACCTTGAGAAAGTGAAATTCACGCGTTCCCCATCCGCGCCATCGGGGCTCGACCACAGGATGACGAAAAAAATGCTAGATATGATCGTATGTTTGAAAAAAAATATTCGAGGCTGTAGCATACTCAAAAAGGTGTTAGCTTCCCTCCCCCCCTCTCTCTCACTCTACACCTTAAGACAGGACAAATCTCGCAATCTTTCGGGTATTTACATTATAAAATGTAAAGAACGATCGCAGGCGTTTAAAAAATGATCCGTGTTTTGGGCCTTAAAATTCTACTGTAGCCTGACTCTATGATTGTTCGAGAATCTCGACAAAGGAAACCACGCCTCGAGTGAGGATCCAACTCACAACCTTGAGATTATGAGACTCACGCGCTGCCTACTGCGCCATCGAGGCATTCGAGAAGCCATCGAAATCTATAACATTTTATTTTCTCTTGAAATAGCATATATGCGAATGATGAAAATTTAAAACTCATTTTTGCTGCAAATTAAGAAAAGGATTAAATGCGGTCCACAATAACTTTTGATAAAATGTGAAGATGAATGACAGAAGCGGGATTCGAACCCACGTCTCTGGAGAAGACTGCGACCCGAACGCAGCGCATTAAACCACTCGGCCATTCTGCCACTCGGAAGAAAAAAGCATGTCCACATCATTTGTTAAACAGGTTATTCAAGGAAAGAGAGATTTAATATAATTGAAAGACAGACGACAATAACTTTTATGCGTAAAACTATAGCAATCGAAACCTTCGCCGAGTGTGGATTGAACTCACGACTTTGAGACTCACGCGCTGCCTTCTGCGCCACTGGGGCGAGGCCGCAGGGAGACGATAATAATGCTAGACTTGACCGTGTGTAAGAAAAAAGATTATTCGAAGCTGTAGCTTACTCAAAAAGAACTGTTAGCTTCCCTTTCCCTCCTCTATGTCTTATATATATATCTTACAACGGAATAAATCTTGCAATCTTTTGGGTATTTACATTACAAAATATAAAGAACGATCGTAGGCGTTTAAAAATGATCCGTGTTTTGGGGCTTAAAACTCTACTGTTGCCTGACTCTATGATTGTTCGAATCTCGACAAAAGAAACTATGCCTCGAGTGAGGATCGATCTCACGACCTTGAGATTATGAGATTCACGCGCTGACTACTGCGCCATCGAGGCGCGCGAGAAGGCACCGAAATCTATAACATTTTATTTTCTCTTGAAATAGCATATAAGTGAATCATCAAAATTTAAATCTCGTGGTTCACGTTTTTGTTCAATAAGTTCAGAAAATTTCCTGTTGCAAATTAAGAAAAGGATTAAATGCAGTCAACACATGATAAAATTTATAACTTCTTGATAAAATGTAAAGATGAATCACAGAAGTGTGGGTTCGAACCCACGCCTCCAGAGGAGACTGCGACCTGAACGCAGCGCCTTAGACCACTCGGCCATTCGGCCAGCGGGAAACGTTCGGAAGAAAACAGCATGTACCCTATCATTTGTTAAACAAGTTATTCAAATAAACAAATTAATTTTTCGTCTATATAATTAAAATAAAGACGACTAAAATTTTTATGCATAAAAACTATAATAAACGAAACCCTGCCCCGAGTGAGGATCGAACTTACGACCTTGAGAAAGTGAGATTCACGCATTCCCCCCTCCGCGCCATCGGGGCTCGACCACAGGAAGACGCATGAAAAAATGCTAGATATGATCGTGTGTTAGAAAAAAGAATATTCGAGGCTGAAGCTTACTCATAAAGAACTGTTAGCGCCCTTTCCCCCCTCTTTCCTTTTCTATACCTTAAAATGAAACAAATCTCACAATCTTTTGGGTATTTACAATACAAAATGCGAAGAACGATCGTAGCGTTTAAAAATGACCCGTGTATTAGGCCTTAAAAGTCTACTGTAACCTGTCTCTATGATTGTTCGACGAACTTGACAAAAGAAACTATGCCCCGAGTGAGGATCGAACTCACAACCTTGAGAATATTAGACTCACGCGCTGCATACTGCGCAATCGAGGCACGCAAGAAGGCACCGAATTCCATGACATTTCAGTTTCTTTTGAAATAGCATATATGCGAATGATGAAAATTTAAATCTCGTGGTTCACGTTTTTGGTCATTATGTCCAGAAGCATTTTTGCTGCAAATTAAGAAAAGGATTAAATGCGGTCCACAATAACGCGTGATAAAATGTGAAGATGAATGACAGATGTGGGTTTCGAACACACGCCTCCAGAGGAGACTGCGACCTGAAGGAAGGGCCTTAGACCACTCGGCCACTCTGCCAGCGAAGAAATTCGGAAGAAAACAGCATGTACACATGATTTGTTAAACAGGTTATTCAAAGCAATAGATATATTTTTCGTCTATGTAATTAAAATACAGACGACTAAAATATTTATGCTTAAAACTACATTATTCTAAACCTTCGCCGAGTGATGATTGAACTCACGACTTTGAGATTATGAGTCTCTCGCGCTGCCTACTGCACCATCGTGGCAAGGCCTCTTGGTGATGATAATACTGCTAGACTTGACTGTGTGTAAGAAAAAATCTATTCGTGGCTGTATCTTACTCAAAAAGAACTGTTAGCTTCCCTTTCCCCCTTCTATCTCTATATATATACCTTTAGACGGAGCAAATCTCGTTATCTTTTGGGTATTTACTTTGGAAAATGTAAAGAATAATGGTAGGCGTTTAAAAATGATTCGTGTTTTGGGCCTTAAAAGTTTACTGCAGCCTGACTCTATGACTGTTCGACCTACTCGACAAAAGAAACAATGCCCCGAATGAGGATCGAACTCACGACCTTGAGATGATGAGACTCACACGCTGCCTACTGCGCCATCGAGGCACGCTAGAATGCACCGAAATCTATAGCATTTCATTTTCTCTTGAATTAGCGTATATGCGAGTGACGAAAATTTAAATCTTGTGTTTCATGTTTTCGTTCAATAAGTTCAGAAAAATTCCTGCTGCAAATTAAGAAAAGGATTAAATGCAGTCCACGATAAATCTCTTGATAAAATGTAAAGATGAATGACAGAGGGTGTTACGCCTCCAAAAATCTTGTGGTATACAATGTTTTCGTTCAATAAGTTCAGAAAAAATTCCTGCTGCAAATTAAGAAAAACAGATTAATTTTTGCAGTCCACGATATCTCTTGATAAAATGTAAAGATGTAATGACAGTGAGATGTGGGGTTCGAATCCACGCCTCCAGAGGAGTCTGCGACCTAATAACTAGCAGCGCCTTAGTCCACTCGGCCATTCTTGCCAGCGGGAAACGTTCGCTTAGAAAACAGCATGTCCACATCATTTGTTAAACAGGTTATTCAAATAAACAAAATTAATTTTTCGTCTATATAATTGAAATAAAGTTCGACTGTAATGTTTTTTATGCGTAAAACTAAAGTAATCGACTCAAACCTTTGCTGAGTGAGGATTGAGGAAGCTCACGACTTGAGATTATGAGACTCACTCGCTGCCTACTGCGCCATCGAGGCACGCGAGAAGGCAGTGAAATCTATACCATTTTATTTTTTCTTGAATTAGCATATAGGAGAATGATGAAAATTTAATTCTCGTGGTTCACGTTTAGTTCAATATGTTCAGAAGCATTTTTACTGCAAATTAAGAAAAGGATTAAATGCGGTCAACAATAACACATGATAAAATGTAAACCCTTTTTAATGAACAAACCTTGAAAGATGAACGATAGAAGTGGGGTTCGAACCCACGCCCACAGGAAAATCTGCAACCTGAACGCAGCGCCGCCGACCAATCGGCCACTCCGTCAACGGGAAAAATTTCGGCAGGAAAACTGCGTGTCCACATTATAGTTAAAAAGATTGTTCGAAGAAGAAACTGAATAATTTTTCGTCTATATATAAATTAAAATAAGAAGGACGATTATAATTTTTATGCATAAAACTTATAATAAACGAAACATGCCCCGAGTGGGGATCGAACTGACGAACTCGAGAATGTGTGAGACTCACTTACTGCATACCGCGCCATTCGGGGCTCAACCGCAGGAAGATGCAAAAAAAGCTAGACTTGACTGTATGTTTGAAAAAAGATTATTAGAGGCTGTAGCATACTCAAAAAGGAACTTTTAGCTTCCCTCTCCCCCCTCTCTCTCACTCTATACCTAAAGACGGAACAAATCTCGCAGTTTTTTCGGGTATTTACATTACAAAATGTAAAGAACGATCGTAGGCGTTCAAAAAATGAACCGTGTTTTGGGCCTTAAAATTCTACTGTAGCCTGACTCTATGATTGTTCGAGAATATCGACAAAAGAAACTATGCCTCGAGTGAGGATCGAACTCACGACCTTGAGATTATGGGACTCACGCGCTGCCTACTGCGCCATCGAGGAATTCGGGAAGGCATCGAAATCTATAACATTTTATTCTCTCTTGAATTAGCGTATATCCGAACGATGAAAAAATTTAAATCTCGTGGTTCACGTTTACGTTCAATATGTTCAGATACATTTTTGCTACAAATGAGAAAAGGATTAAATGCAGTCCACAATAACGCGTGATAAATCGTGGATATGAATGATGAATTGGGGTTAAAACCCACGCCTCCAGAGGAGACTGCAACCTGAACGCAGCACATTAAACCACTCGGCCATTCTGCCAGCTGGAAACATTAGGAAGAAAAAAGAATGTCCACATCATTTGTTAAACAGGTTATTCAAAGAAACAGATTAATTTTTCGTCGATATAATAAAATATGATGACTATAATTTTTATGCGTAAAACTACAGTAATCAAAACCTTCGCCGAGTGAGTGTTTAACTCACGACTTTGAAATCATGAGACTCACGCGCTGCCTACTGCGCCACCGGGGCGAGGCCGCACGTAGATGATAATAATGCTAGACTTGACTGTGTGTAAGAAAAAAATTATTCGTGGCTGTATCTTACTCAAAAAGAAATGTTAGCTTCCCTTTCCCCCTTCTATCTCTATATATATACCTTTAGACGGAGCAAATCTCGTTATCTTTTGGGTATTTACTTTAGAAAATGTAAAGAATAATGGTAGGCGTTTAAAAATGATTCGTGTTTTGGGCCTTAAAAGTTTACTGCAGCCTGACTCTATGATATTTCGACCTACTCGAAAAAAAAACATTGCCCCGAGTGAGGATCGAACTCACGACCTTGAGATTATGAGACTCACACGCTGCCTACTGCGCCATCGAGGCACGCTAGAAGGCACCGAAATCTATAGCATTTCATTTTCTCTTGAATTAGCGTATATGCGAGTGATGAAAATTTAAATCTTGTGGTTCACGTTTTCGTTCAATAAGTTCAGAAAAATTCCTGCTGCAAATTAAGAAAAAGATTAAATGCAGTCCACGATATCTCTTGATAAAATGTAAAGATGAATGACAGAAGTGGGGTTCGAACCCACGCCTCCAGAGGAGACTGCGACCTGAACGCAGCGCCTTAGACCACTCGGCCATTCTGCCAGCGGGAAAATTTCGGCAGAAGACTGCGTGTCCACATTATAGTTAAAAAGATTGTTCGATGAAACTGATTAATATTTCGTCTATATAATTAAAATAAAGACGATTATAATTTTTATGCATAAAACTATAATAAACGAAACCTGCCCCGAGTGGGGATCGAACTGACGAACTCGAGAATGTGAGACTCACGGTCTGCATACCACGCCATTCGGGCTCAACCGAGGAAGATGCGAAAAAAAGCTAGACATTTTCTCTGTATGTTAGAAAAAAGATTATTAGAGACTATAGCATACTCAATAAGAAACTTTTAGCTTCCCTCTCCCCCCTCTCTCAAATTATATGCGTACAAAACTAAAGTAAATCGTAACCTTTGCTGAGTGAGGCTTTAAGCTCACGACTTGAGATTATGAGAATCACGCGCTGCCTACTGCGCCATCGAGGCATGCGAGAAGGCACCGAAAATCTATAACATTTCATTTTCTCTTTGAAAATAGCATATATGCGAATGATGAAAAATTTAAATCTCGTGGTTCGCGTTTTTGTTCAATATGTTCAGAAGCATTTTAGCTGTAAATTAAGAAAAGGATTAAATGTGGTCAACTATAACGAATGATAAATGGTAAATCCTTCTTCACGAATAAACCTTGAAAGATGAACGAAAGAAGTGGGGTTCGAACCCACGCCTACAGGAAAATCTGCAACCTGAACGCAGCGCCGCCGACCAATCGGCCACTCCGTCAACGGGAAAATTTCGGCAGAAAACTGCGTGTCCACATTATAGTTAAAAAGATTGTTCGAAGAAACTGATTAATATTTCGTCTATATAATAAAAATAAAGACGATTAAAATTTTTATGCATAAAATTATATTAAACGAAACCTGCCCCGAGTGGGGATCGAACTGACGAACTCGAGAATGTGAGACTCACGTACTGCATACCGCGCCATTCGGGCTCAACCGCAGGAAGATGCAAAAAAAGCTAGACTTGACTGTATGTTAGAAAAAAGATTATTAGATTCTGTAGCACACTCAAAAAGAACTTTTAGCTTCCCTCTCCTCCCTCTCTCTCATTCTATACCTAAAGACGGAACAAATCTTGCAATCTTTCGAGTATTTACATTACAAAATGTAAAGAACGATCGTAGGCGTTTAAAAAATGATCCGTGTTTTGGGCCTGAAAATTCTACTGTAGCCTGACTCTATGATTGTTCGAGAATCTCGACAAAAGAAACTATGCCTCGAGTGAGGATCGAACTCACGACCTTGAGATTATGAGACTCACGCGCTGCCTACTGCGCCAACGAGGCATTCGAGAAGGCATCGAAATCTATTACAAATTATTCTCTCTTGAATTAGCATATATCCGAACGATGAAAATTTAAATCTCGTGGTTCACGTTTACGTTCAATATGTTCAGATACATTTTTGCTACAAATTAGAAATAAAGGTTTAAATGCACTCCACAATAACGCGTGATAAATCGTGGATATGAATGACAGAATTGGGGTTAAAACCCGCGCCTCCAGAGGAGACTGCAACCTGAACGCAGCGCATTAAACCACTCGGCCATTCTGCCAGCTGGAAACATTAGGAAGAAAAAAGAATATCAACATCATTTGTTAAACAGGTTATTCAAAGAAACAGATTAATTTTTCGTCGATATAATTAAAATACTGACGACTATAATTTTTATGCGTAAAACTACAGTAATCAAAACCTTCGCCGAGTGAGTGTTTAACTCACGACTTTTAAATCATGAGACTCACGCGCTGCCTACTGCGCCACCGGGGCGAGGCCGCATGGAGATGATAATAATGCTAGACTTGACTGTGTGTAAGAACAAAATTATTCGTGGCTGTATCTTACTCAAAAAGAAGTGTTAGCTTCCCTTTCCCCCTTCTATCTCTATATATATACCTTTAGTCGGAGCAAATCTCGTTATCTTTTGGGTATTTACATTACAAAATGTAAAGAACGATCGTAGGCGTTTAAAAAATGATCCGTGTTTTGGGCCTTAAAATTCCCTGTAGCCTGACTCTATGATTGTTCGAGAATCTCGACAAAAGGATATATGCCTGGAGTGAGGATCGAACTCACGACCTTGAGATTATGAGACTCACGCGCGGCCTACCGCGCCATCGAGGCATTCGAGAAGGCATCGAAATCTATAACATTTTATTCTCTCTTGAATTAGCATATATGCGAACGATGAAAATTTAAATCTTGTGGTTCACGTTTTCGTTCAATAAGTTCAGAAAAATTCCTGCTGCAAATTAAGAAAAGGATTAAATGCAGTCCACGATATCTCTTGATAAAATGCAAAGATGAATGACAGAAGTGGGGTTCGAACCCACGCCTCCAGAGGAGACTGCGACCTGAACGCAGCGCCTTAGACCACTCGGCCATTCTGCCATCGGGAGACATTCGGAGAAAACAGCATGTCCTCATCATTTGTTAAACAGGTTATTCAAATAAACAAATTAATTTTTCGTCTATATAATTAAAATAAAGACACTGTTAATTTTTATGCGTAAAACTAAAGTAATCGTAACCTGCCCCTGAGTGAGGATTTAAGCTCACGACTTGAGATTATGAGAATCACGCGCTGCCTACTGCGCCATCGAGGCATGCGAGAAGGCACCGAATAATAATATAACATTTCATTTTCTCTTTGAAATAGCATATATGCGAATGATGAAAATTTAAATCTCGTGGTTCACGTTTTTGTTCAATATGTTCAGAAGCATTTTAGCTGTAAATTAAGAAAAGGATTAAACGTGGTCAACGTATATTATAAAAATGATAAATTGTAAATCCTTTCTCACGAATAAACCTTGAAAGATGAACGACAGAAGTGGGGTTCGAACCCACGCCTAATGGGAAAACCTGCAACCTGAGCTCAGCGCCGCCGACCAATCGGCCACTCCGTCAACGGGAAAATTTCGGCAGAAAACTGCGTGTCCACATTATAGTTAAAAAGATTGTTCGAAGAAAACTGATTAATATTTCGTCTATATAATTAAAATAAAGACGATTATAATTTTTATGCATTAAAACTATAATAAATGAAACCTGCCCCGAGTGGGGATCGAAACTGACGAACTCGAGAATGTGAGACTCACGTACTGCATACCGCGCCATTCGGGCTCAACCGCAGGAAGATGCAAAAAAAGCTAAACTTGACTGTATGTTAGAAAAAAGATTATTAGAGGCTGTAGCATACTCAAAAAGAACTTTTAGCTTCCCTCTCCCCCCTCTCTCTCACTCTATACCTAAACAGAAAACAAATCTCGCAATCTTTCGGGTTATTTACATTATCAAAATGAAAAGAAACGATCGTAGGCGTTCAAAAAATGATCCGTGTTTTGGGCCTTAAAATTCTACTGTAGCCTGACTCTATGATTGTTCGAGAATATCGACAAAAGAAACTATGCCTCGAGTGAGGATCGAACTCACGACCTTGAGATTATGAGACGCACGCGCTGCCTACTGCGCCACCGAGGCATTCGAGAAGGCATCGAAATCTATAACATTTTATTCTCTCTTAATTTAGCATATATCCGAACGATGAAAATTTAAATCTCGTGGTTCACGTTTACGTTCAATATTTTCAGATACATTTTTGCTACAAATTAGAAAAGGATTAAATGCAGTCCACAATAACGCGTGATAAATCGTGGATATGAATGACAGAATTGGGGTTAAAACCCTCGCCTCCAGAGGAGACTGCAACCTGAACGCAGCGCATTAAACCACTCGGAAATTCTTCCAGCTGGAAACATTAGGAAGAAAAAAGAATATCCACATCATTTGTTAAACAGGTTATTCAAAGAAACAGATTAATTTTTCGTCGATATAATTAAAATACTGACGACTATAATTTTTATGCGTAAAACTACAGTAATCAAAACCTTCGCCGTGTGAGTGTTTAACTCACGACTTTGAAATCATGAGACTCAAGCGCTGCCTACTGCGCCACCGGGGCGAGGCCGCATGGAGATGATAATATTGCTAGACTTGACTGTGTGTAAGAACAAAATTGTTCGTGGCTGTATCTTACTCAAAAAGAACTGTTAGCTTCCCTTTCCCCCTTCTATCTCTATATATATACCTTTAGTCGGAGCAAATCTCGTTATCTTTTGGGTATTTACATTACAAAATGTAAAGAACGATCGTAGGCGTTTAAAAAATGATCCGTGTTTTGGGCCTTAAAATTCTATTGTAGCCTGACTCTATGATTGTTCGAGAATCTCGACAAAAGGAACTATGCCTGGAGTGAGGATCGAACTCACGACCTTGAGATTATGAGACTCACGCGCGGCCTACCGCGCCATCGAGGCATTCGAGAAGGCATCGAAATCTATAACATTTTATTCTCTCTTGAATTAGCATATATGCGAACGATGAAAATTTAAATCTTGTGGTTCACGTTTTCGTTCAATAAGTTCAGAAAAATTCCTGCTGCAAATTAAGAAAAGGATTAAATGCAGTCCACGATATCTCTTGATAAAATGCAAAGATGAATGACAGAAGAGGGGTTCGAACCCACGCCTCCAGAGGAGACTGCGACCTGAAGGCAGCGCCTTAGACCACTCGGCCATTTTGCCAGGGGGAGAACGCAGCGCCGCCGACCAATCGGCCACACCGTCAACGGAAAAATTTCGGAAGAAAACTGCGTGTCCACATTATAGTTAAAAAGATTGATCTAGGAAACTGATTAATATTTCGTCTATATAATTAAAATAAAAGCCGATTATAATTTTTATGCATAAAACTATAATAAACGAAACCTGCCCCGAGAGGGGATCGCACTGACAATCTTGAGAACGTGAGACTCACGCAATGCATACCGCGCCATTCAAGCTCAACCGCAGGAAGGCGCAAAAAAGCTAGACTTGACTGTATGTTAGAAAAAAGATTATTCGAGGCTGTAGCATACTCAAAAAAAAACTGCTAGCTTCCCTTTCCCCCCTCTTTCTCACTCTATACCTTAAGACGGAACAAATCTCGCAATTTTTTGTGTATTTACGTTACAAAATGTAAAGAACGATCGTAGGCGTTTAAAAAATGATCCGTGTTTTGGGCCTTAAAATTCTACGGTAGGTTGACTCTTTGATTATTCGAGAATCTCGACAAAAGGAAACTATGCCTCGAGTGAGGATCGAACTCACAACCTTGAGATTATGAGACTCACGCGCTGCCTACTGCGCCATCGAGGCACGCGAGAAGCCATCGAAATCTATAACATTTTATTCTCTCTTGAATTAGCATATGTGCGAACGATGAAAAATTTAAATCTCGTAGTCACCTTTACGTTCAATATGTTCAGATACATTTTTTGCTACAATTTAGAAAAGGATTAAATGCAGTCTACAAAAAACGCGTGATAAATCGTGGATATGAATGACAGAATTGCGTGTTAGAAGTGCGAAACCCACGCCTCCAGAGGAGACTGCGACCTGAACGCAGCGCATTAAACCACTCGGCCATTCTGCCAGCTGGAAACATTATGAAGAAAACAGAATGTCCACATCATTTGTTAAACAGGTTATTCAAAGAAACAGATTAATTTTTCGTCGATATATTTAAAATACGCACGACTATAATTTTTATGCGTAAAACTAAAGTAATCGTAATCTTCGCCGAATGAGGATTGAATTCACGACTTTGAGATTATTAGACTCACGCGCTGCTTACCGCGTCATCGGGGCAAGGTCGCAGGGTGATGTCAATAATGCTAGACTTGACGGTGTGTAAGAAAAAAATTATTTGTGGCTGTAGCTTACTCAAAAAGAACTGTTAGCTTCCCTTTCCCCCTCTCTCTCATCTCTATACCTATAACAGAAAGCAAATCTCGCAATCTTTTGGGTATTTACATTACAAAATGTAAAAGAACGATCGTAGGCGTTTAAAAATGATCCGTGTTTTGGGCCTTAAAAATTCTACTGTAGCCTGACTCTATGATTGTTCGAGAATCTCGACAAAAGAAACTATTCCTCGAGTGAGGATCGAACTCACGACCTTGAGATTATGAGACTCACGCGCTGCCTACTACGCCATCGTAGGCATTCAAAGAAGGCATTAGCTTCCTTTTCCCCTCCTATTTTCTATATGAATTATATATATATACCTCAAGACGGAACAAATTGAAATCTTTTGGTTCACGTTTTACAAAATGTGAAGAACAATGGGAGGCCGTTCAAAAATGATTCCTGTTTTGGGCCCTAAAAGTCTACTGTAGACCAAGGCTGGCAGTCCACGATACGGTACGGTACGAAGTTCGGTAACGGTACGATTGAATTTTCCGGTTCGAACCCACGTACGGTACGATTCATTTTTTCAATTTTGCGTACCTGTACGGTACGACCACGAAGTTCGGTATTTATTTCGTACCGTACCGAACTCTTTTTCGAAAAACCTTCGCATTACACTTTATTTTTTAAAATGGTTTCAAAAAAATAATTTCATTTAACATCTATGCCGTTTCATAACAGGCGACGGATAATAATTTTGCGTCTATCAAAGAATTTTTAAAACTAAAGGGTAAATTTTTAAAATGATTGAAAGCGGCGCAGGTATGGTAATAAAAATGCAACGGATTCACTTGAGCTGATTAGATGAGCTATGTCGTATATCGGTTTTACTGCAGTGGCGTAAAAAATTTGTGATTGCGTGGAAATACATATAGACCGCTGATTTATGACGTCTTAATCTGAATGCATTTTCTGTAATAACGAAAGTTGTGATAGCCCAATTAAAATCGAGAAGATAAGCAGCATTCATAATACTAAAAATCACGATGTAGTTTCTGAATATATCGTTAGCATTGCCGATGTGCTTTGACCTGTTTTTATTTAAAATTCACAATGGCGAAGGAAGCACTGCCCGAATATGCCGACTACAATGGCGGATCCAGGAAAATAATTAAGGGGGAGCACATTTTTTTCAACATGCAAACATAGACTTTCGTCAATTTTAAAAAAAGACCAGGGTGCCGGAGGCGCGCGCAAAATTTTTATCGAGAACGAAACAAAAATACATGTTTTAAGAGTGAAATAAACATTACCAGTCAGCAAACAATGCATCTTCGAATCCTCGCTGAAATTTTTTTGTAAAATTGAATAAAAATTCTTACTTTAAAAGCTAAATGCTACAAAATATACAAAATTAATCGGGGATGGAAAAATATTGCGCAACGCAGGCGTGCGGAAATTTTAATGGAAATTAAATTAAAAGCTCTCTCCCCCTCACCAACTACGCAACTAAGTTAACCAGTAACCAACGCTATTATGTTTTGTTTGTACTCTGACACGTAGAAATTATCAGAGCAGAAACACCAGCAATGTAAAGATATATATAAGCTGCGCAATGTGAACAATGATATTGGGGTGACATATGCTTAGTTACGCCCATGTTTTACTGTACTGTCCTGGATTTTAAACCAGATAGCAAAAACTGCATCACTTTATAGTAAGATGTTGGTACGTTTTTTGCAGTGGCCAGATCTTACAAACAAAGCTTATATGGACATTGGTAGTTGGTACGGTACGAAATTGCTGCCCAGCGAATCGTACCTGTTTTCGTACTGGTACGAAATTTAGTACGATAAATGAAAAATATTAATCGAACTTAATTTCGTACTGGTACGAAGTTTGGTACGATGTAGGAAAAAAATTATATCGTACGGTACAGTACGAAAAATTTTCGAAAGGTACGGTACGAAGTTATTTTGCTGGATCGAAGTACGATAAAAATTTCGTACCGTACTGCCACCCTTGATGTAGACTGACTCTATGATTGTTCGACGATCTCGACAAATGAAACTCTACCCCAAGTGAGGATCGAACTCACGACCTTGAGATTATGAGACTCACACGCTGCCTACTGCGCCATCGAGGCACGCTAGAAGGCACCGAAATCTATAGCATTTCATTTTCTCTTGAATTAGCGTATATGCGAGTGATGAAAATTTAAATCTTGTGGTTCACGTTTTCGTTCAATAAGTTCAGAAAAATTCCTGCTGCAAATTAAGAAAAAGATTAAATGCAGTCCACGATATCTCTTGATAAAATGTAAAGATGAATGACAGAAGTGGGGTTCGAACCCACGCCTCCAGAGGAGACTGCGACCTGAACGCAGCGCCTTAGACCACTCGGCCATTCTGCCAGCGGGAAAATTTCGGCAGAAGACTGCGTGTCCACATTATAGTTAAAAAGATTGTTCGATGAAACTGATTAATATTTCGTCTATATAATTAAAATAAAGACGATTATAATTTTTATGCATAAAACTATAATAAACGAAACCTGCCCCGAGTGGGGATCGAACTGACGAACTCGAGAATGTGAGACTCACGTACTGCATACCACGCCATTCGGGCTCAACCGCAGGAAGATGCAAAAAAGCTAGACTTGACTGTATGTTAGAAAAAAGATTATTAGAGGCTATAGCATACTCAAAAAGAACTTTTAGCTTCCCTCTCCCCCCTCCCTCAAATTATATGCGTAAAACTAAAGTAATCGTAACCTTTGCTGAGTGAGGATTAAGCTCACGACTTGAGATTATGAGAATCACGCGCTGCCTACTGCGCCATCAAGGCATGCGAGAAGACACCGAAATCTATAACATTTCATTTTCTTTTTGAAAAAGCATATATGCGAATAATGAAAATTTAAATCTCGTGGTTCACGTTTTTGTTCAATATGTTCAGAAGCATTTTAGCTGTAAATTTAGAAAAGCATTAAATGTGGACAACTATAACGCATGATAAATTGTAAATCCTTCTTCACGAATAAACCTTGAAAGATGAACGACAGAAGTGGGGTTCGAACCCACGCCTACAGGAAAATCTGCAACGTCAACGCAGCGCCGCCGACCAGTCGGCCACTCCCTCAACGAGAAAATTTCGGAAGAAAACTGCGTGTCCACATTATAGTTAAAAAGATTGTTCGAAGAAACTGATTATAATTTCGTCTATATAATTAATATAAAGACGATTATAATTTTTATGCATAAAACTATAATAAACGAAACCCGCCCCGAGTGGGGATCGAACTGACGAACTCGAGAATGTGAGACTCACGTACTGCATACCGCGCCATTCGGGCTCAACCGCAGGAAGGTGCAAAAAAAGCTAGACTTGACTGTATGTTAGAAAAAAGATTATTAGAGGCTGTAGCATACTCAAAAAGAACTTTTAGCTTCCCTCTCCCCCCTCTCTCAAATTATATGCGTAAAACTAAAGTAATCGTAACCTTTGCTGAGTGAGGATTAAGCTCACGACTTGAGATTATGAGAATCACGCGCTGCCTACTGCGCCATCGAGGCATGCGAGAAGACATCGAAATCTATAACATTTCATTTTCTTTTTGAAATAGCATATATGCGAATAATGAAAATTTAAATCTCGTGGTTCACGTTTTTGTTCAGTATGTTCAGAAGCATTTTAGCTGTAAATTTAGAAAAGGATTAAATGTGGACAACTATAACGCATGATAAATTGTAAATCCTTCTTCACGAATAAACCTTGAAAGATGAACGACAGAAGTGGGGTTCGAACCAACGCCTACAGGAAAATCTGCAACCTGAACGCAGCGCCGCCGACCAGTCGGCCACTCCCTCAACGGGAAAATTTCGGAAGAAAACTGCGTGTCCACATTATAGTTAAAAAGATTGTTCGAAGAAACTGATTATAATTTCGTCTATATAATTAAAATAAAGACAGTAATCGAAACCTTCGCCGAGTGAGTGTTCAACTCACGACTTTGAAATCATGAGACTCACGCGCTGCCTACTGCACCACCGGGGCGAGCCCGCATGGAGATGATAATATTGCTAGACTTGACTGTGTGTAAGAAAAAAATTATTCGTGGCTGTATCTTACTCAAAAAGAACTGTTAGCTTCCCTTTCCCCCTTCTATCTCTATATATATACCTTTAGACGGAGCAAATCTCGTTATCTTTTTGGTATTTACTTTAGAAAATGTAAAGAATAATGGTAGGCGCTTAAAAATGATTCGTGTTTTGGGCCTTAAAAGTTTACTGCAGCCTGACTCTATGATTGTTCGACCTACTCGACAAAAGAAACAATGCCCCGAGTGAGGATCGAACTCACGACCTTGAGATTATGAGACTTACAAGCTGCCTACTGCGCCATCGAGGCACGCTAGAAGGCACCGAAATCTATAGCATTTCATTTTCTCTTGAATTAGCGTATATGCGAGTGATGAAAATTTAAATCTTGTGGTTCACGTTTTCGTTCAATAAGTTCAGAAAAATTCCTGCTGCAAATTAAGAAAAGGATTAAATGCAGTCCACGATATCTCTTGATAAAATGTAAAGATGATCGAACCCACGCCTCCAGAGGAGACTGCGACCTGAACGCAGCGCCTTAGACCACTCGGCCATTCTGCTAGCGGGATACATTTGGAGAAAACAGCATGTCCACATCATTTGTTAAACAGGTTATTCAAATAAACAAATTAATTTTTCGTCTATATAATTGAAATAAAGACGACTGTAATTTTTATGCGTAAAACTAAAGTAATCGTAACCTTTGCTGAGTGAGGATTAAGCTCACGACTTGAGATTATGAGAATCACGCGCTGCCTACTGCGCTATTGAGGCATGCGAGAAGGCACCGAAATCTATAACATTTCATTTTCTTTTTGAAATAGCATATATGCGAATAATGAAAATTTAAATCTCGTGGTTCACGTTTTTGTTCAGTATGTTCAGAAGCATTTTAGCTGTAAATTTAGAAAAGGATTAAATGTGGACAACTATAACGCATGATAAATTGTAAATCCTTCTTCACGAATAAACCTTGAAAGATGAATGACAGAAGTGGGGTTCGAACCCACGCCTACAGGAAAATCTGCAACCTGAATGCAGCGCCGCCGACCAAACGGCCACTCCGTCAACGGGAAAATTTCGGAAGAAAACTGCGTGTCCACATTATAGTTAAAAAGATTGTTCGAAGAAACTGATTAATATTTCGTCTATATAATTAAAATAAAGACGATTATAATTTTTATGCATAAAACTATAATAAACGAAACCTGCCCCGAGTGGGGATCGAACTGACGAACTCGAGAATGTGAGACTCACGTACTGCATACCGCGCCATTCGGCCTCAACCGCAGGAAGATGCAAAAAAAGCTAGACTTGACTGTATGTTAGAAAAAAGATTATTAGAGGCTGTAGCATACTCAAAAAGAACTTTTAGCTTCCCTCTCCCCCCTCTCTCAAATTATATGCGTAAAACTAAAGTAATCGTAACCTTTGCTGAGTGAGGATTAAGCTCACGACTTGAGATTATGAGAATCACGCGCTGCCTACTGCGCCATCGAGGCATGCGAGAAGACACCGAAATCTATAACATTTCATTTTCGTTTTGAAATAGCATATATGCGAATAATGAATATTTAAATCTCGTGGTTCACGTTTTTGTTCAATATGTTCAGAAGCATTTTAGCTGTAAATTTAGAAAAGGATTAAATGTGAACAACTATAACGCATGATAAATTGTAAATCCTTCTTCACGAATAAACCTTGAAAGATGAACGACAGAAGTGGGGTTCGAACCCACGCCTACAGGAAAATCTGCAACCTGAACGCAGCGCCGCCGACCAGCCGGCCACTCCCTCAACAGGAAAATTTCGGAAGAAAACTGCGTGTCCACATTATAGTTAAAAAGATTGTTCGAAGAAACTGATTATAATTTCGTCTATATAATTAAAATAAAGACGATTATAATTTTTATGCATAAAACTATAATAAACGAAACCTGCCCCGAGAGGGGATCGAACTGACGAACTTGAGAATGTGAGACTCACGTACTGCATACCGCGCCATTCGGGCTTAACCGCAGGAAGGTGCAAAAAAAGCTAGACTTGACCGTATGTTAGAAAAAAGATTATTAAAGGCTGTAGCATACTCAAAAAGAACTATTAGCTTCCCTCTCCCCCCTCTCTTTCACTCTATACCTAAAGACGGAACAAATCTCGCAATCTTTCGGGTATTTACATTACAAAATGTAAAGAACGATCGTAGGCGTTTAAAAAATGATCCGTGTTTTGGGCCTTAAAATTCTACTGTAGCCTGACTCTATGATTGTTCGAGAATCTCGACAAAATAAACTACGCCTCGAGTGAGGATCGAACTCACAACCTTGAGATTATGAGACTCACGCGCTGCCTACTGCGCCATCGAGGCATTCGAGAAGTCATCGAAATCTATAACATTTTATTCTCTCTTGAATTAGCATATGTGCGAACGATGAAAATTTAAATCTCGTGGTTCACGTTTACGTTCAATATGTTCAGATACATTTTTGCTACAAATTAGAAAAGGATTAAATGCGGTCCACAATAACGCGTGATAAATCGTGGATATGAATGAATGAATTGGGGTTAAAACCCACGCCTCCAGAGGAGACTGCGACCTGAACGCCGCGCATTAAACCACTCGGCCATTCCGCCAGCTGGAAACATTAGGAAGAAAAAAGAATGTCCACATCATTTGTTAATTAGGTTATTCAAAGAAACAGATTAATTTTTCGTCGATATATTTAAAATACGCACGACTATAATTTAAATGCGTAAAACTAAAGTAATCGTAACCTTCGCCGAGCGAGGATTGAATTCACGACTTTGAGATTATTAGACTCACGCGCTGCCTACCGCGTCATCGGGGCGAGGTTCGCAGGGTGATGACAATAATGCTAGACTTGACGGTGTGTAAGAAAAAAATTATTCGTGGCTGTAGCTTACTCAAAAAGAACTGTTAGCTTCCCTCTCCCCCCTCTCTCTCACTCTATACCTAGAGACGGAACAAATCTCGCAATCTTTCGGGTATTTACATTACAAAATGTAAAGAACGATCGTAGGCGTTTAAAAAATGATCCTTGTTTTGGGCCTTAAAATTCTACTGTAGCCTGACTCTATGATTGTTCGAGAATCTCGACAAAAGAAACTATGCCTCGAGTGAGGATCAAACTCACGACCTTGAGATTATGAGACTCACGCGCTGCCTATACGATCGTAGGCGTTCAAAAATGACTATTAGCTTCCTTTTCCCTCCTCTATATATATATATATATATATATATACCTCAAGACGGAACAAATCATGAAATCTTTTGGGTATTCACTTTACAAAATGTGAAGAACAATGGGAGGCGTTTAAAAATGATTCGTGTTTTGGGCCCTAAAAGTCTACTGTAGACCAAGGCTGGCAGTACGGTACGGTACGGTACGATTGAATTTTCCGGTACGATAGTACGGTACGATTCATTTTTCAATTTTCGTACTTGGTACGGTACGGTACGAAGTTCGGTATTTATTTCGTACCGTTCCGTACTCTTTTTCGTACCTTCGCATTACACTTTATTTTTCTCAAATGAATTCAAAAAAATAATTTCATTTAACATCTATGCCGTTTCATAACAGGGCGCTGATAATATAAATTGCGTCTATCAAAGAATTTTTAAAACTTAAGGGAAATTTTTTTAAAATTAT
The DNA here is from genome assembly GCA_963675895.2 of Styela plicata. Lineage (NCBI taxonomy): Eukaryota > Metazoa > Chordata > Ascidiacea > Stolidobranchia > Styelidae > Styela > Styela plicata. Next base: position 13,321,729 of record OZ023144.1, on the reverse strand, counting down.
TGAAAGCGGGCGCAGGTATGGTAATAAAAATGCAACGGATTCACTTGAGCTGATTAAATGAGCTATGTCGTATATCGGTTTTACTGCAGTGGCGTAAAAAATTTGTGATTGCGTTTGGAAATACATATAGACCGCTGATTTATGACGTCTTAATCTGAATGCATTTTCTTTAATAACGAAAGTTGTGATAGCCCAATTAAAATCGAGAAGATAAGCAGCATTCATAATACTAAAAATCACGATGTAGTTTCTGAATATATTCGTGAGCATCGCCGATGTGCTTTGACCTGTTTTTTATTTAAAATTCACAATGGCGAAGGAAGCACTGCCCGAATATGCCGACTACAATGGCGGATCCAGAAAATTAATTTAGGGGGAGCACATTTTTTTCAACATGCAAACATAGACTTTCAAATTTAAAAAAAAGCCCAGGGTGCCGGAGGCGCGCAAAATTTTTATCGAGAACGAAACAAAAAATTCATTTTTTTTAAGAGTGAAAATAAACCTTACCAGTCAGAAAAATGCATCTTCGCGCCGGGAAGCTCGCTGAAATTTTTTGTAAAAATTGAAAAAAAAATTCTAACTTTTTAAAAGCTAAATGCTACGAAAATATACAAAAATTAATCGGGGAAAAATATTGCGCAAACGCAGGCGTGCGGAAATTTTATGGAAATTAAATTTAAAAACTCTCTCCCACTCACCAACTACGCAAACTAAGTTAACCAGTAACCAACGCTATTATGTTTTGTTTGTACTCTGACACGTAGAATTATCAGAGCAGAAACATCAGAATGTAAAGATATATATAAGCTGCGCAATGTGAACAATGATATTGGGGTGACATATGCTTAGTTACGCCCATGTTTTACTGTCCTGGATTTTAAACCAGATAGCATAAAACTGCATCACTTTATAGTAAGATGTTGGTACGTTTTTTGCAGTGGCCAGATCTTACAAATAAAGCTTATATGGACATTGGTAGTTGGTACGGTACGAAATTGCTGCCCAGCGAATCGTACCTGTTTTCGTACTGGTACGAAATTTAGTACGATAAATGAAAAATATTAATCGAACTTAATTTCGTACTGGTACGAAGTTCGGTACGATGTACGAAAAAAATAATATCGTACGGTACGGTACAAAAAATTTTCGAAAGGTACGGAACGAAGTTCGGTAGGAAATTATTTTGCTGGATCGAAGTACGATAAAAATTTCGTACCGTACCGTACTGCCACCCTTGCTGTAGACTGACTCTATGATTGTTCGACGATCTCGACAAAAGAAACTCTGCCCCGAGTGAGGATCGAAATCACGACCTTGAGATTATGAGACTTACGCGCTGCCTACAGCGCCATCGAGGCACGCGAGAAGAGACCGAAATCTATAGCATTTCATTTTCTCTTGAATTAGCGTATATGCGAGTGATGAAAATTTAAATCTCGTAGTTCACGTTTTCGTTCAATAAGTTCAGAGAAATTTCTGCTGCAAATTAAGAAAAGGATTAAATGCAGTCCACAATAACGCGTGATAAATCGTGGATATGAATGACAGAATTGGGGTTAAAACCCGCGCCTCCAGAGGAGACTGCAACCTGAACGCAGCGCATTAAACCACTCGGCCATTCTGCCAGCCGGAAACATTAGGAAGAAAAAAGAATGTCCACATCATTTGTTAAACAGGTTATTCAAAGAAACAGATTCATTTTTCGTCGATATATTTAAAATACGCACGACTATAATTTTTATGCGTAAAACTAAATTCATCGTAACCTTCGCCGAGCGAGGATTGAATTCACGACTTTGAGATTATTAGACTCACGCGCTGCCTACCGCGTCATCGGGGCGAGGTCGCAGGGTGATGTCAATAATGCTAGACTTGACGGTGTTTAAGAAAAAAATTATTTGTGGCTGTAGCTTACTCAAAAAGAACTGTTAGCTTCCCTTTCCCCCTCTCTCTCACTCTATACCTAAAGACGGAACAAATCTCGCAATCTTTCGGGTATTTACATTACAAAATGTAAAGAACGATCGTAGGCGTTTACAAAATGATCCGTGTTTTGGGCCTTAAAATTCTACTGTAGCCTGACTCTATGATTGTTCGAAAATCTCGACAAAAGAAACTATGCCTCGAGTGAGGATCGAACTCACGACCTTGAGATTATGAGACTCACGCGCTGCCTATACGATCGTAGGCGTTCAAAAATAATTATTAGCTTCCTTTTCCCTCCTGTATATATATATATTTATATATATATACCTCAAGACGGAACAAATCGTGAAATCTTTTGGGTATTCACTTTACAAAATGTGAAGAACAATGGGAGGCGTTTAAAAATGATTCGTGTTTTGTGCCCTAAAAGTCTACTGTAGACCAAGGCTGGCAGTACGGTACGGTACGGTACGAAGTTCGGTACGGTACGATTGAATTTTCCGGTACGATAGTACGGTACGATTCATTTTTCAATTTTCGTACTTGGTACGGTACGGTACGAAGTTCGGTATTTATTTCGTACCGTACCGTACTCTTTTTCGTACCTTCGCATTACACTTTATTTTTTCTCAAATGAATTCAAAAAAAATAATTTCATTTAACATCTATGCCGTTTTCATATAAACAGGGCGCTGATAATATAAATTGTGTCTATCAAAGAATTTTTAAAACTAAAGGGAAATTTTAAAAATTATTGAAAGCGGCGCAGGTATGGTAATAAAAATGCAACGTATTCACTTGAGCTGATTAGATGAGCTATGTCGTATATCGGTTTTACTGCAGTGGCGTAAAAATTTGTGATTGCGTGGAAATACATATAGACCGCTGATTTATGACGTCTTAATCTGAATGCATTTTTCTGTAATAACGAAAGTTGTGATAGCCCAATTAAAATCGAGAAGATAAGCAGCATTCATAATACTAAAAAATCACGATGTTAGTTTCTGAATATATCGTTAGCATCGCCGATGTGCTTTGACCTGTTTTTATTTTAAAATTCACAATGGCGAAGGAAGCACTGCCCGAATATGCCGGCTACAATGGCGGATCCAGAAAATATATTTAGGGGGAGCACATTTTTTTTCAACATGCAAACATAGACTTTTCAAATTTAAAAAAAAGACCAGTTTGCCGGAGGCGCGCAAAAATTTTATCGAGAACGAAACAAAAATACATGTTTTTAAGAGTGAAATAAACATTACCAGTCAGAAAAATGCATCTTCGCGCCGGAAGCTCGCTGAAATTTTTGTAAAATTGAATAAAAATTCTAACTTTAAAAGCTAAATGCTACGAAATATACAAAAAATTAATCGGGGAAAATATTGCGCAACGCAGGCGTGCGGAAATTTTATTGGAAATTAAATTAAAAAACTCTCTCCCCCTCACCAACTATGCAACTAAGTTAACCAGTAACCAACGCTATTATGTTTTTGTTTGTACTCTGACACGTAGAATTATCAGAGCAGAAACATCAGAATGTAAAGATATATATAAGCTGCGCAATGTGAACAATGATATTGGGGTGACATATGCTTAGTTACGCCCATGTTTTTTACTGTCCTGGATTTTTAAACCAGATAGCATAAAACTGCATCACTTTTTATAGTAAGATGTTGGTACGTTTTTTGCAGTGGCCAGATCTTACAAACAAAGCTTATATGGACATTGGTAGTTGGTACGGTACGAAAAATTGCTGCCCAGCGAATCGTACCTGTTTTCGTACTGGTACGAAATTTAGTACGATAAATGAAAAAATATTAATCGAACTTAATTTCGTACTGGTACGAAGTTCGGTACGATGTACGAAAAAAAAAATAATATCGTACGGTACAGTACGAAAAATTTTCGAAAGGTACGGTACGAAGTTCGGTACGAAATTTATTTTGCTGGATCGAAGTACGATAAAAATTTCGTACCGTACCGTACTGCCACCCTTGCTGTAGACTGACTCTATGATTGTTCGACGATCTCGACAAAAGAAACTCTGCCCCGAGTGAGGATCGAAATCACGACCTTGAAATTATGAGACTTACGCGCTGCCTACAGCGCCATCGAGGCACGCGAGAAGAGACCGAAATCTATAGCATTTCATTTTCTCTTGAATTAGCGTATATGCGAGTGATGAAAATTTAAATCTCGTAGTTCACGTTTTCGTTTAATATGTTCAGAAAGATTTTTGCTGCAAATTAAGAAAAGGATCATTTGTTATACAGTTTATCCAAAGAAACAGATAAATTTTACGTCTATTTAATGAAAACACAGACGACTATAATTTTTATGCATAAAACTACAGCAATCCAAATCTTCGCCGAGTGATGATTGAACTCACGGCTCTGAGATTACGAGACTCTCGCGATGCCTACTGCGCCGACAGGGCGAGGCCGCAGGGAGAGGATGATAATGCTAGACTTGATTGTGTGTTAGAAAAAAGATTATTCGAGGCTGTAGCTTACTTAAAAATAACTATTAGCTTCCTTTTCCCTCCTCTATATATATATATATATATATATATATATACACCTCAAGACGGAATAAATCATGAAATCTTTTGGGTATTCACTTTACAAAATGTGAAGAACAATGGGAGGCGTTTAAAAATGATTCGTGTTTTGGGCCTTAAAAGTCTACTGTAGACTGACTCTATGATTGTTCGACGATCTCGACAAAAGAAAACTATGCCCCGAGTGAGGATCGAACTCACGACCTTGAGATTATGAGACTCACGCGCTGCCTACTGCGCCATCGAGGCACGCGAGAAGAGACCGAAATCTATAGCATATCATTTTGTCTTGAATTAGCGTATATGTGAGTGATGAAAATTTAAATCTCGTGGTTCACGTTTTCGTTCAATAAGTTCAGAAAAATTCCTGCTGCAAATTAAGAAAAGGATTAAATGCAGTCCACAATAACTCTTGATAAAATGTAAAGATGAATCACTGAAGCGGGGTTCGAACCCACGCCTCCAGAGGAGACTGCGACCTGAACGCAGCGCCTTAGACCACTCGGCCATTCGGCCAGCGGGAAACGTTCGGAGAAAACAGCATGTCCATATCAGTTGTTAAACAAGCTATTCAAATAAACAAATTAATTTTTCGTCTATATAAGTAAAATAAAGACGACTGTAATTTTTATGCGTAAAACTAAAGTAATCGTAACCTTTGCTGAGTGAGGATTAAGCTCACGACTTGAGATTATGAGAATCACGCGCTGCCTACTGCGCCATCGAGGCATGCGAGAAGGCACCGAAATCAATAACATTTCATTTTCTCTTTGAAATAGCATATATGCGAATGAGGAAAAGTTAAATCTCGTGGTTCACGTTTTTGTTCAATATGTTCAGAAGCATTTTAGCTGTAAATTAAGAAAAGGATTAAATGTGGTCAACTATAACGAATGATAAATTGTAAATCCTTCTTCACGAATAAACCTTGAAACATGAACGACAGAAGTGGGGTTCGAACCCACGCCTACAGGAAAATCTGCAACCTGAACGCGGCGCCGCCGACCAATCGGCCACTCCGTCAACGGGAAAATTTCGGCAGAAGACTGCGTGTCCACATTATAGTTAAAAAGATTGTTCGAAGAAACTGATTAATATTTCGTCTATATAATTAAAATAAAGACGATTATAATTTTTATGCATAAAACTATAATAAACGAAACCTGCCCCGAGTGGGGATCGAACTGACGAACTCGAGAATGTGAGACTCACGTACTGCATACCGCGCCATTCGGGCTCAACCGCAGGAAGATGCAAAAAAAGCTAGACTTGACTGTATGTTAGAAAAAAGATTATTAGAGGCTGTAGCATACTCAAAAAGAACTTTCAGCTTCCCTCTCCCCCCTCTCTCTCACTCTATACCTAAAGACGGAACAAATCCGGCAATCTTTCGGGTATTTACATTACAAAATGTAAAGAACGATCGTAGGCGTTTAAAAAATGATCCGTGTTTCGGGCCTTAAAATTCTACTGTAGCCTGACTCTATGATTGTTCGAGAATCTCGACAAAAGAAACTATGCCTCGAGTGAGGATCGAACTCACGACCTTGAGATTATGAGACTCACGCGCTGCCTACTGCGCCAACGAGGCATTCGAGAAGGCATCGAAATCTATAACATTTTATTCTCTCTTGAATTAGCATATATCCGAACGATGAAAATTTAAATCTCGTGGTTCACGTTTACGTTCAATATGTTCAGATACATTTTTGCTACAAATTAGAAAAGGATTAAATTCAGTCCACAATGACGCGTGATAAATCGTGGATATGAATGACAGAATTGGGGTTAAAACCCGCGCCTCCAGAGGAGACTGCAACCTGAACGCAGCGCATTAAACCACTCGGCCATTCTGCCAGCCGGAAACATTAGGAAGAAAAAAGAATGTCCACATCATTTGTTAAACAGGTTATTCAAAGAAACAGATTAATTTTTCGTCGATATAATTAAAATACAGACGACTATAATTTTTATGCGTAAAACTACAGTAATCAAAACCTTCGCCGAGTGAGTGTTTAGCTCACGACTTTGAAATCATGGGACACACGCGCTGCCTACTGCGCCACCGGGGCGAGGCCGCATGGAGATGATAATAATGCTAGACTTGACTGTGTGTAAGAACAAAATTATTCGTGGCTGTATCTTACTCAAAAAGAATTGTTAGCTTCCCTTTCCCCCTTCTATCTCTATATATAAACCTTTAGACGGAGCAAATCTCGTTATCTTTTGGGTATTTACATTACAAAATGTAAAGAACGATCGTAGGCGTTTACAAAATGATCCGTGTTTTGGGCCTTAAAATTCTACTGTAGCCTGACTCTATGATTGTTCGAGAATCTTGACAAAAGGAACTATGCCTGGAGTGAGGATCGAACTCACGACCTTGAGATTATGAGACTCAAGCGCGGCCTACTGCGCCATCGAGGCACTCGAGAAGGCATCGAAATCTATAACATTTTATTCTCTCTTGAATTACCATATATGCGAACGATGAAAATTTAAATCTTGTGGTTCACGTTTTCGTTCAATAAGTTCAGAAAAATTCCTGCTGCAAATTAAGAAAAGGGTTAAATGCAGTCCACGATATCTCTTGATAAAATGCAAAGATGAATGACAGAAATGGGGGTTCGAACCCACGCCTCCAGAGGAGACTGCGACCATAACGCAGCGCCTTAGACCACTCGGCCATTCTGCCAGCGGGAGACATTCGGAGAAAACAGCATGTCCACATCATTTGTTAAACAGGTTATTCAAATAAACAAATTAATTTTTCGTCAATATAATAAAAAAAAAAGACGACTGTAATTTTTATGCGTAAAACTAAAGTAATCGTAACCTTTGCTGAGTGAGGATTAAGCTCACGACTTGAGATTATGAGAATCACGCGCTGCCTACTGCGCCATCGAGGCATGAGAGAAGACACCGAAATTTATAACATTTCATTTTCTTTTTGAAATAGCATATATGCGAATGATGAAAATTTAAATCTCGTCGTTCACGTTTTTGTTCAATATGTTCAGAAGCATTTTAGCTGTAAATTAAGAAAAGGATTAAATGTGGTCAACTATAACGCATGATAAATTGTAAATCCTTCTTCACGAATAAACCTTGAAAGATGAACGACAGAAGTGGGGTTCGAACCCACGCCTACAGGAAAATCTGCAACCTGAACGCAGCGCCGCCGACCAATCGGCCACTCCGTCAACGGGAAAAATTCGGCAGAAGACTGCGTGTCCACATAATAGTTAAAAAGATTCTTCGAAGAAACTGATTAATATTTCGTCTATATAATTAAAATAAAGACGATTATAATTTTTATGCATAAAACTCTAATAAACGAAACCTGCCCCGAGTGGGGATCGAACTGACGAACTCGAGAATGTGAGACTCACGTACTGCATACCGCGCCATTCGGGCTCAACCGCAGGAAGATACAAAAAAGCTAGACTTGACTGTATGTTAGAAAAAAGATTATTAGAGGCTGTAGCATACTCAAAAAGAACTTTTAGCTTCCCTCTCCCCCCTCTCTCTCACTCTATACCTAAAAACGGAACAAATCTCGCAATCTTTCGGGTATTTACATTACAAAATGTAAAGAACGATCGTAGGCGTTTAAAAAATGATCCGTGTTTTGGGCCTTAAAATTCTACTGTAGCCTGACTCTATGATGGTTCGAGAATCTCGACAAAAGAAACTATGCCTCGAGTGAGGATCGAACTACGACCTTGAGATTATGAGACTCACGCGCTGCCTACTGCGCCACCGAGGCATTCGAGGAGGCATCGAAATCTATAACATTTTATTCTCTCTTGAATTAGCATATATCCGAACGATGAAAATTTAAATCTCGTGGTTCACGTTTTCGTTCAATATGTTCAGATACATTTTTGCTACAAATTAGAAAAGGATTAAATGCAGTCCACAATAACGCGTGATAAATCTTGGATATGAATGACAGAATTGGGGTAAAACCCGCGCCTCCAGAGGAGACTGCAACCTGAACGCAGCGCATTAAACCACTCGGCCATTCTGCCAGCTGGAAACATTAGGAAGAAAAAAGAATGTCCACATCATTTGTTTAAACAGGTTATTCAAAGAAAAACAGATTAATTTTTCGTCGATATAATTAAAATACTGACGACTATAATTTTTTATGCGTAAAACTACAGTAATCAAAAACCTTCGCCAATGAGAGTTTAGCTCACGACTTTGAAATCATGAGACTCACGCGGTGCCTACTGCGCCACCGGGGCGAGGCCGCATGGAGATGATAATAATGCTAGACATGTCTGTGTGTAAGAAAAAATATATTCGTGGCTGTATCTTACTCAAAAAAAACTGTTAGCTTCCCTTTCCCCCTTCTATCTCTATATATATACCTTTAGACGGCGCAAATCTCGTTATCTTTTGGGTATTTACATTACAAAATGTAAAGAACGATCGTAGGCGTTTACAAAATGATCCGTGTTTTGGGCCTTAAAATTCTACTGTAGCCTGACTCTATGATTGTTCGAGAATCTTGACAAAAAGAAATATGCCTGGAGTGAGGATCGAACTCACGACCTTGAGATTATGAGACTCAAGCGCGGCCTACTGCGCCATCGAGACATTCGAGAAGGCATCGAAATTTATAATATTTTATTCTCTCTTGAATTACCATATATGTGAACGATGAAAATTTAAATCTTGTGGTTCACGTTTTCGTTCAATAAGTTCAAAAAAATTCCTGCTGCAAATTAAGAAAAGGATTAAATGAAGTCCACGATATTTCTTGATAAAATGCAAAGATGAATGACAGAAATGGGGGTTCGAACCCACGCCTCTAGAGGAGACTGCGACCTGAACGCAGCGCCTTAGACCACTCGGCCATTCTGCCAGCGGGAGACATTCGGAGAAAACAGCATGTCCACATCATTTGTTAAACAGGTTATTCAAATAAACAAATTAATTTTTCGTCTATATAATTAAAATAAAGACGACTTTAATTTTTATGCGTAAAACTAAAGTAATCGTAACCTTTGCTGAGTGAGGATTAAGCTCACGACTTGAGATTATGAGAATCACGCGCTGCCTACTGCGCCATCGAGGCTTGCGAGAAGACACCGAAATCTATAACATTTCATTTTCTCTTTGAAATAGCATATATGCGAATGATGAAAATTTAAATCTCGTCGTTCACGTTTTTGTTCAATATGTTCAGAAGCATTTTAGCTGTAAATTAAGAAAAGGATTAAATGTGGTCAACTATAACGCATGATAAATTGTAAATCCTTCTTCACGAATAAACCTTGAAAGATGAACGACAGAAGTGGGGTTCGAACCCACGCCTACAGGAAAATCTGCAACCTGAACGCAGCGCCGCCGACCAATCGGCCACTCCGTCAACGGGAAAATTTCGGCAGAAGACTGCGTGTCCACATAATAGTTTAAAAAGATTGTTCGAAAGAAACTGATTAATATTTCGTCTATATAATTAAAATAAAGACGATTATAATTTTTATGCATAAAACTATAATAAACGAAACCTGCCCCGAGTGGGGATCGAACTGACGAACTCGAGAATGTGAGACTCACGTACTGCATACCGCGCCATTCGGGCTCAACCGCAGGAAGATGCAAAAAAAGCTAGACTTGACTGTATGTTAGAAAAAAAGATTTTTAGAGGCTGTAGCATACTCAAAAAGAACTTTTAGCTTCCCTCTCCCCCCTCTCTCTCACTCTATACCTAAAGACGGAACAAATCTCGCAATCTTTCGGGTATTTACATTACAAAATGTAAAGAACGATCGTAGGCGTTTAAAAAATGATCCGTGTTTTGGGCCTTAAAATTCTACTGTAGCCTGACTCTATGATGGTTCGAGAATCTCGACAAAAGAAACTATGCCTCGAGTGAGGATCGAACTCACGACCTTGAGATTATGAGACTCACGCGCTGCCTACTGCGCCACCGAGGCATTCGAGAAGGCATCGAAATCTATAACATTTTATTCTCTCTTGAATTAGCATATGTGCGAACGATGAAAATTTAAATCTCATGGTTCACCTTTACGTTCAATATGTTCAGATACATTTTTGCTACAAATTAGAAAAGGATTAAAAAGCAGTCCACAATAACGCGTGATAAATCGTGGATATGAATGACAGAATTGGGGTTAAAACCCACGCCTCCAGAGGAGACTGCGACCTGAACGCAGCGCATTAAACCACTCGGCCATTCTGCCAGCTGGAAACATTAGGAAGAAAAAAGAATGTCCACATCATTTGTTAAACAGGTTATTCAAAGAAACAGATTAATTTTTCGTCGATATATTTAAAATACGCACGACTATAATTTTTATGCGTAAAACTAAAGTAATCGTAACCTTCGCCGAGCGAGGATTGAATTCACGACTTTGAGATTATTAGACTCACGCGCTGCCTACCGCGTCATCGGGGCGAGGTCGCAGGGTGATGTCAATAATGCTAGACTTGACGGTGTGTAAGAAAAAAATTATTTGTGGCTGTAGCTTACTCAAAAAGAACTGTTAGCTTCCCTTTCCCCCTCTCTCTCACTCTAAACCTAAAGACGGAACAAATCTCGCAATCTTTCGGGTATTTACATTACAAAATGTAAAGAACGATCGTAGGCGTTTACAAAATGATCCGTGTTTTGGGCCTTAAAATTCTACTGTAGCCTGACTCTATGATTGTTCGAGAATCTCGACAAAAGAAACTATGCCTCGAGTGAGGATCGAACTCACGACCTTGAGATTATGAGACTCACGCGCTATACGATCGTAGGCGTTCAAAAATGACTATTAGCTTCCTTTTCCCTCCTCTATATATATATATATATACCTCAAGACGGAACAAATCATGAAATCTTTTGGGTATTCACTTTACAAAATGTGAAGAACAATGGGAGGCGTTTAAAAATGATTCGTGTTTTGGGCCCTAAAAGTCTACTGTAGACCAAGGCTGGCAGTAGGGTACGGTACGGTACGAAGTTCGGTATGGTACGATTGAATTTTCCGGTACGATAGTACGGTACGATTCATTTTTATATTTTCGTACTTGGTACGGTACGGTACGAAGTTCGGTATTTATTTCGTACCGTACCGTACTCTTTTTCGTACCTTCGCATTATACTTTATTTTTTCTCAAAATGAATTCAAAAAAAATAATTTCATTTAACATCTATGCCGTTTCATAACAGGGCGCTGATAATATAAATTGCGTCTATCAAAGAATTTTAAAACTAAAGGGAAATTTTAAAATTATTGAAAGCGGCGCAGGTATGGTAATAAAAAATGCAACGGATTCACTTGAGCTGATTAGATGAGCTATGTCGTATATCGGTTTTACTGCAGTGGCGTAAAAATTTGTGATTGCGTGAAAATACATATAGACCGCTGATGTATGACGTCTTAATCTGAATGCATTTTTCTGTAATAACGAAAGTTGTGATAGCCCAATTAAAATCGAGAAGATAAGCAGCATTCATAATACTAAAAAATCACGATGTAGTTTCTGAATATATCGTGAGCATCGCCGATGTGCTTTGACCTGTTTTTATTTTAAAATTCACAATGGCGAAGGAAGCACTGCCCGAATATGCCGACTACAATGGCGGATCCAGAAAATAATTTAGGGGGAGCACATTTTTTTCAACATGCAAACATAGACTTTCAAATTTAAAAAAAGCCCAGGGTGCCGGAGGCGCGCAAAATTTTATCGAGAACGAAACAAAAATACATGTTTTAAGAGTGAAATAAACCTTACCAGTCAGAAAAATGCATCTTCGCGCCGGAAGCTCGCTGAAATTTTTGTAAAATTGAATAAAAATTCTAACTTTAAAAGCTAAATGCTACGAAATATACAAAATTAATCCGGGGAAATATTGCGCAACGCAGGCGTGCGGAAATTTTATGGAAATTAAATTAAAAACTCTCTCCCCCTCACCAACTATGCAACTAAGTTAACCAGTAACCAACGCTATTATGTTTTGTTTGTACTCTGTCACGTAGAATTATCAGAGCAGAAACATCAGAATGTAAAGATATATATAAGCTGCGCAATGTGAACAATGATATTGGGGTGACATATGCTTAGTTACGCCCATGTTTTACGTTCCTGGATTTTAAACCAGATAGCATAAAACTGCATCACTTTATAGTAAGATGTTGGTACGTTTTTTGCAGTGGCCAGATCTTACAAATAAAGCTTATATGGACATTGGTAGTTGGTACGGTACGAAATTGCTGCCCAGCGAATCGTACCTGTTTTCGTACTGGTACAAAATTTAGTACGATAAATGAAAAATATTAATCGAACTTAATTTCGTACTGGTACGAAGTTCGGTACGATGTACTAAAAAAATAATATCGTACGGTACGGTACGAAAAATTTTCGAAAGGTACGGTACGAAGTTCGGTACGAAATTATTTTGCTGGATCGAAGTACGATAAAAATTTCGTACCGTACCGTACTGCCACCCTTGCTGTAGACTGACTCTATGATTGTTCGACGATCTCGACAAAAGAAACTCTGCCCCGAGTGAGGATCGAAATCACGACCTTGAGATTATGAGACTTACGCGCTGCCTACAGCGCCATCGAGGCACGCGAGAAGAGACCGAAATCTATAGCATTTCATTTTCTCTTGAATTAGCGTATATGCGAGTGATGAAAATTTAAATCTCGTAGTTCACGTTTTCGTTCAATAAGTTCAGAGAAATTTCTGCTGCAAATTAAAAAAAGGATTAAATGCAGTCGACAATAACTCTTGATAAAATGTAAAGATGAATGACAGAAGTGGGGTTCGAACCCACGCCTCCAGAGGACTGCGACCTAAACGCAGCGCCTTAGACCACTCGGCCATTCTGCCAGCGGGATACATTCGGAGAAAACAGCATGTCCACATCAGTTGTTAAAAAAGTTATTAAAATAAACAAATTAATTTTTCGTCTATATAATTAAAATAAAGACGACTGTGATTTTTGTGCATAAAACTATAATAAACGAATCCTGCCCCGATTGAGGATCGAACTTACTACCTTGAGAAAGCGAGATTCACGCGCTGCCCTCCGCGCCATCGGGGCTCGACCGCAGGAAGATGCAGAAAAAGGTTGACATGACCGTATATTTGAAAAAAAATATTCGAGGCTGTAGCATACTCAAAAAGATGTTAGCTTCCCTTTCCCCCCTCTCTCTCACTCTATACCTTAAGACGGAACAAATCTCGCAATCTTTTGGGTATTTACATTCCAAAATGTGAAGAACGATCGTAGGCGTTTAAAAAATGATCCGTGTTTTGGGCCTTAAAATTCTCCTGTAGCCTTACTCTACGATTGTTCGACGATCTCGACAAGAGAAACTGTGCCCCGAGTGAGGATCGAACTCACGACCTTGAGATTATGAGACTCACGCGCTGCCTACTGCGCCATCGAGGCATGCGCGAAGGCATCGAAATCTATAACATTTTATTTTCTCTTGAATTAGCATATATGCGAATGATGAAAATTTAAATCTCGTGGTTCAAGTTTTCGTTTAATATGTTCAGAAAGATTTTTGCTTCAAATTAAGAAAAGGATCATTTGTTATACAGTTTATCCAAAGAAACAGATAAATTTTACGTCTATTTAATGAAACACAGACGACTATAATTTTTATGCATAAAACTACAGCAATCCAAATCTTCGCCGAGTGATGATCGAACTCACGGCTCTCAGATTACGAGACTCTCGCGCTGCCTACTGCGCCAACAGGGCGAGGCCGCAGGGAGAGGATAATAATGCTAGACTTGATTGTGTGTTAGAAAAAAGATAATTCGAGGCTGTAGCTTACTTAAAAATAACTATTAGCTTCCTTTTCCCTTCTCTATATTTATATATATATATATATATATACCTCAAGACGGAACAAATCATGAAATCTTTTGGGTATTCACTTTACAAAATGTGAAGAACAATGGGAGGCGTTTAAAAATGATTCGAGTTTTGGGCCTTAAAAGTCTACTGTAGACTGACTCTATGATTGTTCGACGATCTCGACAAAAGAAACTATGCCCCGAGTGAGGATCGAACTCACGACCTTGAGAATATGAGACTCACGCGCTGCCTACTGCGCCATCGAGGCACGCGAGAAGAGACCGAAATCTATAGCATATCATTTTGTCTTGAATTAGCGTATATGTGAGTGATGAAAATTTAAATCTCGTGGTTCACGTTTTCGTTCAATAAGTTCAGAAAAATTCCTGCTGCAAATTAAGAAAAGGATTAAATGCAGTCCACAATAACTCTTGATAAAATGTAAAGATGAATGACAGAAGTGGGGTTCGAACCCACGCCACCAGAGGAGACTGCGACATGAACGCAGCGCCTTAGACCACTCGGCCATTCGGCCAGCGGGAAACGTTCAGAGAAAACAGCATGTCCATATCAGTTGTTAAACAAGTTATTCAAATAAACAAATTAATTTTTCGTCTATATAAGTAAAATGAGGACGACTGTAATTTTTATGCATAAAACTATAATAAACGAAACCTGCCCCGAGTGAGGATCGAACTTACGACCTTGAGAAAGTGAGATTCATGCGTTCCCCATCCGCGCTATCGGGGCTCGACCACAGGAAGACGCAAAAAATGCTAGATATGATCGTATGTTTGAAAAAAAATATTCGAGGCTGTAGCATACTCAAAAAGATGTTAGCTTCCCTTTCCCCCCTCTCTCTCACTCTATACCTTAAGACGGAACAAATCTCGCAATCTTTTGGGTATTTACATTCCAAAATGTGAAGAACGATCGTAGGCGTTTAAAAAATGATCCGTGTTTTGGGCCTTAAAATTCTCCTGTAGCCTTACTCTACGATTGTTCGACGATCTCGACAAGAGAAACTGTGCCCCGAGTGAGGATCGAACTCACGACCTTGAGATTATGAGACTCACGCGCTGCCTACTGCGCCATCGAGGCACGCGAGAAGAGACCGAAATCTATAGCATACCATTTTGTCTTGAATTAGCGTATATGTGAGTGATGAAAATTTAAATCTCGTGGTTCACGTTTGCGTTCAATAAGTTCAGAAAAATTCCTGCTGCAAATTAAGAAAAGGATTAAATGCAGTCCACGATAACTCTTGATAAAATGTAAAGATGAATGACAGAAGGGGGGTTCGAACCCACGCCTCCAGAGGAGACTGCGACATGAGCTCACGACTTTGAAATCATGAGACTCACGCGCTGCCTACTGCGCCACCGGGGCGAGGCCGCATGGAGATGATAATAATGCTAGACTTGATTGTGTGTAGGAACAAAATTATTCGTGGCTGTATCTTACTCAAAAAGAACTGTTAGCTTCCCTTTCCCCCTTCTATCTCTATATATATACCTTTAGACGGAGCTAATCTCGTTATCTTTTGGGTATTTACATTACAAAATGTAAAGAACGATCGTAGGCGTTTACAAAATGATCCGTGTTTTGGGCCTTAAAATTCTACTGTAGCCTGACTCTATGATTGTTTGAGAATCTCGACAAAAGAAACTATGCCTCGAGTGAGGATCGAACTCACAACCGTGAGATTATGAGACCCACGCGCTGCCTACTGCGCCAACGAGGCATTCGAGAAGCCATCGAAATCTATAACATTTTATTCTCTCTTGAATTAGCATATGTGCGAACGATGAAAATTTAAATCTCGTGGTTCACCTTTACGTTCAATATGTTCAGATACATTTTTGCTACAAATTAGAAAAGGATTAAATGCAGTCCACAATAACGCGTGATAAATCGTGGATATGAATGACAGAATTGGGGTTAGAACCCACGCCTCCAGAGGAGACTGAGACCTGAACGCAGCGCCTTAGACCACTCGGCCACTCTGCTAGCGGGAAACATTAGGAAGAAAAAACAATGTCCTCATCTTTTGTTAAACAGGTTATTCAAAGAAACTAATTAATTTTTCGTCGATGTAATTAAAATACAGACGACTATAATTTTTATGCGTAAAACTACAGTAATCGAAACCTTCGCCGAGTGAGTGTTCAACTCACGACTTTGAAATCATGAGACTCACGCGCTGCCTACTGCATCACCGGGGCGAGGCCGCATGGAGATGATAATATTGCTAGACTTGACTGTGTGTAAGAAAAAAATTATTCGTGGCTGTATCTTACTCAAAAAGAACTGTTAGCTTCCCTTTCCCCCTCTCTCTCTTTCCATACCTAAAGACGGAACAAATCTCGCAATCTTTCGGGTATTTACATTACAAAATGTAATGAACGATCGTAGGCGTTTACAAAAGGATCCGTGTTTTGGGCCTTAAAATTCTATTGTAGCCTGACTCTATGATTGTTCGACGATCTCGACAAAAGAAACTATGCCCCGAGTGAGGATCGAACTCACGACCTTGAGATTATGAGACTCACGCGCTGCCTACTGCGCCATCGAGGCACGCGAGAAGAGACCGAAATCTATAGCATATCATTTTGTCTTGAATTAGCGTATATGTGAGTGATGAAAATTTAAATCTCGTGGTTCACGTTTTCGTTCAATAAGTTCAGAAAAATTCCTGCTGCAAACTAAGAAAAGGATTAAATGCAGTCCACAATAACTCTTGATAAAATGTAAAGATGAATCACAGAAGTGGGGTTCGAACCCACGCCTCCAGAGGAGACTGCGACCTGAACGCAGCGCCTTAGACCACTCGGCCATTCGGCAAGCGGGAAACGTTCGGAGAAAACAGCATGTCCATATCAGTTGTTAAACAAGTTATTCAAATATACAAATTAATTTTTCGTCTATATAATTAAAATAAAGACGACTGTAATTTTTATGCATAAAAATATAATAAAAGAAACCTGCCCCGAGTGAGGATCGAACTTACGACCTTGAGAAAGTGAGATTCATGCGTTCCCCATCCGCGCTATCGGGGCTCGACCACAGGAAGACGCAAAAAATGCTAGATATGATCGTATGTTTGAAAAAAAATATTCGAGGCTGTAGCATACTCAAAAAGGTGTTAGCTTCCCTCCCCCCTCTCTCTCACTCTATACCTTAAGACAGAACAAATCTCGCAATCTTTTGGGTATTTACATTACAAAATGTGAAGAACGATCTTAGGCGTTTAAAAATGATCCGTGTTTTGGGCCTTAAAACTCTACTGTAGCCTGACTCAATGATTGTTCGCGAATCTCGACAAAAGAATCAATGCCTCGAGTGAGGATCGAACTCACGACCTTGAGATTATGAGACTCACGCGCTGCCTACTGCGCCATCGAGGCATGCGAGAAGGCATCGAAATCTACAACATTTTATTCTCTCTTGAATCAGCATATATGCGAATGATGAAAATTTAAATCTCGTGGTTCCCGTTTACGTTCAATATGTTCAGATACATTTTTGCTACAAATTAGAAAAGGGTTAAATGCGGTCCAGAATAACGCGTGATAAATCGTGGATACGAATGACAGAATTGAGGTTAGAACCCACGCCTCCAGAGGAGACTGCGACCTGAACGCAGCGCCTTAGACCACTCGGCCACTCTGCCAGCGGGAAACATTAGGAAGGAAAAAGAATGTCCTCATCTTTTGTTAAACAGGTTATTGAAAGAAACAGATTAATTTTTCGTCGATGTAATTAAAATACAGACGACTATAATTTTTATGCGTAAAACTACAGTAATCGAAACCTTCGCCAAGTGAGTGTTCAACTCACGACTTTGAAATCATGAGACTCACGCGCTGCCTACTGCGCCACCGGGGCGAGGCCGCATGGAGATGATAATAATGCTAGACTTGACTGTGTGTAAGAAAAAAATTATTCGTGGCTATATCTTACTCAAAAAGAACTGTTAGCTTCCCTTTCCCCCTTCTATCTCTATATATATATACCTTTAGACGGAGCAAATCTCGTTATCTTTTGGGTATTTACTTTAGAAAGTGTAAAGAATAATGGTAGGCGTTTAAAAATGATTCGTGTTTTGGGCCTTAAAAGTTTACTGCAGCCTGACTCTATGATTGTTCGACCTACTCGACAAAAGAAACAATGCCCCGAGTGAGGATCGAAATCACGACCTTGAGATTATGAGACTCACACGCTGCCTACTGCGCCATCGAGGCACGCTAGAAGGCACCGAAATCTATAGCATTTCATTTTCTCTTGAATTAGCGTATATGCGAGTGATGAAAATTTAAATCTTGTGGTTCACGTTTTCGTTCAATAAGTTCAGAAAAATTCCTGCTGCAAATTAAGAAAAGGATTAAATGCAGTCCACGATATCTCTTGATAAAATGTAAAGATGAATGACAGAAGTGGGGTTCGAACCCACGCCTCCAGAGGAGACTGCGACCTGAATGCAGCGCCTTAGACAACTCGGCCATTCTGCCAGCGGGAAACATTCGGAGAAAACAGCATGTCCACATCATTTGTTAAACAAGTTATTAAAATAAACAAATTAATTTTTCGTCTATATAATTAAAATAAAGACGACTGTAATTTTTATGCGTAAAACTAAAGTAATCGTAACCTTTGCTGAGTGAGGATTAAGCTCACGACTTGAGATTATGAGAATCACGCGCTGCCTACTGCGCCATCGAGGCATGCGAGAAGGCACCGAAATCTATAACATTTCATTTTCTCTTTGAAATAGCATATATGCGAATGATGAAAATTTAAATCTCGTGGTTCACGTTTTTGTTCAATATGTTCAGAAGCATTTTAGCTGTAAATTAAGAAAAGGATTAAATGTGGTCAACTATAACGAATGATAAATTGTAAATCCTTCTTCACGAATAAACCTTGAAAGATGAACGACAGAAGTGGGGTTCGAACCCACGCCTACAGGAAAATCTGCAACCTGAACGCAGCGCCGCCGACCAATCGGCCACTCCGTCAACGGGAAAATTTCGGCAGAAAACTGCGTGTCCACATTATAGTTAAAAAGATTGTTCGAAGAAACTGATTAATATTTCGTCTATATAATTAAAATGAAGACGATTATAATTTTTATGCATAAAACTATAATAAACGAAACCTGCCCCGAGTGGGGATCGAACTGACGAACTCGAGAATGTGAGACTCACGTACTGCATACCGCGCCATTCGGGCTCAACCCCAGGAAGATGCAAAAAAGCTAGACTTGACTGTATGTTAGAAAAAAAGATTTTCAGAGGCTGTAGCATACTCAAAAAGAACTTTTAGCTTCCCTCTCCCCCTCTCTCTCACTCTATACCTAAAGACGGAACAAATCTCGCCATTTTTCGAGTATTTACATTACAAAATGTAAAGAACGATCGTAGGCGTTTAAAAAATGATCCGTGTTTTGGGCCTTAAAATTCTACTGTAGCCTGACTCTATGATTGTTCGAGAATCTCGACAAAAGAAGCTATGCCTCGAGTGAGGATCGAACTCACGACCTTGAGATTAAGAGACTCACGCGCTGCCTCGTATATGCCGACTACAATGGCGGATCCAGAAAATAATTTGGGGGAGCACATTTTTTTCAACATGCAAACATAGACTTTCAAATTTAAAAAAAGCCCAGGGTGCCGGGGGCGCGCAAAATTTTATCGAGAACGAAACAAAAATACATGTTTTAAGAGTGAAATAAACATTACCAGTCAGAAAAACGCATCTATGCGCCGGAAGCTCGCTGAAATTTTTGTAAAATTGAATAAAAATTCTAACTTTAAAAGCTAAATGCAACGAAATATACAAAATTAATCGGGGAAAATATTGCGCAACGCAAGCGTGCGGAAATTTCATGGAAATTAAATTAAAAACTCTCTCCCCCTCACCAACTATGCAACTAAGTTAACCAGTAACCAACGCTATTATGTTTTGTTTGTACTCTGACACGTAGAATTATCAGAGCAGAAACATCCGAATGTAAAGATGTTGGTACGTTCGGGCTGTAGACTGACTCTATGATTGTTCGACGATCTCGACAAAAGAAACTATGCCCCGAGTGAGGATCGAACTCACGACCTTGAGATTATGAGACTCACGCGCTGCCTACTGCGCCATCGAGGCAGGCGAGAAGAGACCGAAATCTATAGCATATCATTTTGTCTTGAATTAGCGTATATGTGAGTGATGAAAATTTAAATCTCGTGGTTCACGTTTTCATTCAATAAGTTCAGAAAAATTCCTGCTGCAAATTAAGAAAAGGATTAAATGCAGTCCACAATAACTCTTGATAAAATGTGAAGATGAATCACAGAAGTGGGGTTCGAACCCACGCCTCCAGAGGAAACTGCGACCTGAGCGCAGCGCCTTAGACCACTCGGCCATTCGGCCAGCGGGAAACATTCGGAGAAAACAGCATGTCCATATCAGTTGTTAAACAAGTTATTCAAATAAACAAATTAATTTTTCGTCTACACAAGACGGTGTGTAAAAAAAAAATTATTC
Source organism: Styela plicata (assembly GCA_963675895.2). NCBI lineage: Eukaryota > Metazoa > Chordata > Ascidiacea > Stolidobranchia > Styelidae > Styela > Styela plicata. The sequence continues at coordinate 13,300,856 of OZ023144.1, read as the reverse complement.
GTGGCTGTAGCTTACTGAAAAAGAACTGTTAGCTTACCTTTCCCTTTCCCGAAATCTATAGCATATCATTTTGTCTTGAATTAGCGTATATGTGAGTGATGAAAATTTGAATCTCGTGGTTCACGTTTTCGTTCAATAAGTTCAGAAAAAATTCCTGCTGCAAATTAAGAAAAGGATTAAATGCAGTCCACAATGACTCTTGATAAAATGTAAAGATGAATCACAGAAGTGGGCTTCGAACCCACGCCTCCAGAGGAGACTGCGACCTGAACGCAGCGCCTTAGACCACTCGGCCATTCGGCCAGCGGGAAACGTTCGGAGAAAACAGCATGTCCATATCAGTTGTTAAACAAGTTATTCAAATAAACAAATTAATTTTTCACCTATATAATTAAAATAAAGACGACTGTAATTTTTATGCATAAAACTATAATAAACAAAACCTGCCCCGAGTGAGGATCGAACTTACGACCTTGATAAAGTGAGATTCACGCGTTCCCCATCCGCGCCATCGGGGCTCGACCACAGGAAGACGCAAAAAATGCTAGATATGATCGTATGTTTGAAAAAAATATTCGAGGCTGTAGCATACTCAAAAAGGTGTTAGCTTCCCTCCCCCCCTCTCTCTCACTCTATACCTTAAGACAGAACAAATCTCGCAATCTTTTGGGTATTTACATTACAAAATGTGAAGAACGATCTTAGGCGTTTAAAAATGATCCGTGTTTTGGGCCTTAAAACTCTACTGTAGCCTGACTCAATGATTGTTCGCGAATCTCGACAAAAGAATCAATGCCTCGAGTGAGGATCGAACTCACGACCTTGAGATTATGACACTCACGCGCTGCCTACTGCGCCATCGAGGCATGCGGGAAGGCATCGAAATCTACAACATTTTATTCTCTCTTGAATCAGCATATATGCGAATGATGAAAATTTAAATCTCGTGGTTCCCGTTTACGTTCAATATGTTCAGATACATTTTTGCTACAAATTAGAAAAGAATTAAATGCGGTCCACAATAACGCGTGATAAATCGTGGATATGAATGACAGTATTGGGGTTAGAACCCACGTCTCCAAAGGAGACTGCGACCTGAAAGCAGCGCCTTAGACCACTCGGCCACTCTGCCAGCGGGAAGTATTAGGAAGAAAAAAGAATGTCGTAACCTTTTGTTAAACAGGTTATTCAAAGAAACAGATTAATTTTTCGTCGATGTAATTAAAATACAGACGACTATAATTTTTTTGCGTAAAACTACAGTAATCGAAACCTTCGCCAAGTGAGTGTTCAACTCACGACTTTGAAATCATGAGACTCACGCGCTGCCTACTGCGCCACCGGGGCGAGGCCGCATGGAGATGATAATAATGCTAGACTTGACTGTGTGTAAGAAAAAAATTATTCGTCACTGTATCTTACTCAAAAAGAACTGTTAGCTTCCCTTTCCCCCTTCTATCTCTATATATAAAAACCTTTAGACGGAGCAAATCTCGTTATCTTTTGGGTATTTACTTTAGAAAATGTAAAGAATAATGGTAGGCGATTAAAAATGATTCGTGTTTTGGGCCTTAAATGTTTACTGCAGCCTGACTCTATGATTGTTCGACCTACTCGACAAAAGAAACAATGCCCCGAGTGAGGATCGAAATCACGACCTTGAGATTATGAGACTCACACGCTGCCTACTGCGCCATCGAGGCACGCTAGAAGGCACCGAAATCTATAGCATTTCATTTTCTCTTGAATTAGCGTATATGCGAGTGATGAAAATTTAAATCTTGTGGTTCACGTTTTCGTTCAATAAGTTCAGAAAAATTCCTGCTGCAAATTAAGAAAAGGAATAAATGCAGTCCACGATATCTCTTGATAAAATGTAAAGATGAGTGACAGAAGTGGGGTTCGAACCCACGCCTCCAGGGGGAGACTACGACCTGAACGCAGCGCCTTAGACCACTCGGCCATTCTGCCAGCGGGAAACATTCGGAGAAAACAGCATGTCTACATCATTTGTTAAACAGGTTATTCAAATAAACAAATTAATTTTTCGTCTATATAATTAAAATAAAGACGACTGTAATTTTTATGCGTAAAACTAAAGTAATCGTAACCTTTGCTGAGTGAGGATTAAGCTCACGACTTGAGATTATGAGAATCACGCGCTGCCTACTGCGCCATCGAGGCATGCGAGAAGGCACCGAAATCTATAACATTTCATTTTCTCTTTGAAATAGCATATATGCGAATGATGAAAATTTAAATCTCGTGGTTCACGTTTTTGTTCAATATGTTCAGAAGCATTTTAGCTGTAAATTAAAAAAAGGATTAACTGTGGTCAACTATAACGACTGATAAATTGTAAATCCTTCTTCACGAATAAACCTTGAAAGATGAACGACAGAAGTGGGGTTCGAACCCACGCCTACAGGAAAATCTGGAACCTGAACGCAGCGCCGCCGACCAATCGGCCACTCCGTCAACAGGAAAATTTCGGAAGAAAACTGCGTGTCCACATTATAGTTAAAAAGATTGTCCGAAGAAACTGATTAATATTTCGTCTATATAATTAAAATAAAGACGATTATAATTTTTATGCATAAAACTATAATAAACGAAACCTGCTCCGAGTGGGGATCGAACTGACGAATTCGAGAATGTGAGACTCACGTACTGCATACCGCGCCATTCGGGCTCAACCGCAGGAAGATGCAAAAAAAGCTAGACTTGACTGTATGTTAGAAAAAAGATTATTAGAGGCTGTAGCATACTCAAAAAGAACTTTTAGCTTCCCTCTCCCCCCTCTCTCAAATTATATGCGTACAACTAAAGTAATCGTAACCTTTGCTGAGTGAGGATTAAGCTCACGACTTGAGATTATGAGAATCACGCGCTGCCTACTGCGCCATCGAGGCTTGCGAGAAGGCACCGAAATCTATAACATTTCATTTTCTCTTTGAAATAGCATATATGAGAATAATGAAAATTTAAATCTCGTGGTTCACGTTTTTGTTCAATATGTTCAGAAGCATTTTAGCTGTAAATTAAAAAAAGGATTAACTGTGGTCAACTATAACGACTGATAAATTGTAAATCCTTCTTCACGAATAAACCTTGAAAGATGAACGACAGAAGTGGGGTTCGAACCCACGCCTACAGGAAAATCTGGAACCTGAACGCAGCGCCGCCGACCAATCGGCCACTCCGTCAACAGGAAAATTTCGGAAGAAAACTGCGTGTCCACATTATAGTTAAAAAGATTGTCCGAAGAAACTGATTAATATTTCGTCTATATAATTAAAATAAAGACGATTATAATTTTTATGCATAAAACTATAATAAACGAAACCTGTCCCGAGTGGGGATCGAACTGACGAACTCGAGAATGTGAGACTCACGTACTGCATACCGCGCCATTCGGGCTCAACCGCAGGAAGATGCAAAAAAAGCTAGACTTGACTGTATGTTAGAAAAAAGATTATTAAAGGCTGTAGCATACTCAAAAAGAACTGTTAGCTTCCCTCTCCCCCCTCTCTCTCACTCTATACCTAAAGACGGAACAAATCTAGCAATCTTTCTGGTATTTACATTACAAAATGTAAAGAACGATCGTAGGCGTTTAAAAAATGATCCGTGTTTTGGGCCTTAAAATTTTACTGTAGCCTGACTCTATGATTATTCGAGAATCTCGACAAAAGAAACTACGCCTCGAGTGAGGATCGAACTCACAACCTTGAGATTATGAGACTGACGCGCTGCCTACTGCGCCATCGAGGCATTCGAGAAGCCATCGAAATCTATAACATTTTATTCTCTCTTGAATTAGCAATGTGTGAAGGATGAAAATTTAAATCTCGTGGTTCACGTTTACGTTTAATATGTTCAGATACATTTTTGCTACTAATTAGAAAAGGATTAAATGCGGTCCACAATAACGCGTGATAAATCGTGGATATGAATGAAAGAATTGGGGTTAAAACCCACGCCTCCAGAGGAGACTGCGACCTGAACGCAGCGCATTAAACCACTCGGCCATTCTGCCAGCTGGAAACATTAGGAAGAAAAAAGAATGTCCACATCATTTGTTAATTAGGTTATTCAAAGAAACAGATTAATTTTTCGTCGATATATTTAAAATACGCACGACTATAATTTTTATGCGTAAAGCTAAAGTAATCGTAACCTTCGCCGAGCGAGGATTGAATTCACGACTTTGAGATTATTAGACTCACGCGAGCCTACCGCGTCATCGGGGCGAGGTCGCAGGGTGATGACAATAATGCTAGACTTGACGGTGTGTAAGAAAAAAATTATTCGTGGCTGTAGCTTACTCAAAAAGAACTGTTAGCTTCCCTTTCCCCCTCTCTCTCACTCTATACCTAAAGACGGAACAAATCTCGCAATCTTTCGGGAATTTACATTACAAAATGTAAAGAACGATCGTAGGCGTTTACAAAATGATCCGTGTTTTGGGCCTTAAAATTCTACTGTAGCCTGACTCTATGATTGTTCGAGAATCTCGACAAAAGAAACTATGCCTCGAGTGAGGATCGAACTCACGACCTTGAGATTATGAGACTCACGCGCTGCCTATACGATCGTAGGCGTTCAAAAAATGACTATTAGCTTCCTTTTCCCTTCTCTATATATATATATATATATATATATATATATATATATATATATATATATATATATATATATACCTCAAGACGGAACAAATCATGAAATCTTTTGGGTATTCACTTTACAAAATGTGAAGAACAATGGGAGGCGTTTAAAAATGATTCGTGTTTTGGGCCCTAAAAGTCTACTGTAGACCAAGGCTGGCAGCAGTACGGTACGGTACGGTACGAAGTTCGGTACGGTACGATTGAATTTTCCAGTACGATAGTACGGTACGATTCATTTTTCAATTTTCGTACTATGTACGGTACGGTACGAAGTTCGGTATTTATTTCGTACCGTACCGTACTTTTTTTTTTCGTACCTTCGCGTTACACTTTATTTTTCTCAAATGAATTCGAAAAAATAATTTCATTTAACATCTATGCCGTTTCATAACAGGGCGCTGATAATATAAATTGCGTCTATCAAAGAATTTTAAAACTAAAGGGAAATTTTAAAATTATTGAAAGCGGCGCAGGTCTGGTAATAAAAATGCAACGGATTCACTTGAGCTGATTAGATGAGCTACGTCGTATATCGGTTTTACTGCAGTGGCGTAAAAATTTGTGATTGCGTGGAAATACATATAGACCGCTGATTTATGACGTCTTAATCTGAATGCATTTTCTGTAATAACGAAAGTTGTGATAGCCCAATTAAAATCGAGAAGATAAGCAGCATTCATAATACTAAAAATCACGATGTAGTTTCTGAATATATCGTGAGCATCGCCGATGTGCTTTGACCTGTTTTTATTTAAAATTCACAATGGCGAAGGAAGCACTGCCCGAATATGCCGACTACAATGGCGGATCCAGAAAATAATTTAGGGGGAGCACATTTTTTTCAACATGCAAACATAGACTTTCAAATTTAAAAAAAGCCCAGGGTGCCGGAGGCGCGCAAAATTTTATCGAGAACGAAACAAAAATACATGTTTTAAGAGTGAAATAAACATTACCAGTCAGAAAAATGCATCTTCGCGCCGGAAGCTCGCTGAAATTTTTGTAAAATTGAATAAAAATTCTAACTTTGAAAGCTAAATGCTACGAAATATACAAAATTAATCGGGGAAAATATTGCGCAACGCAGGCGTGCGGAAATTTTATGGAAATTAAATTAAAAACTCTCTCCCCCTCACCAACTATGCAACTAAGTTAACCAGTAACCAACGCTATTATGTTTTGTTTGTACTCTGACACGTAGAATTATCAGAGCAGAAACATCAGAATGTAAAGATATATATAAGCTGCGCAATGTGAACAATGATATTGGGGTGACATATGCTTAGTTACGCCCATGTTTTACTGTCCTGGATTTTAAACCAGATAGCATAAAACTGCAACACTTTATAGTAAGATGTTGATACGTTTTTTGCAGTGGCCAGATCTTACAAACAAAGCTTATATGGACATTGGTAGTTGGTACGGTACGAAATTGCTGCCCAGCGAATCGTACCTGTTTTCGAACTGATACGAAATTTATTACGATAAATGAAAAATATTAATCGAACTTAATTTCGTACTGGTACGAAGTTCGGTACGTTGTACGAAAAAATAATATCGTACTTTACGGAACGAAAAATTTTCGAAAGGTACGGTACGAAGTTCGGTACGAAATTATTTTGCTGGATCGAAGTACGATAAAAATTTCGTACCGTACCGTACTGCCACCCTTGCTGTAGACTGACCCTATGATTGTTCGACGATCTCGATAAAAGAAATTCTGCCCCTAGTGAGGATCGAAATCACGACTTTGAGATTATGAGACTTAGGCGCTGCCTACAGCGCCATCGAGGCACGCAAGAAGAGACCGAAATCTATAGCATTTCATTTTCTCTTGAATTAGCGTATATGCGAGTGATGAAAATTTAAATCTCGTAGTTCACGTTTTCGTTCAATAAGTTCAGAGAAATTTCTGCTGCAAATTAAGAAAAGGATTAAATGCAGTCCACAATAACTCTTGATAAAATGTAAAGATGAATGACAGAAGTGGGGTTCGAACCCACGCCTCCAGAGGACTGCGACCTGAACGCAGCGCCTTAGACCACTCGGCCATTCTGCCAGCGGGAAACATTTGGAGAAAACAGCATGTCCACATCAGTTGTAAAACAAGTTATTAAAATAAACAAATTAATATTTCGTCTATATAATTAAAATAAAGACGACTGTGATTTTTATGCATAAAACTATAATAAACGAATCCTGCCCCGAGTGAGGATCGAACTTACGACCTTTAGAATGTGAGATTCACGCGCTGCCCTCCGCGCCATAGGGGCTCGACCGCAGGAAGATGCAAAAAATGCTAGACATGACCGTATATTTGAAAAAAAATATTCGAGGCTGTAGCATACTCAAAAAGATGTTAGCTTCTCTTTCCCCCCTCACTCTCACTCTATACCTTAAGACGGAACAAATCTCGCAATCCTTTGGGTATTTACATTACAAAATGTGAAGAACGATCGTAGGCGTTTAAAAAATGATCCGTGTTTTAGGCCTTAAAATTCTCCTGTAGCCTGACTCTATGATTGTTCGACGATCTCGACAAAAGAAACTGTGCCCCGAGTGAGGATCGAACTCTCGACCTTGAGATTATGAGACTCACGCGCTGCCTACTGCGCCATCGAGGCATGCGTGGAGGCATCGAAATCTATAACATTTTATTTTCTCTTGAATTAGCATATATGCGAATGATGAAAATTTAAATCTCGTGGTTCAAGTTTTGGTTTAATATGTTCAGAAAGATTTTTGCTGCAAATTAAGAAAAGGATCATTTGTTATACAGTTTATCCAGAGAAACAGATAAATTTTACGTCTATTTAATGAAACACAGACGACTATAATTTTTATGCATAAAACTACAGCAATCCAAATCTTCGCCGAGTGATGATTGAACTCACGGCTCTCAGATTACGAGACTCTCGCGCTGCCTACTGCGCCAACAGGGCGAGGCCGCAGGGAGGGGATAATAATGCTAGACTTGATTGTGTGTTAGAAAAAAGATTATTCGAGGCTGTAGCATACTTAAAAATAACTATTAGCTTCCTTTTCCCTCCTCTATATATATATATATATTAATATCCCTCAAGACGGAACAAATCATGAAATCTTTTGGGTATTCAATTTACAAAATGTGAAGAACAATGGGAGGCGTTTAAAAATGATTCGTGTTTTGGGCCTTAAAAGTCTTCTGTAGACTGACTCTATGATTGTTCGACGATCTCGACAAAAGAAACTATGCCCCGAGTGAGGATCGAACTCACGACCTTGAGATTATGAGACTCACGCGCTGCCTACTGCGCCATCGAGGCAAGCGAGAAGAGACCGAAATCTATAGCATATCATTTTGTCTTGAATTAGCGTATATGTGAGTGATGAAAATTTAAATCTCGTGGTTCACGTTTTCGTTCAATAAGTTCAGAAAAATTCCTGCTGCAAATTAAGAAAAGGATTAAATGCAGTCCACAATAACTTTTGATAAAATGTAAAGATGAATCACAGAAGTGGTGTTGGAACCCACGCCTCTAGAGGAGACTGCGACCTGAACGCAGCGCCTTAGACCACTCGACCATTCGTCCAGCGGGAAACATTCGGAGAGAACAGCATGTCCATATCAGTTGTTAAACAAGTTATTCAAATAAACAAATTAATTTTTCGTCTACACAAGACGGTGTGTAAAAAAAAATTATTCGTGGCTGTAGCTTACTCAAAAAGAACTGTTAGCTTCCCTTTACCCCTCTCTCTCACTCTATACCTAAAGACGGAACAAATCTCGCAATCTTTCGGGTATTTACATTACAAAATGTAATGAACGATCGTAGGCGTTTACAAAATGATCCGTGATTTGGGCCTTAAAATTCTATTGTAGCCTGACTCTATGATTGTTCGACGATCTCGACAAAAGAAACTATGCCCCGAGTGAGGATCGAACTCACGACCTTGAGATTATGAGACTCACGCGCTGCGTACTGCGCCATCGAGGCACGCGAGAAGAGACCGAAATCTAAAGCATATCATTTTGTCTTGAATTAGCGTATATGTGAGTGATGAAAATTTAAATCTCGTGGTTCACGTTTTCGTTCAATAAGTTCAGAAAAATTCCTGCTGCAAACTAAGAAAAGGATTAAATGCAGTCCACAATAACTCTTGATAAAATGTAAAGATGAATCACAGAAGTGGGGTTCGAACCCACGCCTCCAGAGGAGACTGCGACCTGAACGCAGCGCCTTAGACCACTCGACCATTCGTCCAGCGGGAAACATTCGGAGAGAACAGCATGTCCATATCAGTTGTTAAACAAGTTATTCAAATAAAACAAATTAATTTTTCGTCTACACAAGACGTGTGTAAAAAAAAAAAATTATTCGTGGCTGTAGCTTACTCAAAAAGAACTGTTAGCTTCCCTTTACCCCTCTCTCTCACTCTATACCTAAAGACGGAACAAATCTCGCAATCTTTCGGGTATTTACATTACAAAATATAATGAACGATCGTAGGCGTTTACAAAATGATCCGTGTTTTGGGCCTTAAAATTCTATTGTAGCCTGACTCTATGATTGTTCGACGATCTCGACAAAAAAGAAACTATGCCCCGAGTGAGGATCGAACTCACGACCTTGAGATTATGAGACTCACGCGCTGCGTACTGCGCCATCGAGGCACGCGAGAAGAGACCGAAATCTAAAGCATATCATTTTGTCTTGAATTAGCGTATATGTGAGTGATGAAAATTTAAATCTCCTGGTTCACGTTTTCGTTCAATAAGTTCAGAAAAATTCCTGCTGCAAACTAAGAAAAGGATTAAATGCAGTCCACAATAACTCTTGATAAAATGTAAAGATGAATCACAGAAGTGGGGTTCGAACCCACGCCTCCAGAGGAGACTGCGACCTGAACGCAGCGCCTTAGACCACTCGGCCATTCGGCCAGCGGGAAACGTTCGGAGAAAACAGCATGTCCATATCAGTTGTTAAACAAGTTATTCAAATAAACAAATTAATTTTTCGTCTATATAATTAAAATAAAGACGACTGCAATTTTCATGCATAAAACTATAATAAAAGAAACCTGCCCCGAGTGAGGATCGAACTTACGACCTTGAGAAAGTGAGATTCACGCGTTCCCCATCCGCGCTATCGGGGCTCGACCACAGGAAGACGCAAAAAATGCTAGATATGATGGTATGTTTGAAAACAAAATATTCGAGGCTGCAGCATACTCAAAAAGGTGTTAGCTCCCCTCCCCCCCTCTCTCTCACTCTATACCTTAAGACAGAACAAATCTCGCAATCTTTTGGGTATTTACATTGCAAAATGTGAAGAACGATCTTAGGCGTTTAAAAATGATCCGTGTTTTAGGCCTTAAAACTCTACTGTAGCCTGACTCAATGATTGTTCGCGAATCTCGACAAAAGAATCAATGCCACGAGTGAGGATCGAACTCACGACCTTGAGATTATGAGACTCACGCGCTGCCTACTGCGCCATCGAGGCATGCGAGAAGGCATCAAAATCTACAACATTTTATTCTCTCTTGAATCAGCATATATGCGAATGATGAAAATTTAAATCTCGTGGTTCCCGTTTACGTTCAATATGTTCAGATACATTTTTGCTACAAATTTGAAAAGGATTAATTGCGGTCCACAATAACGCGTGATAAATCGTGGATATGAATGACAGAATTGGGGTTAGAACCCACGCCTCCAGAGGAGACTGCGACCTGAGCGCAGCGCCTTAGACCACTCGGCCACAATGCCAGTGGGAAACGTTAGGAAGAAAAAAGAATGTCCTCATCTTTTGTTAAACAGGTTATTCAAAGAAACAGATTAATTTTTCGTCGATGTAATTAAAATACAGACGACTATAATTTTTATGCGTAAAACTACAGTAATCGAAACCTTCGCCAAGTGAGTGTTCAACTCACGACTTTGAAATCATGAGACTCACGCGCTGCCTACTGCGCCACCTGGGCGAGGCCGCATGGAGATGATAATAATGCTAGACTTGACTGTGTGTTAGAAAAAAATTATTCGTGGCTTTATCTTACTCAAAAAGAACTGTTAGCTTCCCTTTCCCCCTTCTATCTCTATATATATATACCTTTAGACGGAGCAAATCTCGTTATCTTTTGGGTATTTACTTTAGAAAATGTAAAGAATAATGGTAGGCGTTTGAAAATGATTCGTGTTTTGGGCCTTAAAAGTTTACTGCAGCCTGACTCTATGATTGTTCGACCTACTCGACAAAAGAAACAATGCCCCGAGTGAGGATCGAAATCACGACCTTGAGATTATGAGACTCACACGCTGCCTACTGCGCCATCGAGGCACGCTAGAAGGCACCGAAATCTATAGCATTTCATTTTCTCTTGAATTAGCGTATATGCGAGTGATGAAAATTTAAATCTTGTGGTTCACGTTTTCCTTCAATAAGTTCAGAAATATTCCTGCTGCAAATTAAGAAAAGGATTAAATGCAGTCCACAATAACTCTTGATAAAATGTAAAGATGAATGACAGAAGTGGGGTTCGAACCCACGCCTCCAGAGGACTGCGACCTGAACGCAGCGCCTTAGACCACTCGGTCATTCTGCCAGCGGGAAACATTTGGAGAAAACAGCATGTCCACATCAGTTGTTAAACAAGTTATTAAAATAAACAAATTAATTTTTCGTCTATATAATTAAAATAAAGACGACTGTGATTTTTATGCATAAAACTATAATAAACGAATCCCGCCCCGAGTGAGGATCGAACTTACGACCTTGAGAAAGTGAGATTCACGCGCTGCCCTCCGCGCCATCGGGGCTCGACCGCAGGAAGATGCAAAAAATGCTAGACATGACCGTATATTTGAAAAAAAATATTCGAGGCTGTAGCATACTCAAAAATATGTTAGCTTCCCTTTCCCCCCTCACTCTCACTTTATACCTTAAGACGGAACAAATCTCGCAATCTTTTGGGTATTTACATTACAAAATGTGAAGAACGATCGTAGGCGTTTAAAAAATGATCCGTGTTTTGGGCCTTAAAATTCTCCTGTAGCCTGACTCTATGCTTGTTCGACGATCTCGACAGAAGAAACTGTGCCCCGAGTGAGGATCGAACTCACGACCTTGAGATTATGAGACTCACGCGCTGCCTACTGCGCCATCGACTCATGCGCGAAGGCATCGAAATCTATAACATTTTATTTTCTCTTGAATTAGCATATATGCGAATGATGAAAATTTAAATCTCGTGGTTCAAGTTTTCGTTTAATATGTTCAGAAAGATTTTTGCTGCAAATTAAGAAAAGGATCATTTGTTATACAGTTTATCCAGAGAAACAGATAAATTTTACGTCTATTTAATGAAACATAGACCACTATAATTTTTATGCATAAAACTACAGCAATCCAAATCTTCGCCGAGTGATGATTGAACTCACGGCTCTCAGATTACGAGACTCTCGCGCTGCCTACTGCGCCAACAGGGCGAGGCCGCAGGGAGGGGATAATAATGCTAGACTTGATTGTGTGTTAGAAAAAAGATTATTCGAGGCTGTAGCTTACTTAAAAATTACTATTAGCTTCCTTTTCCCTCCTCTATATATATATATATATATATATATACCTCAAGACGGAACAAATCATGAAATATTTTGGGTATTCACTTTACAAAATGTGAAGAACAATGGGAGGCGTTTAAAAATGATTCGTGTTTTGGGCCTTAAAAGTCTACTGTAGACTGACTCTATGATTGTTCGACGATCTCGACAAAAGAAACTATGCCCCGAGTAGGGATCGAACTCACGACCTTGAGATTATGAGACTCACGCGCTGCCTACTGCGCCATCGAGGCACGCGAGAAGAGACCGAAATCTATAGCATTTCATTTTCTCTTGAATTAGCGTATATGCGAGTGATGAAAATTTAAATCTTGTGGTTCACGTTTTCCTTCAATAAGTTCAGAAATATTCCTGCTGCAAATTAAGAAAAGGATTAAATGCAGTCCACAATAACTCTTGATAAAATGTAAAGATGAATGACAGAAGTGGGGTTCGAACCCACGCCTCCAGAGGACTGCGACCTGAACGCAGCGCCTTAGACCACTCGGTCATTCTGCCAGCGGGAAACATTTGGAGAAAACAGCATGTCCACATCAGTTGTTAAACAAGTTATTAAAATAAACAAATTAATTTTTCGTCTATATAATTAAAATAAAGACGACTGTGATTTTTATGCATAAAACTATAATAAACAAATCCTGCCCCGAGTGAGGATCGAACTTACGACCTTGAGAAAGTGAGATTCACGCGCTGCCCTCCGCGCCATCGGGGCTCGACCGCAGGAAGATGCAAAAAATGCTAGACATGACCGTATATTTGAAAAAAAATATTCGAGGCTGTAGCATACTCAAAAATGTGTTAGCTTCCCTTTCCCCCCTCACTCTCACTCTATACCTTAAGACGGAACAAATCTCGCAATCTTTTGGGTATTTACATTACAAAATGTGAAGAACGATCGTAGGCGTTTAAAAAATGATCCGTGTTTTGGGCCTTAAAATTCTCCTGTAGCCTGACTCTATGATTGTTCGACGATCTCGACAGAAGAAACTGTGCCCCGAGTGAGGATCGAACTCACGACCTTGAGATTATGAGGCTCACGCGCTGCCTACTGCGCCATCGACTCATGCGCGAAGGCATCGAAATCTATAACATTTTATTTTCTCTTGAATTAGCATATATGCGAATGATGAAAATTTAAATCTCGTGGTTCAAGTTTTCGTTTAATATGTTCAGAAAGATTTTTGCTGCAAATTAAGAAAAGGATCATTTGTTATACAGTTTATCCAGAGAAACAGATAAATTTTACGTCTATTTAATGAAACAAAGACCACTATAATTTTTATGCATAAAACTACAGCAATCCAAATCTTCGCCGAGTGATGATTGAACTCACGGCTCTCAGATTACGAGACTCTCGCGCTGCCTACTGCGCCAACAGGGCGAGGCCGCAGGGAGGGGATAATAATGCTAGACTTGATTGTGTGTTAGAAAAAAGATTATTCGAGGCTGTAGCTTACTTAAAAATTACTATTAGCTTCCACCTCAAGACGGAACAAATCATGAAATATTTTGGGTATTCACTTTACAAAATGTGAAGAACAATGGGAGGCGTTTAAAAATGATTCGTGTTTTGGGCCTTAAAAGTCTACTGTAGACTGACTCTATGATTGTTCGACGATCTCGACAAAAGAAACTATGCCCCGAGTGAGGATCGAACTCACGACCTTGAGATTATGAGACTCACGCGCTGCCTACTGCGCCATCGAGGCACGCGAGAAGAGACCGAAATCTATAGCATATCATTTTGTCTTGAATTAGCGTATATGTGAGTGATGAAAATTTAAATCTCGTGGTTCACGTTTTCGTTCAATAAGTTCAGAAAAATTCCTGCTGCAAATTAAGAAAAGGATTAAATGCAGTCCACAATAACTCTTGATAAAATGTAAAGATGAATCACAGAAGTGGGGAACGAACCCACGCCTGCAGAGGAGACTGCGACCTGAACGCAGCGCCTTAGACCACTCGGCCATTCGGTCAGCGGGAAACGTTCGGAGAGAACAGCATGTCCATATCAGTTGTTAAACAAGATATTCAAATAAACAAATTAATTTTTCGTCTACACAAGACGGTGTGTAAAAAAAAATTATTCGTGGCTGTAGCTTACTCAAAAAAAACTGTTAGCTTCCCTTTCCCCCTCTCTCTCACTCTATACCTAAAGACGGAACAAATCTCGCAATCTTTCGGGTATTTACATTACAAAATGTAACGAACGATCGTAGGCGTTTACAAAAGGATCCGTGTTTTGGGCCTTAAAATTCTATTGTAGCCTGACTCTATGATTGTTCGACGATCTCGACAAAAGAAACTATGCCCCGAGTGAGGATCGAACTCACGACCTTGAGATTATGAGACTCACGCGCTGCCTACTGCGACATCGAGGCACGCGAGAAGAGACCGAAATCTATAGCATATCATTTTGTCTTGAATTAGCGTATATGTGAGTGATGAAAATTTAAATCTCGTGGTTCACGTTTTCGTTCAATAAGTTCAGAAAAATTCCTGCTGCAAACTAAGAAAAGGATTAAATGCAGTCCACAATAACTCTTGATAAAATGTAAAGAAGAATCACAGAAGTGGGGTTCGAACCCACGCCTCCAGAGGAGACTGCGACCTGAACGCAGCGCCTTAGACCACTCGGCCATTCGGCCAGCGGGAAACGTTCGGAGAAAACAGCATGTCCATATCAGTTGTTAAACAAGTTATTCAAATAAACAAATTAATTTTTCGTCTATATAATTAAAATAAAGACGACTGCAATTTTTATGCATAAAACTATAATAAAAGAAACCTGCCCCGAGTGAGGATCGAACTTACGACCTTGAGAAAGTGAGATTCACGCGTTCCCCATCCGCGCTATCGGGGCTCGACCACAGGAAGACGCAAAAAATGCTAGATATGATCGTATGTTTGAAAACAAAATATTCGAGGCTGCAGCATACTCAAAAAGGTGTTAGCTTCCCTCCCCCCCCTCTCTCTCACTCTATACCTTAAGACAGAACAAATCTCGCAATCTTTTGGGTATTTACATTACAAAATGTGAAGAACGATCTTAGGCGTTTAAAAATGATCCGTGTTTTAGGCCTTAAAACTCTACTGTAGCCTGACTCAATGATTGTTCGCGAATCTCGACAAAAGAATCAATGCCTCGAGTGAGGATCGAACTCACGACCTTGAGATTATGAGACTCACGCGCTGCCTACTGCGCCATCGAGGCATGCGAGAAGGCATCGAAATCGACAACATTTTATTCTCTCTTGAATCAGCATATATGCGAATGATGAAAATTTAAATCTCGTGGTTCCCGTTTACGTTCAATATGTTCAGATACATTTTTGCTACAAATTAGAAAAGGATTAAATGCGGTCCACAATAACGCGTGATAAATCGGATATGAATGACAGAATTGGGGTTAGAACCCACGCCTCCAGAGGAGACTGCGACCTGAGCGCAGCGCCTTAGACCACTCGGCCACAATGCCAGTGGGAAACGTTAGGAAGAAAAAAGAATGTCCTCATCTTTTGTTAAACAGGTTATTCAAAGAAACAGATTAATTTTTCGTCGATGTAATTAAAATACAGACGACTATAATTTTTATGCGTAAAACTACAGTAATCGAAACCTTCGCCAAGTGAGTGTTCAACTCACGACTTTGAAATCATGAGACTCACGCGCTGCCTACTGCGCCACCGGGGCGAGGCCGCATGGAGATGATAATAATGCTAGACTTGACTGTGTGTTAGAAAAAAATTATTCGTGGCTGTATCTTACTCAAAAAGAACTGTCAGCTTCCCTTTCCCCCTTCTATCTCTATATATATATACCTTTAGACGGAGCAAATCTCGTTATCTTTTGGGTATTTACTTTAGAAAATGTAAAGAATAATGGTAGGCGTTTAAAAATGATTCGTGTTTTGGGCCTTAAAAGTTTACTGCAGCCTGACTCTATGATTGTTCGACCTACTCGACAAAAGAAACAATGCCCCGAGTGAGGATCGAAATCACGACCTTGAGATTATGAGACTCACACGCTGCCTACTGCGCCATCGAGGCACGCTAGAAGGCACCGAAATCTATAGCATTTCATTTTCTCTTGAATTAGCGTATATGCGAGTGATGAAAATTTAAGTCTTGTGGTTCACGTTTTCGTTCAATAAGTTCAGAAATATTCCTGCTGCAAATTAAGAAAAGGATTAAATGCAGTCCACAAAAACTCTTGATAAAATGTAAAGATGAATGACAGAAGTGGGGTTCGAACCCACGCCTCCAGAGGACGGCGACCTGAACGCAGCTCCTTAGACCACTCGGTCATTCTGCCAGCGGGAAACATTTGGAGAAAACAGCATGTCCACATCAGTTGTTAAACAAGTTATTAAAATAAACAAATTAATTTTTCGTCTATATAATTAAAATAAAGACGACTGTGATTTTTATGCATAAAACTATAATAAACGAATCCTGCCCCGAGTGAGGATTGAACTTACGACCTTGAGAAAGTGAGATTCACGCGCTGCCCTCCGCGCCATCGGGGCTCGACCGCAGGAAGATGCAAAAAATGCTAGACATGACCGTATATTTGAAAAAAAATATTCGAGGCTGTAGCATACTCAAAAATATGTTAGCTTCCCTTTCCCCCCTCACTCTCACTCTATACCTTAAGACGGAACAAATCTCGCAATCTTTTGGGTATTTACATTACAAAATGTGAAGAACGATCGTAGGCGTTTAAAAAATGATCCGTGTTTTGGGCCTTAAAATTCTCCTGTAGCCTGACTCTATGATTGTTCGACGATCTCGACAAAAGAAACTGTGCCGCGAGTGAGGATCGAACTCACGACCTTGAGATTATGAGACTCACGCGCTGCCTACTGCGCCATCGACTCATGCGCGAAGGCATCGAAATCTATAACATTTTATTTTCTCTTAAATTAGCATATATGCGAATGATGAAAATTTAAATCTCGTGGTTCAAGTTTTCGTTTAATATGTTAAGAAAGATTTTTGCTGCAAATTAAGAAAAGGATCATTTGTTATACAGTTTATCCAGAGAAACAGATAAA
The DNA here is from genome assembly GCA_963675895.2 of Styela plicata. NCBI lineage: Eukaryota > Metazoa > Chordata > Ascidiacea > Stolidobranchia > Styelidae > Styela > Styela plicata. Next base: position 13,283,527 of record OZ023144.1, on the reverse strand, counting down.
TTTTACGTCTATTTAATGAAACACAGAAGACTATAATTTTTATGCATAAAACTACAGCAATCCAAATCTTCGCCGAGTGATGATTGAACTCACGGCTCTCAGATTACGAGACTCTCGCGCTGCCTACTGCGCCAACAGGGCGAGGCCGCAGGGAGGGGATAATAATGCTAGACTTGATTGTGTGTTAGAAAAAAGATTATTCGAGGCTGTAGCTTACTTAAAAAATTACTATTAGCTTCCTTTTCCCTCCTCTATATATATATATATATATATATATATATATATATATATATATATATATATATACCTCAAGACGGGAACAAATCATGAAATATTTTGGGTATTCACTTTACAAAATGTGAAGAACAATGGGAGGCGTTTAAAAATGATTCGTGTTTTGGGCCTTAAAAGTCTACTGTAGACTGACTCTATGATTGTTCGACGATCTCGACAAAAGAAACTATGCCCCGAGTGAGGATCGAACTCACGACCTTGAGATTATGAGACTCACGCGCTGCCTACTGCGCCATCGAGGCACGCGAGAAGAGACCGAAATCTATAGCATATCATTTTGTCTTGAATTAGCGTATATGTGAGTGATGAAAATTTAAATCTCGTGGTTCACGTTTTCGTTCAATAAGTTCAGAAAAATTCCTGCTGCAAATTAAGAAAAGGATTAAATGCAGTCCACAATAACTCTTGATAAAATGTAAAGATGAATCACAGAAGTGGGGAACGAACCCACGCCTCCAGAGGAGACTGCGACCTGAACGCAGCGCCTTAGACCACTCGGCCATTCGGCCAGCGGGAAACGTTCGGAGAGAACAGCATGTCCATATCAGTTGTTAAACAAGATATTCAAATAAACAAATTAATTTTTCGTCTACACAAGACGGTGTGTAAAAAAAAATTATTCGTGGCTGTAGCTTACTCAAAAAAAACTGTTAGCTTCCCTTTCCCCCTCTCTCTCACTCTATACCTAAAGACGGAACAAATCTCGCAATCTTTCGGGTATTTACATTACAAAATGTAACGAACGATCGTAGGCGTTTACAAAAGGATCCGTGTTTTTGGGCCTTAAAATTCTATTGTAGCCTGACTCTATGATTGTTCGACGATCTCGACAAAAGAAACTATGCCCCGAGTGAGGATCGAACTCACGACCTTGAGATTATGAGACTCACGCGCTGCCTACTGCGCCATCGAGGCACGCGAGAAGAGACCGAAATCTATAGCATATCATTTTGTCTTGAATTAGCGTATATGTGAGTGATGAAAATTTAAATCTCGTGGTTCACGTTTTCGTTCAATAAGTTCAGAAAAATTCCTGCTTCAAACTAAGAAAAGGATTAAATGCAGTCCACAATAACTCTTGATAAAATGTAAAGAAGAATCACAGAAGTGGGGTTCGAACCCACGCCTCCAGAGGAGACTGCGACCTGAACGCAGCGCCTTAGACCACTGGGCCATTCGGCCAGCGGGAAACGTTCGGAGAAAACAGCATGTCCATATCAGTTGTTAAACAAGTTATTCAAATAAACAAATTAATTTTTCGTCTATATAATTAAAATAAAGACGACTGCAATTTTTATGCATAAAACTATAATAAAAGAAACCTGCCCCGAGTGAGGATCGAACTTACGACCTTGAGAAAGTGAGATTCACGCGTTCCCCATCCGCGCTATCGGGGCTCGACCACAGGAAGACGCAAAAAATGCTAGATATGATCGTATGTTTGAAAACAAAATATTCGAGGCTGCAGCATACTCAAAAAGGTGTTAGCTTCCCTCCCCCCCTCTCTCTCACTCTATACCTTAAGACAGAACAAATCTCGCAATCTTTTGGGTATTTACATTACAAAATGTGAAGAACGATCTTAGGCGTTTAAAAATGATCCGTGTTTTAGGCCTTAAAACTCTACTGTAGCCTGACTCAATGATTGTTCGCGAATCTCGACAAAAGAATCAATGCCTCGAGTGAGGATCGAACTCACGACCTTGAGATTATGAGACTCACGCGCTGCCTACTGCGCCATCGAGGCATGCGAGAAGGCATCGAAATCTACAACATTTTATTCTCTCTTGAATCAGCATATATGCGAATGATGAAAATTTAAATCTCGTGGTTCCCGTTTACGTTCAATATGTTCAGATACATTTTTGCTACAAATTAGAAAAGGATTAAATGCGGTCCACAATAACGCGTGATAAATCGGATATGAATGACAGAATTGGGGTTAGAACCCACGCCTCCAGAGGAGACTGCGACCTGAACGCAGCGCCTTAGACCACTCGGCCACAATGCCAGTGGGAAACGTTAGGAAGAAAAAAGAATGTCCTCATCTTTTGTTAAACAGGTTATTCAAAGAAACAGATTAATTTTTCGTCGATGTAATTAAAATACAGACGACTATAATTTTTATGCGTAAAACTACAGTAATCGAAACCTTCGCCAAGTGAGTGTTCAACTCACGACTTTGAAATCATGAGACTCACGCGCTGCCTACTGCGCCACCGGGGCGAGGCCGCATGGAGATGATAATAATGCTAGACTTGACTGTGTGTTAGAAAAAAATTATTCGTGGCTGTATCTTACTCAAAAAGAACTGTTAGCTTCCCTTTCCCCCTTCTATCTCTATATATATATATACCCTTAGACGGAGCAAATCTCGTTATCTTTTGGGTATTTACTTTAGAAAATGTAAAGAAAAATGGTAGGCGTTTAAAAAAAATGATTCGTGTTTTGGGGCCTTAAAAGTTTACTGCAGCCTGACTCTATGATTGTTCGACCTACTCGACAAAAGAAACAATGCCCCGAGTGAGGATCGAAATCACGACCTTGAGATTATGAGACTCACACGCTGCCTACTGCGCCATCGAGGCACGCTAGAAGGCACCGAAATCTATAGCATTTCATTTTCTCTTGAATTAGCGTATATGCGAGTGATGAAAATTTAAGTCTTGTGGTTCACGTTTTCGTTCAATAAGTTCAGAAATATTCCTGCTGCAAATTAAGAAAAGGATTAAATGCAGTCCACAAAAACTCTTGATAAAATGTAAAGATGAATGACAGAAGTGGGGTTCGAACCCACGCCTCCAGAGGACGGCGACCTGAACGCAGCGCCTTAGACCACTCGGTCATTCTGCCAGCGGGAAACATTTGGAGAAAACAGCATGTCCACATCAGTTGTTAAACAAGTTATTAAAATAAACAAATTAATTTTTCGTCTATATAATTTTTTTTTTTTTTTTTTTTTTTTTTTTTTATAGCCACTTCTTTGAGTGGATCACCCTGTCCAAGGCCCTGTGATTTTCATGCATAAAACTATAATAAACGAATCCTGCCCCGAGTGAGGATTGAACTTACAACCTTGAGAAAGTGAGATTCACGCGCTGCCCTCCGCGCCATCGGGGCTCGACCGCAGGAAGATGCAAAAAATGCTAGACATGACCGTATATTTGAAAAAAAATATTCGAGGCTGTAGCATACTCAAAAATATGTTAGCTTCCCTTTCCCCCCTCACTCTCACTCTATACCTTAAGACGGAACAAATCTCGCAATCTTTTGGGTATTTACATTACAAAATGTGAAGAACGATCGTAGGCGTTTAAAAAATGATCCGTGTTTTGGGCCTTAAAATTCTCCTGTAGCCTGACTCTATGATTGTTCGACGATCTCGACAAAAGAAACTGTGCCGCGAGTGAGGATCGAACTCACGACCTTGAGATTATGAGACTCACGCGCTGCCTACTGCGCCATCGACTCATGCGCGAAGGCATCGAAATCTATAACATTTTATTTTCTCTTAAATTAGCATATATGCGAATGATGAAAATTTAAATCTCGTGGTTCAAGTTTTCGTTTAATATGTTAAGAAAGATTTTTGCTGCAAATTAAGAAAAGGATCATTTGTTATACAGTTTATCCAGAGAAACAGATAAATTTTACGTCTATTTAATGAAACACAGAAGACTATAATTTTTATGCATAAAACTACAGCAATCCAAATCTTCGCCGAGTGATGATTGAACTCACGGCTCTCAGATTACGAGAGACTCTCGCGCTGCCTACTGCGCCAACAGGGCGAGGCCGCAGGCAGGAGGGGGATAATAATGCTAGACTTGATTGTGTGTTAGAAAAAAGATTATTCGAGGCTGTAGCTTACTTAAAAATTACTATTAGCTTCCTTTTCCCTCCTCTATATATATATATATATATATATATATATATATATATATATATATATATACCTCAAGACTGGAACAAATCATGAAATATTTTGGGTATTCACTTTACAAAATGTGAAGAACAATGGGTGGCGTTTTAAAAATGATTCGTGTTTTGGGCCTTAAAATTCTACTGTAGACTGACTCTATGATTGTTCGACGATCTCGACAAAAGAAACTATGCCCCCGAGTGAGGATCGAACTCACGACCTTGAGATTATGAGACTCACGCGCTGCCTACTGCGCCATCGAGGCACGCGAGAAGAGGCCGAAATCTATAGCATATCATTTTGTCTTGAATTAGCGTATATGTGAGTGATGAAAATTTAAATCTCGTGGTTCACGTTTTCGTTCAATAAGTTCAGAAAAAATTCCTGCTGCACATTAAGAAAAGGATTAAATGCAGTCCACAATAACTCTTGATAAAATGTAAAGATGAATCACAGAAGTGGGGAACGAACCCACGCCTCCAGAGGAGACTGCGACCTGAACGCAGCGCCTTAGACCACCCGGCCATTCGGCCAGCAAGCGGGAAAACGTTCGGGAGAGAACAGCATGTCCATATCATTTGTTAAACAAGATATTCAAAATAACAAAATTAATTTTTCGTCTACACAAGACGGTGTGTAAAAAAAAATTATTCGTGGCTGTAGCTTACTCAAAAAAACTGTTAGCTTCCCTTTCCCCCTCTCTCTCACTCTATACCTAAAGACGGAACAAATCTCGCAATCTTTCGGGTATTTACATTACAAAATGTAACGAACGATCGTAGGCGTTTACAAAAGGATCCGTGTTTTGGGCCTTAAAATTCTATTGTAGCCTGACTCTATGATTGTTCGACGATCTCGACAAAAGAAACTATGCCCCGAGTGAGGATCGAACTCACGACCTTGAGATTATGAGACTCAAGCGCTGCCTACTGCGCCATCGAGGCACGCGAGAAGAAACCGAAATCTATAGCATATCATTTTGTCTTGAATTAGCGTATATGTGAGTGATGAAAATTTAAATCTCGTGGTTCACGTTTTCGTTCAATAAGTTCAGAAAAATTCCTGCTGCAAACTAAGAAAAGGATTAAATGCAGTCCACAATAACTCTTGATAAAATGTAAAGAAGAATCACAGAAGTGGGGTTCGAACCCACGCCTCCAGAGGAGACTGCGACCTGAACGCAGCGCCTTAGACCACTCGGCCATTCGGCCAGCCGGAAACGTTCGGAGAAGACAGCATGTCCATATCAGTTGTTAAACAAGTTATTCAAATAAACAAATTAATTTTTAGTCTATATAATTAAAATAAAGACGACTTTAATTTTTATGCATAAAACTATAATAAAAGAAACCTGCCCCGAGTGAGGATCGAACTTACGACCTTGAGAAAGTGAGATTCATGCGTTCCCCATCCGCGCTATCGGGGCTCGACCACAGGAAGACGCAAAAAATGCTAGATATGATCGTATGTTTGAAAAAAAATATTCGAGGCTGTAGCATACTCAAAAAGGTGTTAGCTTCCCTCCCCCCTCTCTCTCACTCTATACCTTAAGACAGAACAAATCTCGCAATCTTTTGGGTATTTACATTACAAAATGTGAAGAACGATCTTAGGCGTTTAAAAATGATCCGTGTTTTGGGCCTTAAAACTCTACTGTAGCCTGACTCAATGATTGTTCGCGAATCGGGACAGAAGAATCAATGCCTCGAGTGAGGATCGAACTCACGACCTTGAGATTATGAGACTCACGCGCTGCCTACTGCGCCATCGAGGCATGCGAGAAGGCATCGAAATCTACAACATTTTATTCTCTCTTGAATCAGCATATATGCGAATGATGAAAATTTAAATCTTGGGGTTCCCGTTTACGTTCAATATGTTCAGATACATTTTTGCTACAAATTAGAAAAGGGTTAAATGCGGTCCACAATAACGCGTGATAAATCGTGGATACGAATGACAGAATTGGGGTTAGAACCCACGCCTCCAGAGGAGACTGCGACTTGAACGCAGCGCCTTAGACCACTCGGCCACTCTGCCAGCGGGAAACATTAGGAAGAAAAAAGAATGTCCTCATCTTTTGTTAAACAGGTTATTGAAAGAAGCAGATTAATTTTTCGTCGATGTAATTAAAATACAGACGACTATAATTTTTATGCGTAAAACTACAGTAATCGAAACCTTCGCCAAGTGAGTGTTCAACTCACGTCTTTGAAATCATGAGACTCACGCGCTGCCCACCCCCTACTGCGCCCACCGGGGCGAGGCCGCATGGAGATGATAATAATGCTAGACTTGACTGTGTGTAAGAAAAAAATTATTCGTGGCTATATCTTACTCAAAAAGAACTGTTAGCTTCCCTTTCCCCCTTCTATCTCTATATATATACACCTTTAGACGGAGCAAATCTCGCTATCTTTTGGGTATTTACTTTAGAAAATGTAAAGAATAATGGTAGGCGTTTAAAAAATGATTCGTGTTTTGGGCCTTAAAATGTTTACTGCAGCCTGACTCTATGATTGTTCGACCTACTCGACAAAAGAAAACAATGCCCCGAGTGAGGATCGAAATCACGACCTTGAGATTATGAGACTCACACGCTGCCTACTGCGCCATCGAGGCACGCTAGAAGGGCACCGAAATCTATAGCATTTCATTTTCTCTTGAATTAGCGTATATGCGAGTGATGAAAATTTAAATCTTGTGGTTCACGTTTTCGTTCAATAAGTTCAGAAAAAAATTCCTGCTGCAAATTAAGAAAAGGATTAAATGCAGTCCACAATAACTCTTGATAAAATGTAAAGATGAATGACAGAAGTGGGGTTCGAACCCACGTCTCCAGAGGACTGCAGGACCTGAACGCAGCGCCTTAGACCACTCGGTCATTCTGCCAGCGAAAAAACATCTGGAGAAAACAGCATGTCCACATCAGTTGTTAAACAAGTTATTAAAATAAACAAATTAATTTTTTCGTCTATATAATTAAAATAAAGAAGACGACTGTGATTTTTTATGCATAAAAACTATAATAAACGAATCCTGCCCCGAGTGAGGATTGAACTTACGACCTTGAGAAAGTGAGATTCACGCGCTGGCTTGCCCTACCGCGCCATCGGGGCTCGACCGCAGGAAGATGCAAAAAATGCTAGACATGACCGTATGTTAGAAAAAAGATTATTCGAGGCTGTAGCATACTCAAAAAAAAAAACTGCTAGCTTCCCTTTCCCCCCTCTTTCTCACTCTATACCTTAAGACGGAACAAATCTCGCAATTTTTTGTGTATTTACGTTACAAAATGTAAAGAACGATCGTAGGCGTTTAAAAAATGATCCGTGTTTTGGGCCTTAAAATTCTACTGTATCCTGACTCTATGGTTGTTCGACGATATCGACAAAAGAAACTATGACCCGAGTGAGGATCGAACTCACGACCTTGAGATTGTAAGACTCACGCGCTGCCTACTGCGCCATCGAGGCATGCTAGAAGGCACCGAAATCTCTAACATTTTATTTTCTCTTGAATTAGCATATATGCGAATGATCAAAATTTAAATCTCGTCTTTCAAGTTTTCGTTCTATATGTTCAGAAACATTTTTGCTGCAAATTAAGAAAAGGATCATTTGTTATACAGTTTATCCAGAGAAACAGATAAATTTTACGTCTATTTAATGAAACACACAGACGACTATAATTTTTATGCATAAAAACTACAGCAATCCAAATCTTCGCCGAGTGATGATTGAACTCACGGCTCTCAGATTACGAGACTCTCGCTCTGCCTACTGCGCCAACAGGGCGAGGCCGCAGGGAGGGGATAATAATGCTAGACTTGATTGTGTGTTAGAAAAAAGATTATTCGAGGCTGTAGCTTACTTAAAAATAACTATTAGCTTCCTTTTCCCTCCTCTATATACATATATATATATATATACCTCAAGACGGAACAAATCATGAAATCTTTTGGGTATTCACTTTACAAAATGTGAAGAACAATGGGAGGCGTTAAAAATGATTCGTGTTTTGGGCCTTAAAAGTCTACTGTAGACTGACTCTATGATTGTTCGACGATCTCGACAAAAGAAACTATGCCCCGAGTGAGGATCGAACTCACGACCTTGAGATTATGAGACTCACGCGCTGCCTACTGCACCATCGAGGCATGCGAGAAGTCATCGAAATCTACAACATTTTATTCTCTCTTGAATCAGCATATATGCGAATGATGAAAATTTAAATCTCGTGGTTCCCGTTTACGTTCAATATGTTCAGATACATTTTTGCTACAAATTAGAAAAGGGTTAAATGCGGTCCAGAATATAACGCGTGATAAATCGTGGATACGAATGACAGAAATTGTGGGGTTAGAACCCACGCCTCCAGAGGAGACTGCGACCTGAACGCAGCGCCTTAGACCACTCGGTCATTCTGCCAGCGGGAAACATTTGGAGAAAACAGCATGTCCACATCAGTTGTTAAACAAGTTATTAAAATAAACAAATTAAATTTTTCGTCTATATAATTAAAATAAAAAAGACGACTGTGATTTTTATGCATAAAAACTATAATAAACGAATCCTGCCCCGAGTGAGGATCGAACTTACGACCTTGAGAAAGTGAGATTCACGCGCTGCCCCTCCGCGCCATCGGGGGCTCGACAGCAGGAAGATGCAAAAAATGCTAGACATGACCGTATATATTTGAAAAAAAAATATTCGAGGCTGTAGCATACTCAAAAAATATGTTAGCTTCCCTTTCCCTCCTCACTCTCACTCTAATACCTTAAGACGGAACAAATCTCCCAATCTTTTGGGTATTTACATTACAAAATGTGAAGAACGATCGTAGGCGTTTAAAAAAAATGATCCGTGTTTTGGGCCTTAAAATTCTCCTGTAGCCTGACTCTATGATTGTTCGACGATCTCGACAAAAGAAAACTGTGCCCCGAGTGAGGATCGAACTCACGACCTTGAGATTATGAGACTCACGCGCTGCCCCTACTGCGCCATCGAGGCATGCGCGAAGGCATCGAAATCTATAACATTTTATTTTTCTCTTGAATTAGCATATATGCGAATGATGAAAATTTAAATCTCGTGGTTCAAGTTTTCGTTTAATATGTTCAGAAAGATTTTTGCTGCAAATTAAGAAAAGGATCATTTGTTATACAGTTTATCCAGAGAAACAGATAAATTTTACGTCTATTTAATGAAACACAGACGACTATAAATTTTTATGCATAAAACTACAGCAATCCAAATCTTCGCCGAGTGATGATTGAACTCACGGCTCTCAGAGATTACGAGACTCTCGCTCTGCCTACTGCGCCAACAGGGCGAGGCCGCAGGGAGGGGATAATAATGCTAGACTTGATTGTGTGTTAGAAAAAAGATTATTCGAGGGCTGTAGCTTACTTAAAAATAACTATTAGCTTCCTTTTCCCTCCTCTATATCTATATATATATATATATATATACCTCAAGACGGAACAAATCATGAAATCTTTTGGGTATTCACTTTACAAAAATGTGAAGAACAATGGGAGGCGTTTAAAAATGATTCGTGTTTTTGGGCCTTAAAAGTCTACTGTAGACTGACTCTATGATTGTTCGAACGATCTCGACAAAAGAAACTATGCCCCGAGTGAGGATCGAACTCACGACCTTGAGATTATGAGACTCACGCGCTGCCTACTGCGCCATCGAGGCACGCGAGAAGAGACCGAAAATCTATAGCATATCATTTTGTCTTGAATTAGCGTATATGTGAGTGATGAAAATTTAAATCTCGTGGTTCACGTTTTCGTTCAATAAGTTCAGAAAAAATTCCTGCTGCAAATTAAGAAAAGGATTAAATGCAGTCCACAATACCTCTTGATAAAATGTAAAGATGAATCACAGAAGCGGGGGAACGAACCCCCACGCCTCCAGAGGAGACTGCGACCTGAACGCAGCGCCTTAGACCACTCGGCCATTCGGCCAGCGCGTAACATTCGGAGAGAACAGCATGTCCATATCAGTTGTTAAACAAGATATTCAAATAAACAAATTAATTTTTCGTCTACACAAGACGGTGTGTAAAAAAAAATTATTCGTGGCTGTAGCTTACTCAAAAAAAAACTGTTAGCTTCCCTTTCCCCCCCTCTCTCTCACTCTATACCTAAAGACGGAACAAATCTCGCAATCTTTCGGGTATTTACATTACAAAATGTAATGAACGATCGTAGGCGTTTACAAAAGGATCCGTGTTTTGGGCCTTAAAATTCTATTGTAGCCTGACTCTATGATTGTTCGACGATCTCGACAAAAGAAACTATGCCCCGAGTGAGGATCGAACTCACGACCTTGAGATTATGAGACTCACGCGCTGCCTACTGCGCCCATCGAGGCACGCGAGAAGAGACCGAAATCTATAGCATATCATTTTGTCTTGAATTAGCGTATATGTGAGTGATGAAAATTTAAATCTCGTGGTTCACGTTTTAGTTCAATAAGTTCAGAAAAAATTCCTGCTGCAAACTAAGAAAAAAAGGATAAAATGCAGTCCACAATAACTCTTGATAAAATGTAAAGATGAATCACAGAAGTGGGGTTCGAACCCACGCCTCCAGAGGAGACTGCGACCTGAACGCAGCGCCTTAGACCACTCGGCCATTCGGCCAGCGGGAAAACGTTCGGAAGAAAACAGCATGTCCATATCAGTTGTTAAACAAGTTTATTCAAATATACAAATTAATTTTTTCGTCCATATAATTAAAATAAAGACGACTGTAATTTTTATGCATAAAACTATAATAAAAAGAAACCTGCCCCCGAGTGAGGATCGAACTTACGACCCTTGAGAAAGTGAGATTCATGCGTTCCCCATCCGCGCTATCGGGGCTCGACCACAGGAAGACGCAAAAAAATGCTAGATATGATCGTATGTTTGAAAAAAAAATATTCGAGGCTGTAGCATATACTCAAAAAGGTGTTAGCTTCCCTCCCCCCCCCCTCTCTCTCACTCTATACCTTAAGACAGAACAAATCTCGCAATCTTTTGGGTATTTACATTACAAAATGTGAAGAACGATCTAAGGCGTTTAAAAATGATCCGTGTTTTGGGCCTTAAAACTCTACTGTAGCCTGACTCAATGATTGTTCGCGAATCTCGACAAAAGAATCAATGCCTCGAGTGAGGATCGAACTCACGACCTTGAGATTATGAGACTCACGCGCTGCCTACTGCACCATCGAGGCATGCGAGAAGTCGTCGAAATCTACAACATTTTATTCTCTCTTGAATCAGCATATATGCGAATGATGAAAATTTAAATCTCGTGGTTCCCGTTTACGTTCAATATGTTCAGATACATTTTTGCTACAAATTAGAAAAGGGTTAAATGCGGTCCAGAATAACGCGTGATAAATCGTGGATACGAATGACAGAATTGGGGTTAGAACCCACGCCTCCAGAGGAGACTGCGACCTGAACGCAGCGCCTTAGACCACTCGGTCATTCTGCCAGCGGGAAACATTTGGAGAAAACAGCATGTCCACATCAGTTGTTAAACAAGTTATTAAAATAAACAAATTAATTTTTCGTCTATATAATTAAAATAAAGACGACTGTGATTTTTATGCATAAAACTATAATAAACGAATCCTGCCCCGAGTGAGGATCGAACTTACGACCTTGAGAAAGTGAGATTCACGCGCTGCCCTCCGCGCCATCGGGGCTCGACAGCAGGAAGATGCAAAAAATGCTAGACATGACCGTATATTTGAAAAAAAAATATTCGAGGCTGTAGCATACTCAAAAATATGTTAGCTTCCCTTTCCCTCCTCACTCTCACTCTATACCTTAAGACGGAACAAATCTCCCAATCTTTTGGGTATTTACATTACAAAATGTGAAGAACGATCGTAGGCGTTTAAAAAATGATCCGTGTTTTGGGCCTTAAAATTCTCCTGTAGCCTGACTCTATGATTTTTTCGACGATCTCGACAAAAGAAACTGTGCCCCGAGTGAGGATCGAACTCACGACCTTGAGATTATGAGACTCACGCGCTGCCTACTGCGCCATCGAGGCATGCGCGAAGGCATCGAAATCTATAACATTTTATTTTCTCTTGAATTAGCATATATGCGAATGATGAAAATTTGAATCTCGTGGTTCAAGTTTTCGTTTAATATGTTCAGAAAGATTTTTGCTGCAAATTAAAGAAAAGGATCATTTTGTTATACAGTTTATCCAGAGAAACAGATAAATTTTACGTCTATTTAATGAAACACAGACGACTATAATTTTTATGCATAAAACTACAGCAATCCAAATCTTCGCCGAGTGATGATTGAACTCACGGCTCTCAGATTACGAGAGACTCTCGCTCTGCCTACTGCGCCAACAGGGCGAGGCCGCAGGGAGGGGATAATAATGCTAGACTTGATTGTGTGTTAGAAAAAAGATTATTCGAGGCTGTAGCTTACTTAAAAATAACTATTAGCTTTCCTTTTTTCCCTTCCTTTTCCCTCCTCTATATATATATATATATATATATACCTCAAGACGGAACAAATCATGAAATCTTTTGGGTATTCACTTTACAAAATGTGAAGAACAATGGGAGGCGTTTAAAAATGATTCGTGTTTTGGGCCTTAAAAGTCTACTGTAGACTGACTCTATGATTGTTCGACGATCTCGACAAAAAAAACTATGCCCCGAGTGAGGATCGAACTCACGACCTTGAGATTATGAGACTCACGCGCTGCCTACTGCGCCATCGAGGCACGCGAGAAGAGACCGAAATCTATAGCATATCATTTTGTCTTGAATTAGCGTATATGTGAGTGATGAAAATTTAAATCTCGTGGTTCACGTTTTCGTTCAATAAGTTCAGAAAAATTCCTGCTGCAAATTAAGAAAAGGATTAAATGCAGTCCACAATACCTCTTGATAAAATGTAAAGATGAATCACAGAAGCGGGGAACGAACCCACGCCTCCAGAGGAGACTGCGACCTGAACGCAGCGCCTTAGACCACTCGGCCATTCGGCCAGCGCGTAACATTCGGAGAGAACAGCATGTCCATATCAGTTGTTAAACAAGATATTCAAATAAACAAATTAATTTTTCGTCTACACAAGACGGTGTGTAAAAAAAAATTATTCGTGGCTGTAGCTTACTCAAAAAAAACTGTTAGCTTCCCTTTCCCCCTCTCTCTCACTCTATACCTAAAGACGGAACAAATCTCGCAATCTTTCGGGTATTTACATTACAAAATGTAATGAACGATCGTAGGCGTTTACAAAAGGATCCGTGTTTTGGGCCTTAAAATTCTATTGTAGCCTGACTCTATGATTGTTCGACGATCTCGACAAAAGAAACTATGCCCCGAGTGAGGATCGAACTCACGACCTTGAGATTATGAGACTCACGCGCTGCCTACTGCGCCATCGAGGCACGCGAGAAGAGACCGAAATCTATAGCATATCATTTTGTCTTGAATTAGCGTATATGTGAGTGATGAAAATTTAAATCTCGTGGTTCACGTTTTTAGTTCAATAAGTTCAGAAAAATTCCTGCTGCAAACTAAGAAAAGGATTAAATGCAGTCCACAATAACTCTTGATAAAATGTAAAGATGAATCACAGAAGTGGGGTTCGAACCCACGCCTCCAGAGGAGACTGCGACCTGAACGCAGCGCCTTAGACCACTCGGCCATTCGGCCAGCGGGAAACGTTTTCGGAGAAAACAGCATGTCCATATCAGTTGTTAAACAAGTTATTCAAATATACAAATTAATTTTTCGTCCATATAATTAAAAATAAAAGACGACTGTAATTTTTATGCATAAAACTATAATAAAAGAAACCTGCCCCGAGTGAGGATCGAACTTACGACCTTGAGAAAGTGAGATTCATGCGTTCCCCATCCGCGCTATCGGGGCTCGACCACAGGAAGACGCAAAAAATGCTAGATATGATCGTATGTTTTTGTGAAAAAAAAATATTCGAGGCTGTAGCATACTCAAAAAGGTGTTAGCTTCCCTCCCCCCCTCTCTCTCACTCTATACCTTAAGACAGAACAAATCTCGCAATCTTTTGGGTATTTACATTACAAAATGTGAAGAACGATCTAAGGCGTTTAAAAATGATCCGTGTTTTTTTGGGCCTTAAAACTCTACTGTAGCCTGACTCAATGATTGTTCGCGAATCTCGACAAAAGAATCAATGCCTCGAGTGAGGATCGAACTCACGACCTTGAGATTATGAGACTCACGCGCTGCCTACTGCACCATCGAGGCATGCGAGAAGTCATCGAAATCTACAACATTTTATTCTCTCTTGAATCAGCATATATGCGAATGATGAAAATTTAAATCTCGTGGTTCCCGTTTACGTTCAATATGTTCAGATACATTTTTGCTACAAATTAGAAAAGGGTTAAATGCGGTCCAGAATAACGCGTGATAAATCGTGGATACGAATGACAGAATTGGGGTTAGAACCCACGCCTCCAGAGGAGACTGCGACCTGAACGCAGCGCCTTAGACCACTCGGTCATTCTGCCAGCGGGAAACATTTGGAGAAAAACAGCATGTCCACATCAGTTTGTTAAACAAGTTATTAAAATAAACAAATTAATTTTTCGTCTATATAATTAAAATAAAGACGACTGCGATTTTTATGCATAAAACTATAATAAACGAATCCTGCCCCGAGTGAGGATCGAACTTACGACCTTGAGAAAGTGAGATTCACGCGCTGCCCTCCGCGCCATCGGGGCTCGACCGCAGGAAGATGCAAAAAATGCTAGACATGACCGTATATTTGAAAAAAAAAATATTCGAGGCTGTAGCTTACTGAAAAAGAAATGTTAGCTTCCCTTTACCCCCTCTATCTCGATATATATACCTTGAGACGGAACAAATATCGCAATCTTTTGGTTATTTGCATTCCAATATGTAAAAAACGATCTTAGGCGTTTAAAAAGGATCCGTGTTTGGGTCTTAAAACCACTGTAGCCTGACTCTATGACTGTTCGACAAAATCGATAAAAGAAACTTTGTCCCGAGTGAGGATCGCACTGTCGACCTTAAGATTATGAGACTCACGTGCCTACCGCGCCATCGAGGCACGCGAGAAGGCATCGAAATCTATAACATTTTATTTTCTATTGAAATAGCATATATGCGAATGATGAAAATTTAAATCTCGTGGTTCACGTTTTCGTTCAATATGTTCAGAAACATTTTTGCTGCAAATTAAGAAAAGGATCATTTGTTATACAGTTTATCCAGAGAAACAGATAAATTTTACGTCTATTTAATGAAACACAGACGACTATAATTTTTTATGCATAAAACTACAGCAATCCAAATCTTCGCCGAGTGATGATTGAACTCACGGCTCTCAGATTACGAGACTCTCGCTCTGCCTACTGCGCCAACAGGGCGAGGCCGCAGGGAGGGGATAATAATGCTAGACTTATGATTGTGTGTTAGAAAAAAGATTATTCGAGGCTGTAGCTTACTTAAAAATAACTATTAGCTTCCTTTTCCCTCCTCTATATATATATATATATATATATACCTCAAGACGGAACAAATCATGAAATCTTTTTGGGTATTCACTTTACAAAATGTGAAGAACAATGGGAGGCGTTTAAAAATGATTCGTGTTTTTGGGCCTTAAAAGTCTACTGTAGACTGACTCTATGATTGTTCGACGATCTCGACAAAAGAAACTATGCCCCGAGTGAGGATCGAACTAACGACCTTGAGATTATGAGACTCACGCGCTGCCTACTGCGCCATCGAGGCACGCGAGAAGAGACCGAAAAAATCTATAGCATAATCATTTTGTCTTGAATTAGCGTATATGTGAGTGATGAAAATTTAAATCTCGTGGTTCACGTTTTTCGTTCAATAAGTTCAGAAAAATTCCTGCTGCAAATTAAAAAAGAAAAGGATTAAATGCAGTCCACAATAACTCTTGATAAAATGTAAAGATGAATCACAGAAGCGGGGAACGAACCCACGCCTCCAGAGGAGACTGCGACCCGAACGCAGCGCCTTAGACCACTCGGGCATTCGGCCAGCGGGAAACATTCGGAGAGAACAGCATGTCCATATCAGTTTGTTAAACAAGATATTCAAATAAACAAATTAAATTTTTCGTCTACACAAGACGGTGTGTAAAAAAAAAATTATTCGTGGCTGTAGCTTACTCAAAAAAAACTGTTAGCTTCCCTTTCCCCCCTCTCTCTCACTCTATACCTAAAGACGGAACAAATCTCGCAATCTTTCGGGTATTTACATTACAAAATGTAATGAACGATCGTAGGCGTTTACAAAAGGATCCGTGTTTTGGGCCTTAAAATTCTATTGTAGCCCTGACTCTATGATTGTTTCGACGATCTCGACAAAAGAAACTATGCCCCGAGTGAGGATCGAACTCACGACCTTGAGATTATGAGACTCACGCGCTGCCCTACTGCCCCATCGAGGCACGCGAGAAGAGACCGAAATCTATAGCATATCATTTTGCCTTGAATTAGCGTATATGTGAGTGATGAAAATTTAAATCTCGTGGTTCACGTTTTTAGTTCAATAAGTTCAGAAAAATTCCTGCTGCAAACTAAGAAAAGGATTAAATGCAGTCCACAATAACTCTTGATAAAATGTAAAGATGAATCACAGAAGAAGTGGGGGGTTCGAACCCACGCCTCCAGAGGAGACTGCGACCTGAAAAAACGCAGCGCCTTAGACCACTCGGCCATTCGGCCAGCGGGAAACGTTCGGAGAAAACAGCATGTCCATATCAGTTGTTTAAACAAGTTATTCAAATATACAAATTAAATTTTTCGTCTATATAATTAAAATAAAGACGACTGTAATTTTTTCTGCATAAAACTATAATAAAAAAGAAACCCTGCCCCGAGTGAGGATCGAACTTACGACCTTGAGAAAGTGAGATTCATGCGTTCCCCATCCGCGCTATCGGGGCGCGACCACAGGAAGACGCAAAAAAAATGCTAGATATGATCGTATGTTTGAAAAAAAATATTCGAGGCTGTAGCATACTCAAAAAAAGGTGTTAGCTTCCCTCCCCCCTCTCTCTCACTCTATACCTTAAGACAGAAAACAAATCTCGCAATCTTTTGGGTATTTACATTACAAAATGTGAAGAACGATCTTAGACGTTTTAAAAATGATCCGTGTGTTTTGGGCCTTAAAACTCTACTGTAGCCTGACTCAATGATTGTTCGCGAATCTCGACAAAAGAATCAATGCCTCGAGTGAGGAATCGAACTCACGACCTTGAGATTATAAGACTCACGCGCTGCCTACTGCGCCATCGAGGCATGCGAGAAGGCATCGAAATCTACAACATTTTTATTCTCTCTTGAATCAGCATATGTGCGAATGATGAAAATTTAAATCTCGTGGTTCCCGTTTACGTTCAATATGTTCAGATACATTTTTTGCTACAAATTAGAAAAGGATTAAATGCGGTCCACAATAACGCGTGATAAAATCGTGGATATGAATGACAGTATTGGGGTTAGAACCCACGTCTCCAAAGGAGACTGCGACCTGAAAGCAGCGCCTTAGACCACTCGGCCACTCTGCCAGCGGGAAATATTAGGAAGAAAAAAGAATGTCGTAACCTTTTGTTAAACAGGTTATTCAAAGAAAACAGATTAATTTTTTTTCGTCGATGTAATTAAAATACAGACGACTATAACTTTTTTGCGTAAAACTACAGTAATCGAAACCTTCGCCAAGTGAGTGTTCAACTCCACGACAATTTGAAATCATGAGACCCCACGCGCTGCCTACTGCGCCACCGGGGCGAGGCCGCATGGAGATGATAATAATGCTAGACTTGACTGTGTGTAAGAAAAAAAATTATTCGTGACTGTATCTTAACTCAAAAAGAACTGTTAGCTTCCCTTTCCCCCTTCTATATCTCTATGTATAAAAAAACCTTTAAGACGGGAGCAAATCTCGTTATCTTTTGGGTATTTACTTTAGAAAATGTAAAGAATAATGGTAGGCGATTAAAAATGATTCGTGTTTTGGGCCTTAAAAGTTTACTGCAGCCTGACTCTATGATTGTTCGACCTACTCGACAAAAGAAACAATTCCCCGAGTGAGGATCGAAATCACGACCTTGAGATTATGAGACTCACACGCTGCCTACTGCACCATCGAGGCATGCGAGAAGGCATCGAAATCTACAACATTTTATTCTCTCTTGAATCAGCATATATGTGAATGATGAAAATTTAAATCTCGTGGTTCCCGTTTACGTTCAATATGTTCAGATACATTTTTGCTACAAATTAGAAAAGGGTTAAATGCGGTCCAGAATAACGCGTGATAAATCGTGGATACGAACGACAGAATTGGGGTTAGAACCCACGCCTCCAGAGGAGACTGCGACCTGAACGCAGCGCCTTAGACCACTCGGCCACTCTGCCAGCGGGAAATATTAGGAAGAAAAAAGAATGTCCTCATCTTTTGTTAAACAGGTTATTGAAAGAAACAGATTAATTTTTCGTCGATGTAATTAAAATACAGACGACTATAATTTTTATGCGTAAAACTACAGTAATCGAAACCTTCGCCAAGTGAGTGTTCAACTCACGACTTTGAAATCATGAGACTCACGCGCTGCCTACTGCGCCACCTGGGCGAGGCCGCATGGAGATGATAATAATGCTAGACTTGACTGTGTGTAAGAAAAAAATTATTCGTGGCTATATCTTACTCAAAAAGAACTGTTAGCTTCCCTTTCCCCCTTCTATCTCTATATATATATACCTTTAGACGGAGCAAATCTCGTTATCTTTTGGGTATTTACTTTAGAAAATGTAAAGAATAATGGTAGGCGTTTAAAAATGATTCGTGTTTTGGGCCTTAAAAGTTTACTGCAGCCTGACTCTATGATTGTTCGACCTACTCGACAAAAGAAACAATGCCCCGAGTGAGGATCGAAATCACGACCTTGAGATTATGAGACTCACACACGCCTGCCTACTGCGCCATCGAGGCACGCTAGAAGGCACCGAAATCTATAGCATTTCATTTTTCTCTTGAATTAGCGTATATGCGAGTGATGAAAATTTAAATCTTGTGGTTCACGTTTTCGTTCAATAAGTTCAGAAAAATTCCTGCTGCAAATTAAGAAAAGGATTAAATGCAGTCCACGATAACTCTTTATAAAATGTAAAGATGAATGACAGAAGGGGGGTTCGAACCCACGCCTCCAGAGGAGACTGCGACCTGAGCGCAGCGCCTTAGACCACTCGGCCATTCTGCCAGCGGGAAACATTCGGAGAAAACAGCATGTCCACATCATTAATTAAACAGGTTATTCAAATAAACAAATTAATTTTTCGTCTATATAATTAAAATAAAGACGACTGTATTTATTATGCGTAAAACTAAAGTAATCGTAACGTTTGCTGAGTGAGGATTGAGCTCACGACTTGAGATTATGAGAATCACGCGCTGCCTACTGCGCCATCGAGGCATGCGAGAAGGCACCGAAATCTATAACATTTCATTTTCTCTTTGAAATAGCATGTATGCAAATGATGAAAATTTAAATCTCGTGGTTCACGTTTTTGTTCAATATGTTCAGAAGCATTTTAGCTATAAATTAAGAAAAGGATTAAATGTGATCAACTATAACGCATGATAAATTGTAAATCCTTCTTCACGAATAAACCTAGAAAGATGAACGACAGAAGTGGGGTTCGAACCCATGCCTACAGGAAAATCTGCAACCTGTACGCAGCGCCGCCGACCAATCGGCCCCTCCGTCAACGGGAAAATTTCGGAAGAAAACTGCGTGTCCACATTATAGTTAAAAAGATTGTTCGAAGAAACTGATTAATATTTCGTCTATATAATTAAAATAAAGACGATTATAATTTTTATGCATAAAACTATAATAAACGAAAGCTGCCCCGAGTGGGGATCGAACTGACGAACTCGAGAATGTGAGACTCACGTACTGCATACCGCGCCATTCGGGCTCAACCCCAGGAAGATGCAAAAAAAGCTAGACTTGACTGTATGTTAGAAAAAAGATTTTCAGAGGCTGTAGCATACTCAAAAAGAACTTTTAGCTTCCCTCTCCCCCTCTCTCTCACTCTATACCTAAAGACGGAACAAATCTCGCCATTTTTCGAGTATTTACATTACAAAATGTAAAGAACGATCGTAGGCGTTTTAAAAAATGATCCGTGTTTTTGGGCCTTAAAATTCTACTGTAGCCTGACTCTATGATTGTTCGAGAATCTCGACAAAAGAAGCTATGCCTCGAGTGAGGATCGAACTCACGACCTTGAGATTAAGAGACTCACGCGCTGCCTCGTATATGCCGACTACAATGGCGGATCCAGAAAATAATTTGGGGGGAGCACATTTTTTTTCACATGCAAACATAGACTTTCAAATTTAAAAAAAAGCCCAGGGTGCCGGAGCGCGCGCAAAATTTTAAATCGAGAACGAAACAAAAATACATGTTTTAAGAGTGAAATAAACATTACCAGTCAGAAAAAATGCATCTCTTTGCGCCGGAAGCTCGCTGAAATTTTTGTAAAATTGAATAAAAATTCTAACTTTTAAAAGCTTAATGCAACGAAATATACAAAATTAATCGGGGAAAATATTGCGCAACGCAAGCGTGCGGAAATTTTATGGAAATTAAATTAAAAACTCTCTCCCCCTCACCAACTATGCAACTAAGTTAACCAGTAACCAACGCTATTATGTTTTGTTTGTACTCTGACACGTAGAATTATCAGAGCAGAAACATCAGAATGTAAAGATGTTGGTACGTTCGGGCTGTAGACTGACTCTATGATTGTTCGACGATCTCGACAAAAGAAATTATGCCCCGAATGAGGATCGAACTCACGACCTTGAGATTATGAGACTCACGCGCTGCCTACTGCGCCATCGAGGCAGGCGAGAAGAGACCGAAATCTATAGCATATCATTTTGTCTTGAATTAGCGTATATGTGAGTGATGAAAATTTAAATCTCGTGGTTCACGTTTTAGTTCAATAAGTTCAGAAAAATTCCTGCTGCAAATTAAGAAAAGGATTAAATGCAGTCCACAATAACTCTTGATAAAATGTGAAGATGAATCACAGAAGTGGGGTTCGAACCCACGCCTCCAGAGGAAATTGCGACCTGAGCGCAGCGCCTTAGACCACTCGGCCATTCGGCCAGCGGGAAACATTCGGAGAAAACAGCATGTCCATATCAGTTGTTAAACAAGTTATTCAAATAAACAAATTAATTTTTCGTCTACACAAGACGGTGTGTAAAAAAAAATTATTCGTGGCTGTAGCTTACTCAAAAAAAACTGTTAGCTTACCTTTCCCTTTCTCTCTCACTCTATACCTAAAGACGGAACAAATCTCGCAATCTTTCGGGTATTTACATTACAAAATGTAAAGAACGATCGTAGGCGTTTACAAAATGATCCGTGTTTTGGGCCTTAAAATTCTATTGTAGCCTGACTCTTTGATTGTTCGACGTTCTCGACAAAAGAAACTATTCCCCGAGTGAGGATCGAACTCACGACCCTGAGATTATGAGACTCACGCGCTGCCTACTGCGCCATCAAGGCACGCGAGAATAGACCGAAATCTATAGCATATCATTTTGTCTTGAATTAGCGTATATGTGAGTGATGAAAAATTTGAATCTCGTGGTTCACGTTTTCGTTCAATAAGTTCAGAAAAATTCCTGCTGCAAATTAATAAAAAGGATTTAAATGCAGTCCAAAATGACTCTTGATAAAGTGTAAAGATGAATCACAGAAGTGGGGTTCGAACCCACGCCTCCAGAGGAGACTGCGACCTGAACGCAGCGCCTTAGACCACTCGGCCATTCGGCCAGCGGGAAACGTTTGGAGAAAACAGCATGTCCCATATCAGTTGTTTAAACAAGTTATTCAAATAAACAAATTAATTTTTCACCTATATAATTAAAATAAAGACGACTGTAATTTTTATGCATAAAACTATAATAAACAAAACCTGCCCCGAGTGAGGATCGAACTTACGACCTTGATAAAGTGAGATTCACGCGTTCCCCATCCGCGCCATCGGGGCTCGACCACAGGAAGACGCAAAAAATGCTAGATATGATCGTATGTTTGAAAAAAATATTCGAGGCTGTAGCATACTCAAAAAGGTGTTAGCTTCTTCCCTCCCCCCCCCCCCCCCCTCTCTCTCACTCTATACCTTAAGACAGAACAAATCTCGCAATCTTTTGGGTATTTACATTACAAAATGTGAAGAACGATCTTAGGCGTTTAAAAATGATCCGTGTTTTGGGCCTTAAAACTCTACTGTAGCCTGACTCAATGATTGTTCGCGAATCTCGACAAAAAGAATCAATGCCTCGAGTGAGGATCGAACTCACGACCTTGAGATTATGAGACTCACGCGCTGCCCCTACTGCGCCATCGAGGCATGCGAGAAGGCATCGAAATCTACGACATTTTATTCTCTCTTGAATCAGCATATATGCGAAGGATGGAAAATTTAAATCTCGTGGTTCCCGTTTACGTTCAATATGTTCAGATACATTTTTGCTACAAATTAGAAAAGGATTAAATGCGGTCCACAATAACGCGTGATAAATCGTGGATATGAATGACAGTATTGGGGTTAGAACCCACGTCTCCAAAGGAGACTGCGACCTGAACGCAGCGCCTTAGACCACTCGGCCACTCTGCCAGCGGGAAATATTAGGAAGAAAAAAGAATGTCGTAACCTTTTGTTAAACAGGTTATTCAAAGAAACAGATTAATTTTTCGTCGATGTAATTAAAATACAGACGACTATAATTTTTTTGCGTAAAACTACAGTAATCGAAACCTTTGCCAAGTGAGTGTTTCAACTCACGACTTTGAAATCATGAGAGACTCACGCGCTGCCTACTGCGCCACCGGGGCGAGGCCGCATGGAGATGATAATAATGCTAGACTTGACTGTGTGTAAGAAAAAAATTATTCGTGACTGTATCTTACTCAAAAAGAACTGTTAGCTTCCCTTTCCCCCTTCTATCTCTATATATATAAACCTTTAGACGGAGCAAATCTCGTTATCTTTTGGGTATTTACTTTAGAAAATGTAAAGAATAATGGTAGGCGATTAAAAATGATTCGTGTTTTTTGGGCCTTAAAAGTTTACTGCAGCCTGACTCTATGATTGTTTCGACCTATCTCGACAAAAGAAACAATGCCCCGAGTGAGGATCGAAATCACGACCTTGAGATTATGAGACTCACACGCTGCCTACTGCGCCATCGAGGCACGCTAGAAGGGCACCGAAATCTATAGCATTTTTCATTTTCTCTTGAATTAGCGTATATGCGAGTGATGAAAATTTAAATCTTGTGGTTCACGTTTTCGTTCAATAAGTTCAGAAAAATTCCTGCTTTGCAAATTAAGAAAAGGATTTAAATGCAGTCCACGATATCTCTTGATAAAATGTAAAGATGAGTGACAGAAGTGGGGTTCGAACCCACGCCTCCAGAGGAGACTGCGACCTGAACGCAGCGCCTTAGACCACTCGGCCATTCTGAAAGCGGGAAACATTCGGAGAAAACAGCATGTCTACATCATTTGTTAAACAGGTTATTCAAATAAACAAATTAATTTTTTCGTCTATATAATTTAAAATAAAGGCGACTGTAATTTTTATGCGTAAAACTAAAGTAATCGTAACCTTTTGCTGAGTGAGGATTAAGCTCACGACTTGAGATTATGAGAATCACGCGCTGCCTACTGCGCCATATCGAGGCATGCGAGAAGGCACCGAAATCTATAACATATTTCATTTTTTCTCTTTGAAATAGCATATATGCGAATGATGAAAAAATTTAAATCTCGTGGTTCACGTTTTTTGTTCAATATGTTCAGAAGCATTTTTTAGCTGTAAATTAAGAAAAGGATTAACTGTGGTCAACTATAACGACTGATAAATTGTAAATCCTTCTTCACGAATAAACCTTGAAAGATGAACGACAGAAGTGGGGTTCGAACCCACGCCTACAGGAAAATCTGCAACCTGAACGCAGCGCCGCCGACCAATCGGCCACTCCGTCAACAGGAAAATTTCGGAAGAAAACTGCGTGTCCACATTATAGTTAAAAAGATTGTCCGAAGAAACTGATTAATATTTCGTCTATATAATTAAAATAAAGACGATTATAATTTTTATGCATAAAACTATAATAAACGAAACCTGCCCCGAGTGGGGATCGAACTGACGAACTCGAGAATGTGAGACTCACGTACTGCATACCGCGCCATTCGGGCTCAACCGCAGGAAGATGCAAAAAAAGCTAGACTTGACTGTATGTTAGAAAAAAGATTATTAGAGGCTGTAGCATACTCAAAAAGAACTTTTAGCTTCCTCCCCCTCTCCTCTCCCCCCTCTCTCAAATTATATGCGTACAACTAAAGTAATCGTAACCTTTGCTGAGTGAGGATTAAGCTCACGACTTGAGATTATGAGAATCACGCGCTGCCTACTGCGCCATCGAGGCTTGCGAGAAGGCACCGAAATCTATAACATTTCATTTTCTCTTTGAAATAGCATATATGAGAATAATGAAAATTTAAATCTCGTGGTTCACGTTTTTTGTTCAATATGTTTCCGAAGCATTTTTAGCTGTAAATTAAGAAAAGGATTAAATGTGGTCAACTATAACGCATGATAAATTGTAAATCCTTCTTCACGAATAAACCTTGAAAGATGAACGACGGAAGTGGGGTTCGAACCCACGCCTACAGAAAAACCCGCAACCTGAACGCAGCGCCGCCGACCAGTCGGCCACTCCGTCAATGGGAAAATTTCGGAAGAAAACTGCGTGTCCACGTTATAGTTAAAAAGATTGTTCGAAGAAACTGATTATAATTTCGTCTATATAATTAAAATAAAGACGATTATAATTTTTATGCATAAAACTATAATAAACGAAACCTGTCCCGAGTGGGGATCGAACTGACGAACTCGAGAATGTGAGACTCACGTACTGCATACCGCGCCATTCGGGCTCAACCGCAGGAAGATGCAAAAAAAGCTAGAATTGACTGTATGTTAGAAAAAAGATTATTAAAGGCTGTAGCATACTCAAAAAGAACTGTTAGCTTCCCTCTCCCCCCTCTCTCTCACTCTATACCTAAAGACGGAACAAATCTAGCAATCTTTCTGGTATTTACATTACAAAATGTAAAGAACGATCGTAGGCGTTTAAAAAATGATCCGTGTTTTGGGCCTTAAAATTCTACTGTAGCCTGACTCTATGATTGTTCGAGAATCTCGACAAAAAAGAAACTACGCCTCGAGTGAGGATCGAACTCACAACCTTGAGATTATGAGACTCACGCGCTGCCTACTGCGCCATCGAGGCATTCGAGAAGCCATCGAAATCTATAACATTTTATTCTCTCTTGAATTAGCATATGTGTGAAGGATGAAAATTTAAATCTCGTGGTTCACGTTTACGTTTAATATGTTCAGATACATTTTTGCTACAAATTAGAAAAGGATTAAATGCGGTCCACAATAACGCGTGATAAATCGTGGATATGAATGAAAGAATTGGGGTTAAAACCCACGCCTCCAGAGGAGACTGCGACCTGAACGCAGCGCATTAAACCACTCGGCCATTCTGCCAGCTGGAAACATTAGGAAGAAAAAAGAATGTCCACATCATTTGTTAATTAGGTTATTCAAAGAAACAGATTAATTTTTCGTCGATATATTTAAAATACGCACGACTATAATTTTTATGCGTAAAGCTAAAGTAATCGTAACCTTCGCCGAGCGAGGATTGAATTCACGACTTTGAGATTATTAGACTCACGCGCTGCCTACCGCGTCATCGGGGCGAGGTCGCAGGGTGATGACAATAATGCTAGACTTGACGGTGTGTAAGAAAAAAAATTATTCGTGGCTGTAGCTTACTCAAAAAGAACTGTTAGCTTCCCTTTTTCCCCCTCTCCTCTCACTCTATACCTAAAGACGGAACAAATCTCGCAATCTTTCGGGAATTTACATTACAAAATGTAAAGAAACGATCGTAGGCGTTTTACAAAATGATCCGTGTTTTGGGGCCTTAAAATTCTACTGTAGCCTGACTCTATGATTGTTCGAGAATCTCGACAAAAGAAACTATGCCTCGAGTGAGGATCGAACTCACGACCTTGAGATTATGAGACTCACGCGCTGCCATATACGATCGTAGGCGTTCAAAAAATGACTATTAGCTTCCTTTTTTCCCTTCTCTATATATATATATATATATATATATATATATATATTACCTCAAGACGGAACAAATCATGAAATCTTTTTGGGTATTCACTTTACAAAATGTGAAGAACAATGGGAGGCGTTTAAAAAATGATTCGTGTTTTTGGGCCCTAAAAGTCTACTGTAGACCAAGGCTGGCAGTACGGTACGGTACGGTACGAAGTTCGGTATGGTACGATTGAATTTTCCCGGTACGATAGTACGGTACGATTCATTTTTCAATTTTTTCGTACTTGGTACGGTACGGTACGAAGTTCGGTATTTATTTCGTACCGTACCGTACTCTTTTTCGTACCTTCGCATTTACACTTTATTTTTCTCAAATGAATTCAAAAAAATAATTTCATTTAACATCTATGCCGTTTTCATAACAGGGCGCTGATAATATAAATTGCGTCTATCAAAGAATTTTAAAACTAAAGGGAAATTTTAAAATTATTGAAAGCGGCGCAGGTATGGTAATAAAAATGCAACGGATTCACTTGAGCTGATTAGATGAGCTATGTCGTATATCGGTTTTTACTGCAGTGGCGTAAAAATTTGTGATTGCGTGGAAATACATATAGACCGCTGATTTATGACGTCTTAATCTGAATGCATTTTCTGTAATAACGAAAGTTGTGATAGCCCAATTAAAATCGAGAAGATAAGCAGCATTCATAATACTAAAAATCACGATGTAGTTTTCTGAATATATCGTGAGCATCGCCGATGTGCTTTGACCTGTTTTTTATTTAAAATTCACAATGGCGAAGGAAGCACTGCCCGAATATGCCGACTACAATGGCGGATCCCAGAAAATAATTTAGGGGGAGCACATTTTTTTCAACATGCAAACATAGACTTTCAAATTTTAAAAAAAGCCCAGGGTGCCGGAGGCGCGCAAAATTTTATCGAGAACGAAACAAAAATACATGTTTTTAAGAGTGAAATAAACCTTACCAGTCAGAAAAATGCATCTTCGCGCAGGAAGCTCGCTGAAATTTTTGTAAAATTGAATAAAAATTCTAACTTTAAAAGCTAAATGCTACGAAATATACAAAATTAATCGGGGAAAATATTGCGCAACGCAGGCGAGCGGAAATTTTATGGAAATTAAATTAAAAAAACTCTCCCCCCCCTCACCAACTATGCAACTAAGTTAACCAGTAACCAACGCTATTATGTTTTGTTTGTACTCTGACACGTAGAATTATCAGAGCAGAAACATCAGAATGTAAAGATATATATAAGCTGCGCAATGTGAACAATGGTATTGGGGGGTGACATATGCTTAGTTACGCCCATGTTTTTACTGTCCTGGATTTTTAAACCAGATAGCATAAAACTGCATCACTTTATAGTAAGATGTTGGTACGTTTTTTGCAGTGGCCAGATCTTACAAATAAAGCTTATATGGCCATTGGTAGTTGGTACGGTACGAAATTGCTGCCCAGCGAATCGTACCTGTTTTCGTACTGGTACGAAAATTTAGTACGATAAATGAAAAAATATTAATCGAACTTAATTTCGTACTGGTACGAAGTTCGGTACGATGTACGAAAAAAATAATATCGTACGGTACGGTACGAAAAAATTTTCGAAAGGTACGGTACGAAGTTCGGTACGAAATTATTTTGCTGGATCGAAGTACGATAAAAATTTTCGTACCGTACCGTACTGCCGCCCTTGCTGTAGACTGACTCTATGATTGTTCGACGATCTCGACAAAAGAAACTCGAATCGAACTCATTGACCTTGAGATTATGAGACTCACGCGCTGCCTACTGCGCCATCGAGGCATGCGCGAAGGCGGCGTCGAAATCTATAACATTTTTTATTTGATCTTGAATTAGCATATATGCGAATGATGAAAATTTAAATCTCGTGGTTCAAGTTTACGTTTAATTATGTTCAGAAGGATTTTTTTGCTGCAAATTAAGAAAAGGATCATTTGTTATACACAATTTTTATCCAAAGAAACAGATAAAATTTTACGTCTATTTAATGAAACACAGACGACTATAATTTTTTAAGCATAAAACTTACAGCAATCCAAATCTTCTTCGCCGAGTGATGATTGAACTCACGGCTCTCAGATTACGAGACTCTCTCGCTGCCTACTGCGCCAACAGGGCGAGGCCGCAGGGAGAGGGATGATAATGCTAGACTTGATTTGTGTGTTAGAAAAAAGATTATTCGAGGCTGTAGCTTACTTAAAAATAACTATTAGCTTCCTTTTTCCCTTCTCTATATTTTTATATATATATATATATAATATTACCTCAAGACGGAACAAATCATGAAATCCTTTTGGGTATTCACTTTACAAAATGTGAAGAACAATGGGAGGCGTTTAAAAATGATTCGTGTTTTGGGCCTTAAAAGTCTACTGTAGACTGACTCTATGATTGTTCGACGATCTCGACAAAAGAAAATATGCCCCGAGTGAGGATCGAACTCACGACCTTGAGATTATGAGACTCACGCGCTGCCTACTGCGCCATCGAGGCACGCGAGAAGGGACCGAAATCTATAGCATATCATTTTGTCTTGAATTAGCGTATATGTGAGTGATGAAAATTTAAATCTCGTGGTTCACGTTTTCGTTCAATAAGTTCAGAAAAATTCCTGCTGCAAATTAAGAAAAGGATTAAATGCAGTCCACAATAACTCTTGATAAAATGTAAAGATGAATCACAGAAGTGGACCTGAACGCAGCGCCTTAGACCACTCGGCCATTCGGCCAGCGGGAAACGCTCGGAGAAAACAGCATGTCCATATCAGTTGTTAAACAAGTTATTCAAATAAACAAATTAATTTTTCGTCTTACACAAGACGGTGTGTGTAAGAAAAAAAATTATTCGTGGCTGTTAGCTTACTCAAAAAGAACTGTTAGCTTCCCTTTCCCCCCTATCTCTTCACTCAAATACCTAAAAGACGGAACAAATCTCCGCAATCTTTCGGGTATTTACATTACAAAATTAAAGAACGATCGTAGGCGTTTACAAAATGATCCGTGTTTTTGGGCCTTAAAATTCTATTGTAGCCTGACTCTATGATTGTTTCGAACGATCTCGACAAAAAAGAAACTATGCCCCGAGTGAGGATCGAACTCACGACCTTGAGATTATGAGACTCACGCGCGCTGCCTACTGGCGCCATCGAGGCACGCGAGGAGAGACCGAAATCTATAGCATATCATTTTGTCTTGAATTAGCGTATATGTGAGTGATGAAAAATTTAAATCTCGTGGGGTTTCACTTTTTTCGTTCAATAAGTTCAGAAAAATTCCTGCTGCAAATAAAAAGAAAAGGATTAAATGCAGTCCACAACAACTCTTGATAAAATGTAAAGATGAAAATCATCAGAAGTGGGTTTTAGAAAACCCACGCCTCCAGAGGAGACTGCGACCTGAATGCAGTGCGCCTTAGACCACTCGCCCATTCGGCCAGCGGGAAACGTTTCGGAGAAAAAAATGTTCCATCCATAAATCAGTTTTGTTTAAACAAATTTTAATTCAAATAAAGAAAATTCTTTATTTTTTTCGTCTATATAATTAAAATAAAGACGACTGTAATTTTTTATGCATAAAACTATTATAAACGAAACCTGCCCCGAGTGAGGATCGAAACTTACGACCTTGAGAAAGTGAGATTCACGCGTTATCCCCATTCGCGCCATCGGGGACTCGACCACAGGGAAGACTCAAAAAATGCTAGATATGATCGTAATTTTTTTGAAAAAAAATATTCGAGGCTGTAGCATATACTCCAAAAAGGGTATTCCAGCTCAAAAAATTTCCCTCCCCCCCCCCCCCCCCCCCCCTCCTCTCTCTCTCCACTCGGAAATATCTATATACCTTAAGACAGAACAAGTCTCAGGCAATCTTTTTGGGTATTTACATTACAAAATGTGAAGAACGATCTTAGGCGTTTAAAAATGATCCGTGTTTTGGGCCTTAAAATCTCTACTGTAGCCTGACTCAATGATTGTTCGCGAATCTCGACAAAAGAAACTATGCCTCGAGTGAGGATCGAACTCACGACCTTTGAGATTATGAGACTCACGCGCTGCCTACTGCGCCATCGAGGGAAGCGAGAAGGCATCGAAATCTATAAACATTTTATTCTCTCTCTTGAATCAGCATATATATATATGCGAATGATGAAAATTTAAATCTCGTGGTTCACGTTTTTACGTTTCAATATGTTCAGATACATTTTTGCTACAAAATTAGAAACGGATTAAATGCGGTCCACAATAACGCGTGATAAATCGTGGATATTGAAGGACAGAATTGGGGTTAGCTTTCAGCTTAAAACCCACGCCTTCCAGAGGAAAAAAAAAGGCGACCTGAACGCAGCGCCTTAGACTACTCGGCCACTCTGCCAGCGGGAAAACATTAGGAAGAAAAAAGAATGTCCTCAACTTTTGTTTAAACAGGTTATTTCAAAGAAACAGATTAATTTTTTCGTCGATGTAATTAAAATACAGACGACTATAATTTTTTATGCGTAAAACTACAGTAATCGAAAACCTTCGCCAAGTGAGTGGTGTTCAACTCACGACTTTGAAATCATAGAGACTCACGCGCTGCCTACTGCGCGCCACCGGGGGCGAGGTCGCATGGAGATGATAATAATGCTAGAATTTGACTGTGTGTAAAAAAAAAAATTATTCGTGGCTGTATCTTACTCAAAAAGAACTGTTTAGCTTCCCTCCCTTTCCCCCCCTTCTATTTCTATATATATATATACCCCTTAGACGGAGCAAATCCTCGTTATCTTTTGGGTATTTACTTTAGAAAATGTAAAGAATAATGGTAGGCGTTTTAAAAAAAATGATTCGTGTTTTGGGGCCTTAAAAGTATTACTGCAGGCCAGCCTGACTCTATGATTGTTCGACGACCTACTCGACAAAAAAGAAACAATGCCCCGAGTAAGGATCGAACTCACGAACCTTGAGATTATGAGACTCACAAACACGCTGCTGGCCTAATGCGCCATCGAGGCACGCCAGAAGGCACCGAAATCTATAGCATTTCATTTTTCTCTTGAATTAGCGTATATGCGAAGTGATGAAAATTTAAATCTTGTGGTTCACGTTTTCGTTCAATAAGTTCAGAAAAAAAATCCTGCTGCAAATTAAGAAAAGGATTAAATGCAGTCCACGATATCTCTTTCTTGATAAAATGTAAAAATGAATGACAGAAGTGGGGTTCGAACCCCACGCCTCCAGAGGAGACTGCGACCTGAACGCAGCGCCTTAGACCACTCGGCCATTCTGCCAGCGGGAAACATTCGGAGAAAACAGCATGTCCACATCATTTTGTTAAACAGGTTATTCAGATAAACAAATTAATTTTTCGTCTATATAATTTAAAATAAAGACGATTTTTAATTTTCATGCTTAAAACTATAATAAAACGAAACCTGCCCCGAGTGGGGATCGAACTGACGAACTCGAGAATGTGAGACTCCACACTGTACTGCAATAACCGCGCCATTCGGGCTCAATGCTCCCCCAGGAAGATTGCAAAAAAAGCTAGACATGACTGTATGTTAGAAAAAAGATTATTAGAGGCTGTAGCATACTCAAAAAAGAACTTTTAGCTTCCTCTCTCCCCCCTCTCTCTCTCACTATATACCTAAAAAAGACGGAACAAATCTCGCAATTCTTGAGTTCCAAAAGAACTGTTAGCTTCCCATTTTCCCCCCTTCTATTTCTATATATATAATATACCCTTAGACGGAGCAAATCTCGTTATCTCTTTTGGGTATTTTACTTTAGAAAATGTAAAGAATAATGGTAGGCGTGCATTTTAAAAATGATTCGTGTTTTGGGTCCCCTTAAAAGTTTACTGGCATGCCCGCCCCCTGCCTGACTTCTATGATGATTGTTCGACCTACTCGACAAAAAGAAACAATGCCCCCCGAGGGAGGATCGAACTCACGACCCTTAGAGATTATGAGACTCACACGGACCTGCCGGGGTTACTGCGCCATCGAGGCACGCTAGAAGGCAACCGAAATCTATAGCATTTCATTTTTTCTCTTGAATTTAGCGTATATAGCGAGTGATGAAAATTTAAATCTTGTGGTTCACGTTTTTCGTTCAATAAGCTCAGAAAAAATTCCTGCTGCTAAAATTAAAGAAAAGGATTAAATGCAGTGCCACGATATCTCTTGATAAAATGTAAAGATGAATGACAGAATGGGGGTTCGAACCCACGCCTCCAGAGGAGACTGCGACCTGAACGCAGCGCCTTAGACCACTCGGCCATTCTGCCAGCGGGAGATACGTTCGGAGAAAACAGCACGTTGTCCACATCATTTGTTAAACAGGCTATTCAAATAAACAAATTAAATTTTTCGTCTATATAATTAAAAATAATACAGACTACTGTAATTTTTATGCGTAAAACTAAAAGTAATCGTAACCTGACCCTTTGCTGAGTGAGGATTAAGCTCACGACTTGAGATTATGAGAATCACGCGGCGCCTGGCCTACTGCGCCATCGAGGCTTGCGAGAAGACACCCGAAATCTATAACATTTTTCATTTTCTCTTTGAAATAGCATATATGCAAATGATGAAAATTTAAATCTCGTGGATCACGTTTTTGTTCAATATGTTTCAGAAGCATTTTAGCTTTAAATTAAGAAAAGGATTAAATGTGGTCAACTATAACGCATGATAAAATTGTAAATCCTTCTTCACGAATAAACCTTGAAAGATGAACGACGGAAGTGGGGTTCGAAACCCACGCCTGCAGGAAAATCTGCAACCTGAACGCAGCGCGCGCCGCCGACCAACCAACCAACGGCCACTCCGTCAACGGGAAAATTTCGGAAGAAAACTGCGTGTCCACATTATAGTTAAAAAGATTGTGTTCGAAGAAACTGATTATAATTTTCGTCTATATTAATTAAAATAAAGACGATTATAATTTTTATGCATAAAACATATAATAAACGAAACCTGCCCCGAGTGGGGATCGAACTGACGAACTCGAGAATGTGAGACTCACGTACTGCATACCGCGCCATTCGGGCTCAACAGCAGGAAGATGCAAAAAAAGCTAGACTTGACTGTATGTTAGAAAAAAGATTATTAAAGGCTGTAGCATACTCAAAAAGAACTGTTTAGCTTTCCCTCTTCTCCCCCCCCCTCTCTTACTCTCTAATACCTAAAGACGGAACCAAATCTCGCAATCTTTCGGGTATTTACATTACAAAATGTAAAGAACGATCGTAGGCGTTTTAAAAAATGATCCGTTGTTTTGGGCCTTAAAATTCTACTGTAGCCTGACTCTATGATTGTTCGAGAAATCTCGACAAAAGAAAACTACGCCTCCTCGAGTGAGGATCGAACTCACAACCTTGAGATTATGAGACTCACGCGCTGCCTACTGCGCCATCGAGGCATTCGAGAAGCCATCGAAATCTATAACATTTTATTTCTCCTCTTGAATTAGCATATGTGCGAACGATGAAAATTTAAATCTCGTGGTTTCACCCTTTACGTTCAATATGTTCAGATACATTTTTGGCTACAAATTAGAAAAGGATTAAATGCAGTCCACAATAACGCGTGATAAATCGTGGATATGAATGACAGAATTTGGGGGTTAAAAACCCACGCCTCCAGAGGAGACTGCGACCTGAACGCAGCGCAATTTAAACCACTCGGCCATTCTGCCAGCTGGAAACATTAGGAAGAAAAAAGAAATGTCCACATCATTTTGTTAAACAGGTTATTCAAAAGAAAACAGATTAATTTTTTTTCGTCGATATATTTTAAAAATACGCACGACTATAAATTTTTATGCGTAAAACTAAAGTAATCGTAACCTTCGCCGAGCGAGGATTGGGAAAATTCACGACTTTTGAGATTTATTAGACTCACTGCGCTGCCTACCGCATCATCGGGGCGAGGGTCGCAGGGGTGATGACAATAATGCTAGACTTGACGGTGTGTAAGAAAAAAATTATTCGTGGCTGTAGCTTACTCAAAAAGAACTGTTTAGTTTCCCTTTCCCCCTACTCCCTCTCAACTCACTCTATACCTAAAGACGGAACAAATCTCGCAATCTTTCGGGTATTTTACATTACAAAATGTAAAAGAACGATCGTAGGCGTTTACAAAATGATCCGTGTTTTGGGCCTTAAAAATTCTACTTGTGTGTAGCCTGACTCTAATGATTGTTCGAGAATCTCGACAAAAGAAACTATGCCTCGAGTGAGGATCGAACTCACGACCTTGAGATTATGAGACTCACGCGCTGCCTATATATCGATCGTAGGCGTTCAAAAAATAAATAACTATTAGCTTCCTTTTCCCTCCTCTATATATATATATATATAACCTCAAGACGGAACAAATCGTGAAATCTTTTGGGTATTCACTTTACAAAATGTGAAGAACAATGGGAGGCGTTTAAAAATGATTCGTTGTTTTGGGGCCCTAAAAGTCTACTGTAGACCAAGGCTGGCAGTACGGTACGGTACGGTACGAAAGTTCGGTACGGTACGATTGAATTTTCCAGTACGATAGTACGGTACGATTCATTTTTTTCAATCTTCGTACTATGTACGGTACGGTACGAAGTTCGGTATTTATTTCGTACCGTACCGTACTTTTTTTTTTCCGTACCTTCGCATTACACTTTATTTTTTCTCAAATGAATTCAAAAAAATAATTTCATTTAACATCTATGCCGTTTCATAACAGGGCGCTGATAATATAAATTTGCGTCTATCAAAGAATTTTAAAAACTAAAGGGAAATTTTAAAATTATTGAAAGCGCGGCGCAGGTCTGGTAATAAAAATGCAAACGGATTCACTTGAGCTGATTAGATGAGCTACGTCGTATATCGGTTTTACTGCAGTGGCGTAAAAATTTTGTGATTGCGTGGGGATAAAATACATATAGACCCCGCTGATTTATGACGTCTTAATCTGAATGCATTTTCTGTAATAAACGAAAGTTGTGATAGCCCAATTAAAATCGAGAAGATAAAGCAGCATTCATAATACTAAAAAATCACGAATGTAGTTTCTGAATATATCGTGAGCATCGCCGATGTGCTTTGACCTGTTTTTTTATTTAAAATTCACAATGGCGAAGGAAAGCACTGCCCGAATATGCCGACTACAATGGCGGATCCAGAAAAAATAATTTAGGGGAGCACATTTTTTTACAACATGCAAACATAGACTTTCAAATTTAAAAAAAAAAAGCCCAGGGTTGCCGGAGGCGCGCAAAATTTATAAATCGAGAACGAAACAAAAATACATGTTTTAAGAGTGAAATAAACATTACCCAGTCAGAAAAAATGCATCTTCGCGCCGGAAGCTCGCTGAAATTTTTTGTAAAATTGAATAAAAATTCTAACTTTGAAAGCTAAATGCTACGAAAATATACAAAATTTAATCGGGGAAAATATTGCGCACAACGCAGGCGTGCGCAAAACAGCAGGCGTTTTGGAAATTTTATTAAAAAAATTTAAAAAACCTCTCACCTCCCCCCCCCTCACCAACTATGCAAACAAAAGTTAACCAGTAATCAACGCTATTTATGTTTTGTTTGTACTCTGACACGTAGAATTATCATCAGAGCAGAAACATCAGAATGTAAAGCTATATATAAAGCTTGAGCAATGTGAACAATGATATATGGGGTGAAGACATATGCTTTAGTTTACGCCCCATGTTTTACTGTCCTGGATTTTAAACCAGATAGCATAAAACTGCAACACTTTATAGTAAGATGTTGTGGGATACGTTTTTTGCAGTGGCCAGATCTTACAAACAAAGCTTATAAAATGAACATTGGTAGTTAGGGTACGGTACGAAATTGCTGCCCAGCGAATCGTACCTGTTTTCCGTACTGGTACGAAAATTTTATTACGATAAAATGAAAAAATATTAATCGAACTTAATTTCGTACTGGTAACGAAGTTCGGTACGTTTGTACGAAAAAAATAATATCGAACTTTTACGGGAACGAAAAAAATTTTCGAAAAAGGTACGGTACGAAGTTCGGTTTAACGAAAATTATTTTTGCTGGATCGTGAAGTACGATAAAAATTTCGTACCGTACCGTACTGCCACCCCTTTGCTGTAGACTGACCCTATGATTGTTCGACGATATCTCGATAAAAAAATAAATTCGGGGGGGGGGGGGGGGGGGGGGGGTTAGGCCCCTAGTGAGGATCGAAATCACGACTTTGAGATTATGGAGACTTAGGCGCTGCTGCCTACAGCGCCATCGAGGCACGCAAGAAGAGACCGAAATCTATAGCATTTCATTTTCTCTTGAATTAGCGTTATAATGCGAGTGATGAAAATTTTTAAATCTCGTAGTTCACGTTTTTTTTACGCGTTCAAATAAGTTCAGAGAAAAATTTCGCTGCTGCAAATTAAGAAAAGGATTAAATGCAGTCCAACAATAACTCTTGATAAAATGTAAAGATGAAACAAATGACAGAAAAGTGGGGTTCGAAACCCACGCCTCCAGAGGATAGATTCCCTCTGCGACCTGAACGCAGCGCCTTAGACCCACTCGGACTTCATTCATTCTGGCCAGCGGGAAACATTTAGGAGAAAAAA
This sequence comes from Styela plicata, assembly GCA_963675895.2. Lineage (NCBI taxonomy): Eukaryota > Metazoa > Chordata > Ascidiacea > Stolidobranchia > Styelidae > Styela > Styela plicata. The sequence goes on along the minus strand of OZ023144.1, from coordinate 13,246,374 downwards.
CAGATTTGGAAATGTCCATGTCCATCATTTGTAAAACAAGTTTATTAAAATAAACAAATTAATATTTCGTCTATATAAATTAAAATAAAAGACGACTGGTGATTTTTATTCATAAAACTATAATAAACGAATCCCTGCCCCGAGTGAGGATCGAACTTACGACCTTGAGAATGTGAGATTCACGCGGCTGTCGCCCCTCCGCGCCGCCATAAAGGGGCTGCTCCGACCGCAGGAAGATGCAAAAAAAAATGCTAAGACATGAACCGTATATTTGAAAAAAAAAATATTCGGAGAGGCTGTAGCATACTCAAAAAGAACGAATGTTTAGCTTCTCTTCCCTTTTCCCCCTCTCCCCTCTTTCCTCACTCTCACTTCACTAATACCTAAAGACGGAATACAACAAATCTCGCAATCTTTTGGGTATTTACATTACAACAAAATGTGAAGAACGAATCGAATCGTAGGCTTTTAAAAAAATGAATCCGTGTTTTAGGGGCCTTAAAATTCTTTCCCTCCTGTAAGGCCTGACTCTATGATTGTTCGAACGATCTCGACAAAAGAAACTGTGTGCCCCGAGTGAGGATCGAACTCACGACCTTGAGATTATAGGAGACTCACGCGCTGCCTACTGCGCCATCGAGGCTTGCGCGCGCAGGGCATCGAAATCTTATAACATTTTATTTTTTCTCTTGAATTAGTCATATGCGAATGCGAATTAATGAAAATTTAAAATCTCGTGGTTCAAGTTTTGGTTTTAATATGTTCAGAAAAAGATTTTTGCTGCAAATTAGGAAAAGGATCATTTTGTTTATACACAGTATTTAATCCAGAAGAAACATATAAATTTACGTCTATTTAATGAAAACACACAGACGACTATAATTTTTATATTTGCATAAAAAAACTACAGCAATCCCAAATCTTCGCCGAGTGATGATATTGAACTCACGGCTCTCAGATTAACGAGAGACCTCTCGCGCTGCTTACTACTACTTGCGCCAACCAGGGCGGAGGCCGCAGGGAGGGGATAATAATATATGCTAGACTTGATTGTGTGTTAGAAAAAAAGATTATTCGAGGCTGTAGCATTAATACTTAAAAAATAACTATTAGCTTCCTTTTTCTCCATCCTCTATCTATATATATATATATACCTCAAGACGGAACAAATCATAAAATCTTTTGGGATATTTCACTTTACTAAAAATGTGAAGAACAATGGGAGGCGTATAAAAATGATTTCGTGTTTTGGGCCTTAAAAAAGTCTACTGTAGACTGACTCTATGATTGTTCGACGATCTCGACAAAAGAAACTAATGCCCCGAGTGAGGATCGAACTCACGACCTTGAGATTATGAGATTCACGCGCTGCCTACTGCGCCATCGAGGCAAGCGAGAAGAGACCGAAATCTATAGCAATAACATTTTGTCTTGAATTAGCGTATATGTGGTGAGTGATGAAAAAATTTAAAATCTCGTGGTTCACGTTTTCGTTCAATAAGTTCAGAAAAATTCCTGCTTGCAAATTAAGAAAAGGATTAAATGCAGTCCACAATAACTCTTTGATAAAAATGTAAAGATGAATCACAGAAGTGGTGTTCGAACCCACGCCTCCAGAGGAGACTGCGACCCTGAACGCAGCGCCTTAGACCCACTCGAACCATATCGCCAGCGGGAAACATTCGGAGAGAACAGCATGTCCATATCAGTTGTTAAACAAGTTATTCAAATAAACAAATTAAATTTTTCGTCTACACAAGACGGTGTGTAAAAAAAAAAATTATTCGTGGCTGTAGCTTACTCAAAAAGAACTGTTTAGCTTTCCCTTTCAAACACCCCTCTCTCTCACACTCTATACCTAAAGACGGAAACAAATCTCCTCGCAATCTTTTCGGGTATTTACATTACAAAATGTAATGAACGATCGTAGGCGTTTACAAAATGATCCGTGTTTTTGGGCCTTAAAATTCTATTGTAGCCTGACTCTATGATTGTTTCGACAGATCTCGAAAAAAGAAACTATGCCCCGAGTGAGGATCGAACTCTCACGACCTTGAGATTATGAGACTCACGCGCTGCGTGACTGCGCCCATCGAGGCAACGCGAGAAGAGACCGAAATCTAAAAAAAGCATATCATTTTGTCTTGAATTAGCGTATATGTGAGTGATGATAATTTAAATCTCGTGGTTCACGTTTTCGTTCAATAAGTTCAGAAAAATTCCTGCTGCAAACTAAGAAAAGGGATAAAATGCAGTCCACAATAACTCTTGATAAAATGTAAAGATGAAATCACAGAAGTGGGGTTCGAACCCACGCCTCCAGAGTAGACTGTGACCTGAATGCAGCGCCCTTAGACCACTCGGCCATTCGGCCACAGCGGGAAACGTTTCGGAGAAAACAGCATGTCCATATCAGGTTGTTAAACAAGTTATTCAAATAAACAAATTAACTTTTTCGTCGATGTAATTAAAATACAGACGACTATAATTTTTATGCGTAAAACTACAGTAATCGAAACCCTTCGCCAAGTGAGTGTTCAACTCACGACTTTGAAATCATGAGACTCACGCGCGCCTAACTTGCGCGCCAACCGGGGCGAGGCCGCATGGAGATGAAAATAAATGCTAAGACTTGACTGTGTGTTAGAAAAAAAATTATTTCGTGGCTGTATCTTACTCAAAAAGAAACTGTTAGCTTCCCTTACCCCCCCATTCTATCTCTATATATATATACCTTTAGACGGAGCAAATCTCGTTTATCTTTTTGGTATTTACTTTAGAAAATGTAAAGAATAATGGT